>CAMTDV010000003.1:42127605-42727605 GCA_947069175.1 Scalesia atractyloides | reverse complement strand
TCCTTGCACCAAATCAATGCGAAAGTTGGCGTGTCATTGCGGAGTAATCCAGACAAGTCTGATGGAAAGACTTCGAGGGAATTCCTTCACAACGTAATTTCCTTCAATTTTGGCTCCTCATATTCCTTGTCGACTACGTAAGCTAGAAGGGCTATCCAACCTTTCTGTAGGCACTTATGGACTTCATGCAATTAATGATTTGTAAGGGCGTCTCATGCTTCTCTCCGTGTATTACAAGTGTTTCTTCGCTTGGCAGGGGGATGCAGATAGTTTTCTCAGGACGACCTACTTCTGCTTGGTTATACGTCAACAGTTCTATGCCAAAAGCTATGTCGTAACAACCCAGATAAACAGGTAGAAGATTAACATTAAATTCTCGTTCTCCAAGTTCCAAAGTGCATCCTTTTATAACTTCTCTTGACATTGACTAATTTACCGTTTGCAAATCCTTTATAATGAGGGAACGTCTATCTTATTTGGCTCTAGGTCAAGTATATTTTGAATTCTATGGACATGAATTAAAATTAGCATATGTATCAACAAGATGGATGCGAGATGTTGTTGATAGGAAACGTGTTGGTGGCCTTTTAATGATTCCTCATGACTCAAGGATCAAAACAGTGCATCTCGGATCTTTGGTATTTATTTTGGAGCATCTCGGATTATTGTTCCGAATTACATCTCGGATACCTCATTTTGAATTACATCTCGGATACCTTATTTATGACGGATTCCCATCTCGGATCACCATCTCGGATAACAATTCGGATTACCATCTCGGACTATTGTTTCGAATTAGGTACTGTTTCGAGTTGAACTCGAAAAGGTGGGAAGTTTACCGGCTGAGTAATAAACATTTTGTTACACAAAAATTGATCCATAAACAATTTAACAAACCGATTGCACGGTTAGAATCGTGTGATTTTTAGGAAACAAATTTGGACATTATATATCGTTGAGTTCGTATCGACGAGACGAGTCTAATGCTAATTCTCCATTAGCTAACTTGATAACGTGTCTAATTTACAAGACTCTAATTCGAGTATAAGCTTAACACCTAAAGGCACTAGCTAAGCTCGGTATTGGTATCAAAAGAATTGACACGTAATGAATGTAGAGCAGAACGTACGCATGACGTCATCAGGATCTTGTGGGGTATCCATAGTTTATGCTCACTCACACTTTAATTCACTTGCATGATTCATTCTTGAGACGTTCATGCTTGAAGTAGCCTTCATGTCACACTTAACATCCTTGTTCTTGGTTGAGTCTTACTAACTTATTAGTTTCTGCTTTGTGTCTTGATTCACCATACTTCTACTACTGTCATCCTCCTACTTATGCCAAATGATCATGTTATCAACTAAACCCATAGCTAACATACTGTTTGTTATAACATGTATTTCCCCCTGGATAGTTTTAAAAAAAAACTTTGAAATAACTGAAAGGAGGGACATGAACTCACAGTTTTGCTTTCCGTAAGTCGTACTAGTAACTATCGGTGTCCTTACACGCGTGTAACCTACATGCGTATTAAGTGTATTAGACACCTAGGCCTCAATGGACCTTGTACTCGTTGTTCATCTTGAATTTTGGTTATGTATTTCCTTGTTATGATAGGACAACCTTTAGTGTTATTGTAGTGTTGGTAGTTCGCTTGTTCAATTAATATTGTTATATATATTTTTCTCTCTCTCTCTATACATATATATATATATATATATATATATATTGTTATCATTCTTTGATCATGTGTATCTTATCATTGGGCCTAGCCCATGTTTTCTAGTCTTTGGGCCTAGCTCATGTTTTCTTGTCATTGAGCCTAGCCCATGTTATTTATGTCTTTTTGGGCTTTGTCCATATATATTATTCATTTTGGGCCTTGTCCATAAGCATTATGGAATTGGGTCCAGCCCATGCTTTTATAAATTAGGCCTAGCCCAAATTTATTTACAAGAGCCCATTTTTAATAAGTTTACACTTATATCATTTTTAACTTTAGGGATTTTTTGTTTCGATAACATATATATATGTTAAACGTCTAAATACATATTTTAGACTCGTCGTCGGCGTCGTTTATTAAGCTTTTTCTTGTCGACAATCGCCCGTAGTCGTAATGACTTTTCGTGTCGGCGATTCACCCGTTGGTCGTTGACGCCCCGATGCATTCGTGAACGTTCGCCCATTGACCGTATTGCTTCGTTTGTCCGATTATTTTTCGACGATTTGTAAGAATATATTTGTTTATGTCACCAACACTTGGTATTATGTTCAAGTGTTTGTATTTTTGTATATGACTTGGTATTTTTATTGTGAATACCCTAAGCTTCTAAATACATACACATACAATACACATATGTATTTATACAAAATTCTTGGTGACAAAATGTGTATACATATTTTTATTTCCCAAGTAACTATAATATATATATATTTATAAAAGTTACTTATTTTTACTTGTAAAATAATATATATGAACTTGTTAAATACTTGGGTATTTAGGGTTTAACCCTTGGCATTAGAACTTACTTAATGATGATTTAAGTTACTAATCGCGTTTAGTCCCGCTAGTCACCTCATTAATCATGTCTCAATCGCGATTAGATTTTTAGAAATTCATCATAGTTTCCCCTAAACTATGGCGTTTTCCACATTTCAAAAACGTATTTAAAACCTGTTTAAGCTCATAATCAAGATCAACAACCCATCACAAATCTTCCTTTTATTTATTTACAACTTTCATATATCATCATCCATGGGCTTTTAGTGGTAAACTCTTATTAAATCACGATGACATTTCCTATATTTATTAGCACTTTTACATCACCACTTTTGTTATATCATTTAATCAAGTTCATCACTTTAAACCTCTTGATTTCTATACTTTTTTAAGATGGTTACATCTTAAATAATAATGTTTCTTTCTTATAAAAATCCTTCATATGTAGTAAAGTTATCTTTAAGTTGTAGTAATCTTCATGGATGATGTAGTTGATGCTCTTGTTTAGATTTAAACATTATCATGTTTAAATCCTTATTCTTACCCTTGTTCATGCAAGATCATCCAACTTTTATACTTTACTTCAACATAAATAACACTATCATGCTAACTAACTACCATATAAACACATAATCAACACAAAATAAACAATATTTAGTGTTATTATTATGGTGTAAGTTAGGGTTTTTGGTTTATCTTTTCTTCATTTTCAAGATGATAAACTTGTACATCACTAATCTAGACATAAAAATAAGCTAGATTAGGAAAGAATTTGTCTTACAATGGGTGCACAAGTTAGATGGTGATTTAAGAAGGAAATGAAGCTCCAAAATGTCTCTAATAGTCCTCCACCCTTTCTAGATCCTTGAATGACCTTCAAGAGGCTTTAAAGTGTGTGTGAAGTGGTGGTTTATGGTGGCTAAGTGGTGGTTATATGGGTGGTGGTGTAGCCGTGAGTTTATGGAGAAATATGGAGGAGATGGTTGCAAATTATTTGAAGTGATAAGTGATGGAAGACTAGTGTAGGTTAAGTTATATAATCATCATCCATCAAGCCACAAATCAAATCTACACACACCATGCCTCATATCCACCATTTTCAACAAAATCAAGTGGGTGTGGGACCCATTTGAAACCGTCAATGAGATGGGGTAAAGTGTAATTATTTTTTTACGCATGTTAAATTAAAAGATATTTTGGTCATTAGCTTAAGTATTGTGATTAGGGGTTTGATATTGCATCCTTGGCATATCATTAGGGTTTTAGAGTGTTATTACATGATAATTAATCCATTTGATCCTCCAACATAAGTTTCGGATGACGGAAATGTCCTTAGATCGCTCATCGATGCAATAATCGCTAATAAACGAACTTAATTATTTAGTACCGGAAACTTTCGTTTTCGACCACCACAATTGTCATGGTGTCTACTTAGTGCATTTCTGACCTAAAAGTATGCATAACTAGTTCGCTAGACGAATATTCGATGAGTTAGGATGGCCGAAATGCTTTCGTTCGATCGTTCGCTCGACATCGGCACTTTTATATTCCGCCGTCGAACTTTTCCGAAAGTTGTGTTTCTGTGGCTTCATGTTAGTTGAATGGATTCCGAGTTTCAAATGAGACTTAACTAGTTCGCTAGGTGCATGAATGAGGCTATTGGGCACTAAAATGTTCGTCGTTTCGACAAACGGTCGCTTTCCCGGTCGCATTGTGCACTGTTTGCCAAATGACCGGAAATGGTGTCTTTTGTGCATTCTTGCTATTCTCACATTGTTTTAGGATGATTAACATTGTTTTATTAATATTCTTACATCTGGAATCCACCGAATTAGTGCTACGGACAAACTGACATTTGTCGCCTTTTTGGACGAAACGGACAATTTTGCAATTTAGGAGTTGTACCAGAAAGTTATGTATTTTTGAAATGGTTGATCTCAAATAAGTGTTTTCATTTATATATGGACTCAGGTATGGCATTAACATGCCATTATTCTTTGTTCTGATTCGTTTTAGCGGATTTACCGACACAGTTAGTGTCACCGCAAAAAGTGCGCCCAACACTTTTAGGACATTGTTTTGGTTTGTTCCGCGTCGTAACGAAAACCAGTATATGTTATGATCAGATTTACTTGCCCTAATTCTTAGTATACGATGAAAGACTCAGTTACGAAATTAAACTACGAGAATATGCATGAGATTATAGAATAAAATTAGTGATTAAATTGTACGGAATTACCGGTTATTTGCCATTTGTCACAATCATCCCTCCCTACATTCATCCCTCAAACAGTAACTCTTCGCAGTTAGTCTCACCAAGGATGCGGTGAGAATGAGAAAATATCAAAGAAAGGTGCAAAAAGGAAGGAAACACATGTGGAATCTACTAGCGATAGTAAGCGAAAATACACACCCCTTAAGGTAGGATCAAGAGTGAGTAACAAACGAAAGGGAACTCCCATGATGATAGAAACAAAGGCAATTGTTGCCATAATTGATGCTAGCACCAAGAAATATGTTGATAACTTACTGAAATCCTAAATGTTAAAGTGAAAATTTCCTCATGAGGGCACTTGCAAAAGTGCCAAGAGTAGAAATGTGGTGAATATAAACACAAAGCAGAAACTAATAAGTTAGTAAGACTCAACCAAGAACAAGGATGTTAAGTGTGGCATGAAGGCCACTTCAAGCATGAACGTCTCAAGAATGAATCAGGCAAGTGAATTAAAGTGTGAGTGAGCAGAAACTATGGATACCCCACAAGATCCTGATGTCACACCCCAACCGATGGCGGAAATATCGGAGTGAGACGATAACAAGATTGCTCATTACTTACAATGCTAATAATGACAATATTTAATTTAAGTCGAATTTTATTTCAAGAATAATTTTCAAAATACAACATTGAAACAAATACAACAATTAAACTTAACAAGTTTAATAACATAACACAACAAAATTGATACAACAACATTAACCTAAATGTCTAAATGTTTGTATCTAAGTCCTTGCTATTTGATTTCATAGCGTCCTCTTCATCAACCTGTAACATGTTTTAAAATACAATTCAATGCAAAAGCAAAGGCGAGTACACAAGTTTAAGCATAGCATACCTATACGAATAAAGTTTAAACAAATCCTCATGGCAACTATGATTCTACAAGAGCATATACAAGGCATGCAATACTACTAGTCAAACCCTTAATGCAAACATGATGTTTTAACATAGCCTCAAGATTACACGATGGAGGGGGATATGTTACTTCCTAAAGCGCTTATACATGTCAAACGAAGGCTTAAACAAGTTAATGACTAAAGTATCACATAAAGAATGTCCAAGATATAAGCATCATGTAAGCATATCAAGTATTCATGTGTATAGGATTGTTTGTGCATTTCATAAAGTTTAAGTGTTGTGGTTTTGCTATAAGTAAACATGTTACACCCAAAAGTGTTGTAAGCGAAAAGTGGGTCAAGTGTACTCACGGTTTCTCTAGCTTCCATTTGTTACTTCCGCGAAGAGTTTGGAGGAACAACCAGTTATCCTACATGAGGAGAACATAGGTTCGTAAGTATTCGAATGATAACGGAGGATTTAGGAATTTAAATATACTACAGTATGTTATACAAGAAAATAATCATCTAGACTTAATACTCATTTTTGACACTATAAGACCCATCCGCGTTGATGTGTTTTCATGGGTTAGGTTACCCGTTAGAATGGTAACGAGAGATTAAGTACGTATGATGTAACCTAGTACCATGACGGACAATAATTTGAATACCATCAGAGTTCGGTTAGTGAATATATACATGTATTATATAGCGTATGTAATAAGTAAATCATAAACATCATGGAAGTTCATAGAAGTCATGCATGGAGGTAGGAGGATAACCTTCCTTTTAAAACCTCTTTCGTATAGTTTACCAACGCACAAGTCGTCACAAGGACGACAAGGATGGTTATGAGTAAGTTATAACATAAAAGTAAAAGACAAAAGTAATCGAAATCATCAAGTGAGGTGGGGATCGAAGGTAGGATAGCCAAGGCTTCCAAGTGATCACACTCTACCAACTCAAGTCTTGTTTCGAGAACAAGCTTGGAAGGATACAACACTTGTGGGTAAAACCCTACTAAAACAAAGGCTCTTACACTTGGGACCTTAGACACGGTGATGTTCCAAGTTAGTCTTCAATGGAAGACTTATGGAGACATTCCAAAGGTGTTTCAAGTGGTAAGAAAGAAGAAAGATCAAAAGGCAAGAGGTGAGTTAGAACTCACTTTTGAAACCTTGATCTTTTAGAGAAAGAGAGCTCTTAGAGCTTTTAGAGAGAAGAGAAGAGATGATTTGAGGTGTGAAATAAGTGTGGGAGTAGGTGGGCATTTTTAGTTGAGGTTTGGGGGTTGAGTTAGGCGAGTATTAAATGCAAGAAACACAATCCAACAAACACACTTTTGCCCAATCCATGAGCTAGAAACAACTTTCTTCGGATTATGCTATTTTAGTCCTTGAACTTAGTTTATCTTTCATTTCATGGTAAAACTTGGTATTTTCGCATGTTTTCAAGTGTATAATGTATACGTAAGTATATTTTAGGTATCAAGTATGAATGTATGAATATTTGCACGTATAACAAGTATCGGTTTGTATGTAAACACGTATTTAACAATTAAATGCATATAAGACAAGTATGTATCAGGTATGAATTTTATTACGATCAAAGTCTTGGATTATAAGATTGGGAAATGAAATACGAATGCGATACGAATACAAGTTTTCATAAATAGAAATATGATTACACTTTCTAATTAAGGAAAGTATGAAAAAGCGAGGCGTTACACCTGATGGCGTCATGCGTACGTTCTACTCTACATTCATTACGTGTCAATTCTTTTGATACCAATACCGAGCTTAGCTAGTGCCTTTAGGTGTTAAGCTTATACTCGAATTAGAGTCTTGTAAATTAGACACGTTATCAAGTTAGCTAATGGAGATTTAGCGTTAGACTCGTCTCATCGATACGAATCCAACGATATATAATGTCCAAATTTTTTTCCCAAAAATCACACGATTCTAACCTTCAATCGGTTTGTAAAATTGTTTATGGATCAATTTCTGTGTACCAAAATGTTTATTACTCAGCAGGTTAACTTCCCACCTTTTCGAGTTCAACTCGGAACAGTACCTAATTCGAAACAATTGTTCGAGATGGTAATCCGAATTGCTATCTGAGATGGTGATCCAAGATGGGAATCCGTCAGAAATAAGGTATCCGAGATGTATTCGAAATGAGGTATCCGAGATGTAATTCGGAACAATAATCCGAGATGCTCCGAAATAAATACCAAAGATCTGAGATGCACTGTTTTGATCCCTGAGTCATGAGGAATCATTAAGAGGCCGTCGACACGTTTCCTATCAACAACATCTCGCATCCATATTGTTGATACCTATGCTAATTTTAATTCATCTCCATAGAATTCAAAATATACTTGACCTAGAGCCAAGTAAGATAGACGTTCCCTCATTCTACAGGATTTGCCAATGGTAAATTAGTCAATGTCAGCGGAAGTTATAAAGGATGCACTTTGGAACTTGGAGAACAAGAATTTAATGTTGATTTTCTACTCGTTTATCTCGGTAGTTACGACATAGCTTTTGGCATAGAACTGTTGACATATAACCAAGCAGAAGTAGATCATCTTAAGAAAACTATTTGCATCCCCCTGCCAAGCGAAGAAACACGTGTAGTACACGGAGAGAAGCACGAGACGCCCTTACGAATCATTAATTGCATGAAGTCCATAAGTGCCTACAGAAAGGTTGCATAGCCCTTCTAGCTCACGTAGTCGACAAGGAATATGAGGAGCCAAAATTGGAGGAAATTACGTTGTGAAGGAATTCCCTCGAAGTCTTTCCATCAGACTTGTCTGGATTACCTCCGCAATGACACGCCAACTTTCGCATTGATTTGGTGCCAGGAACCGCACCAGTAGTGAAGCCTCCATACCGATTAGCTCTGTAATAAATGCAAAGACTATCTACACAACTTCAAAAGTTATTAGCCAAAGGATTCATTAGAACGAGTTCCTCGTCATGGGGAGCTTCGGTGCCTTTTGTCAAGAAGAAGGATGGAACTTTTCGAATGAGCATAGGCTACCGGGAACTAAACAAGTTAACCATCAAGAATCGGTACCCATTACCGAGGATTGACGATCTGTTCGATCAATTACAAGGGTCGAGTTTTTATCCAAATATGGATTTAAGATCCGGGTATCATCAGTTAAGAATCCAAGAGGAAAGTATTCCTAAGACGGCGTTTAGGAGTCGCTACGGTCATTATGAGTTCCTGGTTATGCCTTTTGGGTTAACAAATGCCCCTGCAGTATTTATGCATTTGATGAACCGAGTATGTAAGCCATACCTCGACAAGTTCATGATAGTATTTATCGATGACATATTAATATACTCGCGAACCAAGGGAGAACATGAACAACACATGAGAACTATACTAGAGTTGCTAAAGAAGGATATATGCCAAGTTCTCGTAATGCGAATTTTCGATTCGTGAAGTACAGTTTCTTGGTCACGTGGTGAACGAGAATGGGATACACGTCGACCACTCAAAGATCGAGGCTAAAAAGAATTATTGAGAACTTCTCAAAAGTTGGATATTACAAGAGATTTATTGAGAACTTCTCAAAAGTTTCTCAGCCGCTAACCTCGCTTAAAAGGATAATAAGTTCGATTGGGGAGAAAAGCAATTATCAGCATTTCAACTATTAAAGGGTAAATAATGTAAGGCGCTGATATTATCACTTCCAAACGGTACCGATGACTTTGTGGTGTATTGTGATGCCTCGCATCAAGGCTTGGTTTGCGTGTTAATGCAACGTGAAAAAGTCATCGCGTACGCGTCTCGTCAGTTGAAAGTTCACAAAAAGAACTATACCACTCATGACCTAAAACTAGGTGCAGTGGTATTTACTTTAAAAATCTGGCATCATTATTTATGTGGCACTAAGTATACCATACTCACAGATCATAAAAGTCTTCAACACATATTCGCTCAAAAGGAACTAAATATGCGTCAACAGCGTTGGGTAGAAGTGTTGAATGATTATGACTTTGACATCAAGTATCACCCTGACAGAGCAGATGTAGTCGCAGATGCTTTGAGTTGGAAGGAACGAGTGAAAACTTTACGCGTCGAGCTTTAGAAATGACTATTTAGACGAACTTTACGACTCGAGTGCATGATGCACAACAAGAAGCTGAAGGGAAAAAACAAATGGAACCAAACAAGGATGGATCTTTACATTTCATGGGAAGGATCTAGATTCCCTATTTTAGCAATCTACGAGGCTTGGTGCTAGAAGAAGCACACAAGTCAAAATACTCGTTTCACCCAAGATCCGAGAAAATGTATAAAGATTTAAAGGAGTATAATTGGTTGCCTAATCTCAAGGGAGATATTGCGGCCTATGTTGGGAAATGCCTAACTTTTGTAAATGGTCAAGGCCGAATACCAAAAGCCATCTGGCTTATTACAACAACCTGAGGTCCTTGTTTAGAAATGGGAGCAAATCCTAATGGATTTATTACAAAACTACCACAGACCTCTCGAGGTCATGACATGATTTAGGTTATCATTGATCGGTTAACCAAATCAGCTCACTTCTTACCCATCCGTGAGAAAGACAGTACCGAGAAGTTAGCTGAACTGTATCTTAAGGAAATCTTGGCACGTCATAAAGTGCCAATCTCAATAACCTCTGATAGAGATGGTCGTTTCGTGTCGCGGATCTGGCAATCATTTCAAACATCGTTTGGTCCTTACTTAGATTTAAGCACCGCTTTTCACCCGCAGACCGATGGTCAAAGCGAGGGAACCATCCAAACGTTGGAAGATATGCTTCAGGCCTATGTGATGGGTTTAGGCGGAAACTGGGATACTCATTTACCGTTGGTAGAGATTTCCACAATAACAGTTATCACACCAGTATCAAGGCCCCGTCGTTCGAAGCACTATATGGATGAAAGTGCCGATCTCCGCTATGTTGGGCGAGGGTCAGTGACAGACAACTCATTGGTCCTGAACTAGTACAAGAGACCACAGACAAAATATTCAAGATCCGCAAGCATATTAAAGCGGCCCGAGATAGACAAAAGAGCTACGCAGATCGGACACGCAAACCACTACCCTTCGAGGTTGGAGACAAAGTGTTACTAAAGGTCTCAACTTGGAAAGGCGTAGCTAGATTCGGGAAGCGCGGAAAACTAAACCTGAGATACATTGGGCCTTTAGAAATTCTGGCAAAGATTGGTACAGTGGCTTACAAATTAAAACTGCCTGAAGAACTCAATAACATACACGACATATTTCATGTGTCTAATCTAAAGAAAAGCCCGACTAATAACACAGTTATCATTCCAGCGTGTGAGATTCATGTTGATGACAAACTTCAATTTACCGAAGAACTAGTTGAAGTCATGGACTAGAAAGTCCAAAAGACGAGAAGAAGCTAAATCAAACTGGTAAAAGTTCGCTAGAACTCGCGTCATGGTCCTGAGTATACGTGGGAAAGTGAAGATCAAATCAAGACAAAGTACCCACACCTGTTCAAAGAGACTCCTTCAAAGGATGCCTCAAGGTGAATTTCGGGGCGAAATTCTTTTTAACAGGGGGAGTATGTGACAAATGGCAAATAACCAGTAATTCTGTACAATCTAATCACTATTTTTAATTCATAATTTCATGCGTATTATTGTAATTTAATTGCATAACCGAGTCGTACGTCATATCCTAAGTATTAGGGCAAGTAAATCAGATTATAACATATACTGGTTTCCGATACGATGCGGAACAAACCAAACAATGCCCTAAAAGTGTTGGTAGAAAGTGTTGGGCGCACTATTTACGGTTGCACTATTTGTGTCAGCAAAACCACTAAAACGAAACAGGACAACGAATAACGGCATGCTAATGCCATCATTGAGTCCATATATATATGAAAACACTAATGTGGGAACACATCTTGCAATTATACATAACTTTCCGGTACAACGCCTAAATTACAACATTGTTCGTTTCGACCAAAAAGACGACATTTCAACTTGTCCGCAACATTAATTCGGTAGTTCTAGATTTCCAGAAGTATAAATAAACAATGTTGAACACCCTAAAACAATATGAGAATAGCATAAATGCATTAAAGACATCGTTTTCGGTCATACGGCAAACAGTGCACAACTCGACCGGAAAGCGACCGTTTGTCGAACCGACGAACATTTTAGTGGTCGATAGCCTCATGCTTCCATCTAGAGAACTAGTTAAACCTCATTTGGGACTCAGAGTCCTTTCAACTCTCTTGAGGTCACGGAAACACAACTTCCGAAAATGTTCGACGGCAAAATATATAGCGAACGATTGAACGGAAGGCTTTTCGGCCATCCTAACTCAATATATATTTGGCTAGCAAACTAGTTAAGCATATTTCTAGATCGGAAGTGCCCTAAATAAACGCCCTGACACTTGTGGTGGTCAAAAACCAAAGCTTCCGGTACGAAATGATAAAGTTCGTATAGTAGACAATATTATACCGATGAGCGAGCTAGTGACGTTTTCGTTATCCGAAACTTATACCAATTAGTCAAGAGGACTAATTAACATGGATTAACCCCTAAACCTTAATTACTTGCTAATGATACAAGATCAACCCCTAATCACCATACTTCAATTAATTACCTATATATCTAATAAATAAACACACGTTATAAATAATATTTACACTTCACCCCCCCCCCATGGGGACCCCACCCACATGATTCATGTTTAAAATTTGAGATTATAAGCATGGTGGAAAGATATAGATGTAACCTGCTGGATGATAATTATATAAATATATCACCTCACATTTCTCCATCATTCTTAACTTAGAAAAAAAATTGAAACAATCATCCACCACCCTCATTCCCACGACTACAACCACCTCCATATAACCACCATAAAACTACCATTAACCACCTCATTCAGCCCACTATAAAGCCCCTTCAAGACCATCCAATATGCTAGCAAAGGTGGAGGATCATTAGGGCTTTCTTGGAGCTTCATCTTCTTCCTAAATCTTCACTAATCTTGTGCAACCATTGTAAGATAAATTCTTTCATATATTAGCTTCTTACAATGTCTAGTTTAAGGAAGTACAAGTTGATCATCTTGAAAGTGAAGAAAATATAACTCACAAACCCTAAACCTCACAAGAAGAATAACACTAAATATAGTTATTATGTGTTGATTATGTGCTAATATGTTAACTAGTTAGCATGATAATTTTGATTATGATAAAGTAAGGTGTTTAAGGTAGATGATCTTGTATGAATAAATATATAAAGGATGATTTAAACATGGTGATGTTTAAATCTAAACAAGATAATCAAATTAATCATCCATGAAGATTACTACAACTTAAAAGTGATTTATTACACATGAATAATTTTTATAAAGAATAAACACCATGATTTAAGATGTAATCATCTTAAAAAGTGTAGTAAACAAAGGGGGTTTAAAATGAAAGACTTGATTTAATAATGTAAAAAAAATGCTAGTAAACGTTGAAATCTCATTATATTTTTAATAAGATTATGACTACCAAAAGCTATGGATGATGATCTACATAAGTTGTAAACAAAATAATATGGAAGCTTTAAATTATTTGTTTATCTTGATTATGAGTTTAAACAGGGTTTAAATACGTTTTAGAAATGTGGAAAACGCCATAGTTTAGGGGAAACTATGGCAAAATTTTCTAAAAATCTAATCGCGATTAAGGTATGATTAACGGGGTGATTAGCGGGACTAAACGCGATTAGTAACTTAAATCATCATTAGGTAAGTTCTAAGGTTAAACCTTAAACACCCAAGTGTTTAACAATATATATATATATATATACACAAGTAAAAATAAGTAATCTTTATAAATATATATATATGGTTACTTACGGAAATACAAGTATATATACATGTTTTGTCACCAAGAATTTTGTATAAATACATGTGTATTGTATGTGTATGAATTTAGAAGCTTAGGGTATTCACCATAAAGATACCGAACTATACACAAAATACTACAAACACTTGAAAATATTACCAATTGTTGGTGACAGAAACAAATGCATTTTTATTATACGTCAAAACAATAATCGGACAAACGAAGCAATACGGACGATGGGCGAATGTACACAAATACACCATCGCGTCGACGACCAACGAATAGATCGCCGACACGAGGAGTTATTACGACGACGGGTGATTGTCGACAAGAAAAAGCATGTAATAGACGACGACAAGTCTAAAATATATATTTAGACACTTAAGATATATATATGTTATCGAAATCAAAATCCGGAAAGTTAAAAATATAAAACTATGAGACATATATACTTATACACTAATACTTAGTAAAAATTCTAAGTATAAGACTTATAAAATAACGAGCTCATAAAAATAAATTTGGGCTAGGCCCAATGACATAAAGACATGGGCTAGGCCAATGACATAAATTACATGGGCTGGGCCCAATGACATAAAAACATGAGCTAGGCCCAATGAAATGAAAACATTAGCTAGGCCCAATGACATGAAAACATGGGCTAGGCCTAATGACAAACAAACTACCAACACTATGTCATTGGGCCTAGCCCATGTTTTTATGTCATTGGGCCTAGCCCATGTTTCATGTCATTGGACCTAGCCCATGTTTTTATGTCATTGGGCCTAGCCCATGTAATTTATGTCATTAGACCTAGCCCATGTTTTTATGTCATTGGGACTAGCCCAAATTCAGTTTTTTGAGCTCATTATTTTATAAGTCTTATACTTAGATTTTTTACTAAGTATTAGTGTATAAGTATATATGTCTCATAGTTTTATATTTTTAACTTTCCGGATTTTGATTTCGATAACATATACATATCTTAAGTGTCTAAATATATATTTTAAAACGTATTTAAACTTTGTTTAAACTCATAATCAAGATCAACAAATAATTTAAAGCTTCCATATTATTTTATTTACAACTTATGTACATCATCATACATAGCTTTTGGTAGTCATAATCTTATTAAAAATATAATGAGATTTCAACATTTACTAGCATATTTATTACATTATTAAATCAAGTCTTTCATTTTAAACCCCCTTTGTTTACTAAACCTTTTAAGATGATTACATCTTAAATCATGATGTTTATTCTTTATAAAAATTATTCATGTGTAATAAATCACTTTTAAGTTGTAGTAATCTTCATGGATGATGAAGTTGATTATCTTGTTTAGATTTAAACATCACCATGTTTAAATCATCCTTTATATATTTATTCATACAAGATCATCTACCTTAAACACCTTACTTTATCATAATCAATATCATCATGCTAACTAGTTAACATATGAGCACATAATCAACATATAATAACTATATTTAGAGTTATAATTCTTGTGAGGTTTAGGGTTTGTGAGTTATATTTTCTTCACTTTCAAGATGGTCAACTTGTACTTCCTTAAACTAGACATTGTAAGAAGCTAAATTATGAAGGAATTTATCTTACAGTGGTTGCACAAGATTAGTGAAGATTTAGGAAGAAGATGAAGCTCCAAGAATGCCCTAATGATCCTCCACCTTTGCTAGCATATTGGATGGTCTTGAAGTGGCTTTAAAGTGAGTGGAATGAGGTGGTTAATGGTGGTTATATGGAGGTGGTTGTAGCCGTGGGAATGAGGGTGGTGGATGATTGTTTCAATTTTTTTTTCTAAGTTAAGAATGATGGAGAAATGTGAGGTGATATATTTATATAGTTATCATCCATCAAGGTTACATCCATATCTTCCCACCATGCTTATAATCTCAAATTTTCAACATGAATCATGTGGGTGGGGGCCCACATGGGAGGGTTAAGTGTAAATATTATTTATAACATGTGTTTCTTTATTAGATATTTAGGTGATTAATTTAAGTATGGTGATTAGGGGTTGATCTTGTATCATTAGCAAGTAATTAAGGTTTAGGGTGTTAATCCATGTTAATTAGTCCTCTTGACTAATTGGTATAAGTTTCGGATAACGAAAACGTCACTAGTTCGCTCATCTGTATAATATTGGCTAATATATGAATATCATTTCGTACCGAAAGCTTTGGTTTTTGACCACCACAAGTGTCACGGCGTTTATTTAGGGCACTTCCGATCTAGAAATATGCTTAACTAGTTCGCTAGCTGAATATATGTTGAGTTAGGATGGCCGAAAAGCCTTCCGTACAATCGTTCGCTCGATATCGGCACTTATATATTTTGTCGTCGAACTTTTCCGGAAGTTGTGTCTCCGTGACCTAAGATAGTTAAAAGGACTCCGAGTCCCAAATGAGGCTTAACTAGTTCTCTAGATGGATGCATGATGCTATCGGCCACTAAAATGTTCGCCGGTTCGACAAATGGACTATTCTCATGTTGTTTTAGGGTGTTCAACATTGTTTAGTTATAGATGGATGCATGAGGCTATCGGCCACTAAAATGTTCGCCGGTTCGACAAATGGACTATTCTCATATTGTTTTAGGGTGTTCAACATTGTTTAGTTATAATTCTGGAATCCGGAACTATCGAATTAATGTTGCGGACAAATTGAAATGTCGTCTTTTTGGTCGAAACGGACAATTTTGTAATTTAGGCGTTGTACTGGAAAGTTATGTATAATTGCAAGATGTGTTCCCACATTAGTGTTTTCATATATATATGGACTCAATTATGGCATTAGCATACCGTTATTCGTTGTTCTGTTTCGTTTTAGCGGTTTTGCTGACACAAATAGTGCAACCGCAGATAGTGCGCCCAACACTTTCTACCCTACACTTTTAGGGCATTGTTTGGTTTGTTCCGCGTCGTATCGAAAACCAATATATGTTATGATCTGATTTACTTGCCCTAATAGTTAGGATATGACGTACAACTCGGTTACGCAATTAAATTACAATAATACGCATGAAATTATGAATTAAAAATAGTGATTAGATTGTATGGAATTATTGGTTATTTGCCATTTTCACATACTCCCCCTGTTAAAAAGAATTTCGTCCCGAAATTCACCTTGAGGCTTCCTCTGAATGAGTCTCTTTGAACAGGTGGGGGTACTTTGTCTCCATTTGATCTTCACGTTCCCACGTATACTCGAGACCATGACGCGAGTTCCAGTGAACTTTTACTAGTTTGATTTAGCTTCTTCTCATCTTTTGGACTTTCCAGTCCATGACTTCAACTGGTTCTTCGGTAAATTGAAGTTTGTCATAAACATGAATCTCATCCGCTGGAATGATAACTGTGTCATTAGTCGGGCTTTTCTTTAGATTAGACACATGAAATATGTCGTGTACGTTATTGAGTTCAGCTAACTTCTCGGTACTGTCTTTCTCACGGATGGGTAAGAGGTGAGCTGAGTTGGTTAACCGATCAATGATAACCCAAATCATGTCATGGCCTTGAGAGGTTCATGGTAGTTTTGTAATAAAATCCATTAGGATTTGCTCCCATTTCTAAACAAGGACCTCAGGTTGTTGTAATAAGCCAGATTGCTTTTGGTATTCTGCCTTGTCCATTTGCAAAAGTTAGGCATTTCCCAAAATAGGTCGCAATATCTCTCGTGAGATTAGGCCACCAATTATACTCCTTTAAATCCTGATACATTTTATCAGATCCTGGGTGTATCGAGTATTTTCACTTGTCTGCTTTGTCCAGCTCCAAGCCTCGTAGATTGCTAAAATAGGGAATCTAGATCCTTCCCATGAAATATAAAGTTCCATCCTTGTTTGGTTCCATTTGATTTTCCCTTTAGCTTCTTGTTGTGCATCGTGCACTCGAGTCGTAAAGTTTGTCTAAATAGTCATTTCTAAAGCTCAACACGTAAAGTTTTCACTCGTTCCTTCCAACTCAAAGCATCTGCCACTACATCTGCTTTGTCCGGGTGATACTTGATCTCACAGTCATAATCATTCAACATTCTACCCAACGCCGTTGGCGCATATTTAGTTCCTTTTGAGTGAATATGTGTTGAAGACTTTTATGATCTGTGAGTATGGTACACTTAGTGCCATATAAATAATGACGCCAGATTTTTAAAGTAAATACCACTGCACCTAGTTTTAGGTCATGAGTGGTATAGTTCTTTTCGTGAACTTTCAACTGACGAGACGCGTACGCGATGACTTTTTCACATTGCATTAACACACAACCCAAGCCTTGATGTGATGCAACCCAATACACCACAAAGTCATCGGTACCATTTGGAAGTGATAATATCGGCGCCTTACATTATTTATCCTTTAGTAGTTGAAATGCCGATTTTTGCTTTTCTCCCCAATCGAAGTTTTTATCCTTTGGTGTAAGCGAGGTTAGCAGCTGGGCAACTTTTGAGAAGTTCTCAATAAATCTCTTGTAATATCCCGCTAAACAAAGAAATTGTCGTATTTCCGTGGGGTTCTTGGCGCAATCCAATTCTTTATAGCCTTGATCTTTGAGTGGTCGACGTGTATTCCATTCTCGTTCACCATGTGACCGAGAAACTAAACTTCACGAATCCAAAATTCGCATTACGAGAACTTGGCATAAAATTGCTCCTTCTTTAGTAACTCCATATAGTTCTCATGTGTTGTTCGTGTTCTCCCTTGGTTTGCGAGTATATTAATATGTCATCGATAAATACTATCATGAACTTGTCGAGGTATGGCTTACATACTCAGTTCATCAAATCCATAAATACTGCAGGGGCATTTGTTAACCCAAAAGCATAACCAGGAACTCGTAATGACCGTAGCGACTCCTAAACGCCATCTTAGGAATACTTTCCTCTTGGATTCTTAACTGATGATACCCAGATCTTAAATCAAGATTTGGATAAAAACTCGACCCTTGTAGTTGATCGAACAGATCGTCAATCCTTGGTAATGGGTACCGATTCTTGATGGTTAACTTGTTTAGTTCCCGGTAGCCTATGCTCATTCGAAAAGTTCCATCCTTCTTCTCGACAAAAGGCACCAAAGCTCCCCATGACGAGGAACTCGTTCAAATGAATCTTTTGGCTAACAACTTTTGAAGTTGTGTAGATAGTTTTGTATTTATGACAGAGCTAATCGGTATGGAGGCTTCGCTACTGGTGCGGTTCCTGGCACCAAATCAATGCGAAAGTTGGTGTGTCGTTGCGGAGGTAATCCAGACAAGTCTGATGGAAAGACTTCGAGGGAATTCCTTCACAACGTAATTACCTCCAATTTTGGCTCCTCATATTCCTTGTCGACTACGTGAGCTAGAAGGCTATGCAACCTTTCTGTAGGCACTTATGGACTTCATGCAATTAATGATTCGTAATGGCATCTCGTGCTTCTCTCCGTGTACTACAAGTGTTTCTTCGCTTGGCAGGGGGATGCGGATACTTTTCTCAGGACGACCTACTTATGCTTGGTTATACGTCAACAGTTCTATGCCAAAAGCTATGTCGTAACAACCCAGATAAACATGTAGAAGATTAACATTAAATTCTCGTTCTCCAAGTTCCAAAGTGCATCCTTTTATAACTTCTCTTGACATTGACTAATTTACCGTTTGCAAATCTTGTATAATGAGGGAACGTCTATCTTATTTGGCTCTAGGTCAAGTATATTTTGAATTCTATGGACATGAATTAAAATTAGCATAGGTATCAACAAGATGGATGCGAGATGTTATTGATAGGAAACGTGTTGTTGGCCTTTTAATGGTTCCTCATGACTTAGGGATCAAAACAGTGCATCTCGGATCTTTGGTATTTATTTCGGAGCATCTATTGTTCCGAATTACATCTCGGATACCTCATTTCGAATTACATCTCGGATACCTTATTTCTGACGGATTCCCATCTCGGATCACCATCTCGGATAGCAATTCGGATTACCATCTCGGACTATTTTTTCGAATTAGGTACTGTTTCGACTTGAACTCGAAAAGGTGGGAAGTTAACCGGCTAAGTAATAAACATTTTGGTACACAAAAATTGATCCATATACAATTTAACAAACCGATTGCACGGTTAGAGTCGTGTGATTTTTAGGAAACAAATTTGGACATTATATATCATTGGGTTCGTTTCGACGAGACGAGTCTAACGCTAATTCTCCATTAGCTAACTTGATAACGTGTCTAATTTACAGGACTCTAATTCGAGTATAAGCTTAACACCTAAAGGCACTAGCTAAGCTCAGTATTGGTATCAAAAGAATTGACACGTAATGAATGTAGAGCAGAACGTACGCATGACGTCATCAGGATCTTGTGGGGTATCCATAGTTTATGCTCACTCACACTTTAATTCACTTGCCTGATTCATTCTTGAGACGTTCATCCTTGAAGTGGCCTTCATGCCACACTTAACATCCTTGTTCTTGGTTGAGTCTTACTAACTTATTAGTTTCGGCTTTGTGTCTTGATTCACCACACTTCTACTCTTGGCACTTTTGCAAGTGCCCTCATGAGGAAATTTTTCCTTATCACATTTAGGATTTTAGTAAGTTATCAGCATATTTCTTGGTGCTAGCATCAATTATGGCAGCAATTTCCTTCGTTTCTATCATCACGGGAGTTCCCATTCGTTTGTTACTCACTCTTGATCTTGCCTTAAGGGGTGTGTATTTTCTCTTATTGTCGCTAGTAGATTTCACATGCGTTTCCTTCCTTTCTGCACCTTTCTTTGATATTTTCCAATTCTCACCGCATCCTTGGTGAGACTAACTACGAATAGTTACTGTGTGAGTGATGAAGGTAAGGAGGGATGATGTGGTCATGTTTTGGTTCTTAGAGGCTAAACCCCAAATGTAGCGCTCAATGCGTTTTATATAATATATATATATATATATATATATATCTAAGTAAAAATAAGTAATCCTTATAAATATATATATGATTACTTTTGGAAATACAAGTATATATACATGTTTTGTCACCAAGAATTTTGTATAAATACATGTGTATTGTATGTGAATGTATTTAGAAGCTTAGGGTATTCACCATAAAAATACCCAACAATTCAAAATTCGTAGTACCTCTTGCGTGTATCGGCCATATGTCTAATTGGAAAGGAAATAACTCGTTGAGGAGGAGAAACCAAACGCTCGTCCCCAACCTTATAGCATGTATTCCACACTTCGTGGACCTCGATCGTCCAAAGTAGGAAAAAATCCTTCGCCACACCAACCCGTGTGACGAATACGTTGATATCCCTTGAGCTCCACGAGCTCCAGCTAGATTGTTATAGTTTCCACAGATATCGAATAGAATGCAATGAGGGTGTTGAAGCGTGGCTCGTGCCATACCATCCCTTGGAATAAGACAAATGTGACACGACAGAGTTTAATGGAATCTCTTTCCAATAACTAAGATGATGTGCATAGATACCATGGAAACAACCCATGTACAAGAACTCTAGACCATTGAGGAAATATCCTCCTTGGGTGGCCAACTAGTTTTTGTTTGTTTAGATAACTAGTCTCAATCGACTCGTCATATAGATCGAATGTTTTGGTACACAAAAATTGATCCATAAACAATTTAACAAACCGATTACATGATTAGAATCGTGTAATTTTTAGGGAAAAAAATTTGGACATTATATATCATTGGGTTCGTATCGACGAGCTGAGTCTAACGCTAATTCTCCATTAACTAACTTGATAACATATCTAATTTACAGGACTCTAATTCGAGTATAAGCTTAACACCTAAAGGCACTAGCTAAGCTCGGTATTGGTATCAAAAGAATTGACACGTAATGAATGTAGAGCAGAACTAACACATGACGTCATCAGGATCTTGTGGGGTATCCATAGTTTATGCTCACTCACACTTTAATTCACTTGTCTGATTCATTCTTGAGACGCTTCATGCTTGAAGTGGCCTTCATGCCACACTTAACATCCTTGTTCTTGGTTGAGTCTTACTAAGTTATTAGTTTCGGCTTTGTGTCTTGATTCACCACACTTCTACTCTTGGCACTTTTGCAAGTGCCCTCATGAGGAAATTTTTCCTTATCACATTTAGGATTTTAGTAAGTTATCAGCATATTTCTTGGTGCTAGCATCAATTATGGCAGCAATTGCCTTCGTTTCTATCATCACGGGAGTTCCCATTCGTTTGTTTCTCACTCTTGATCTTGCCTTAAGGGGTGTGTATTTTCTCTTATTGTCGCTAGTAGATTTCACATGCGTTTCCTTCCTTTCTGCACCTTTCTTTGATATTTTCCAATTCTCACCGCATCCTTGCTGAGACTAACTACGAATAGTTACTGTGTGAGTGATGAAGGTAAGGAGGGATGATGTGGTCATGTTTTGGTTCTTAGAGGCTAGACCCCAAATGTAGCGCTCAATGCGTTTAATATCAGGTGTTCCCCAGTATGGAACAACCCTTGAGAGATCGTGAAAGCGTCGAGTGTAACCAACAACGTTGGCTGCAATCATGATCAAGTTCTAGGATCCTGTTTCTATCCTTGGAATTTCAGTCAGCGAGCAATACTCTTCTCGCATAAGATTCTTGAGTTCTTCCCATGATAATCTCTTCGTATTATCACTCCTTAAAGTTTCTACTGGAAGATTTCACCAAGTTAATGTTGCATTCAGCAGGAGGCTCTTTGTTTACCTAATCGTTTACTCAGGAGTGCATTTACTAGCATTGCTAACAGACTCCGTTGTCTTTATTTAGCGAACCTAACCTACCGTGCCTCTCGCATCAATGCGGTCTCGCGGCTTACAGTTCGGGAAGGCCTTAGAATTTAAAACTTTGTATGATCACATCCTTAGGTGTAGCGATGCACTCGTTCCCAATCTATTGGGATCCGAACCATTTGAACTACCGGTACCACCAATTTCACCACTAGTGTCGACTAAGTTACCCTCGTTTGTTGCGATTTTCACAACCGTATGTCTTCCATTAAGAACCTAGTTCGGCTTACCTAGAAAGTCATGGTATATAACTAACCATATTGGGCATTTTGACCTTCCTTTTGGTGCCATGTCCCCTTCTTAATATCCAAGATTAAAAAAGCTAGACATATATTTGAATAAAATATAGTTACCATGCGCCTAAGAATAATGAATTTCATCGTTCACGGAAACCTCAAGATTCCATTGTTTTTCATAACATGTTTGAAACAATGATAACTGTGAATAACAACAATATCCAAAATTCTTAGTACCTCTTGTGTGTATCGGCCATATGTCTAATTGGAGAGGAAATAACTCGTTGGGGAGGAGAAACCAAACGCTCGTCCTCCAACCTTATAGCATGTATTCCATACTTCGTGGACCTCGATCGTCTAAAGTAGGAAAAAAATCCTTCGTCACACCAACCCGTGTGACAAATACGTTGATATCCCTTGAGCTCCACGACCTCCAGCTAGATTGTTATAGTTTCCATAGATATCGAATAGAATGCAATGAGGGTGTTGAAGCGTGGCTCGTGCCATACCATCCCTTGGAATAAGACAAATGTCACATGACAGAGTTTAATGTAATCTCTTTCCCATAACTAAGATGATGTGCATAGAGACCATGGAACCAACCCATGTACAAGAACTCTAGACCATTGAGGAAATATCCTCCTTGGGTGGCCAACCAGTTTTTGTTTGTTTAGATAACTAGTATCAATCGACTCATCATATAGATCGAATGTTTTGGTACACAAAAACTTATCCATAAACAATTTAACAAACCGATTGCACGGTTAGAATCGTGTAATTTTTAGGAAAAAAATGGACATTATATATCATTGGGTTCGTATCGACGAGCTGAGTCTAACGCTAATTCTCCATTAGCTAACTTGATAACATGTCTAGTTTACAAGACTCTAATTCGAGTATAAGCTTAACACCTAAAGGCACTAGCTAAGCTCGGTATTGGTATCAAAAGAATTGACACGTAATGAATGTAGAGCAGAACGTACACATGACGTCATCAGGATCTTGTGGGTATCCATAGTTTATGCTCATTCACAATTTAATTCACTTGACTGATTCATTCTTGAGACGTTCATGCTTGAAGTGGCCTTCATGCCACACTTAACATCCTTGTTCTTTGTTGAGTCTTACTAACTTATTAGTTTCTGCTTTGTGTCTTGATTCACCCCAGTTCTACTCTTGGCACTTTTGCAAGTGCCCTCATGAGGAAATTTTCACTTATCACATTTAGGATTTCAGTAAGTTATCAGCATATTTCTTGGTGCTAGCATCAATTATGGCAGCAATTGCCTTCGTTTTTATAATCAGAGGAGTTCCCTTTCGTTTGTTACTCACTCTTGATCCTGCCTTAAGGGGTGTGTATTTTCGCTTACTATCACTAGTAGATTTCACATGCGTTTCCTTCCTTTCCGCACCTTTCTTTGATATTTTCCCATTCTCACTGCATCCTTGGTGAGACTAACTACGAATAGTTACTGTTTGAGGGATGAACGTAAGGAGGGATGATGTTGTCATGTTTTGGTTCTTAGAGGCTAAACCCCAAATGTAGCGCTCAATGCGTTTGATATATATATATATATATATATATATTGTCACACCCTCAATTTCCACTTACGGAGTTTTACCGCGAGGCGTGTGAACAAACTAGAATCTGAAACACTAGTACGTCGAACGACTCTACATGATCTGATTATACGTTTTCCAAAATCCTTCTTTGTAGATTTTATATCAATTACCAATATTTAGCAGAGCATTAGTTTTAAAGTTTGAGCGGAAGCATAAGTAAGTAGTGATGCGGGCGCCAACACAAACGCCAAAACAAATGAAAAATCCCAAAACAATATTAATAAATAAGACTCGATAATGATGTCTTGTTCAATGCATGTGCGTGCACCTAGAGCTCCTAGCGTCCTGAGAAACATGTAAAGAAACAAGTGTCAACATTAAAGATGAGTGAGTTCACAGGTTTTCATAAATTCGTTTGTTCGGTTATAGTTTAATTACTCCGTTATCCCCAACCCGGGATAACGTATCGGTTCCATTATTCCAATCCCGGAATAATAAGTTGTTGCTTCCAATATTCCCATCCCGGAATATTAAGTTGATTCGTAATTAAGTTCAATGTTAATATATATAGGTAGCTAGCCTAAAGTCATGTCACGTAAGAGTTCGCGATCGAAGCTGACTGTTGTGCCTCCGTTTTGCCAGGCCTATCACGTGACCATGGCGGTGTTAGGCCAATTATTCACCCGTTGACCATACCAGGTCGGCTAGCGCGACTAGCTCGGATGGGGCTTGTCGGGCCCAGTAGTACTACTTATAATTCCCCCGCTATTTAACCCAAATACTAACGATCCGAGGAGATTGTCGAGGACTTAAGTGATAAAGCTGCTTAGTGACCATAACATTACATTAACATTAACTTAGTTACCGTATAGTTATGTGACGTTAAATTCGTATAACGTAAAGAGATTGAGTTTGAGAGTGTATACATGTTTCTCCCCCTGTTGTTTGAAAACCGGATAAAGTTAGGGGCCGTGAACTCACCTTTATTTGCTCGGTTAGTGTAGCAAAGATGTTATAAGAGATGGGACCGCTAGTTGCGTCCTAACAAACCAATTAATTACACGTCAGTGTGAAATCACACCAATACAAATTCCACACGCAATTTACTCACAAAGTGATACACACAAACAACATATCTAACACTCAAACATGCATGCAAGTATTCTCATGTGATCATAGTAATCAAACAACTTATCATGAACATATTCCAAATCCATGCAACACTTTAATGCATAAAATCACAATTTATCAACTTTCTGCTTAACACTCAATTATTCAGCTGTTTTCTAGGATTTTTATAAAATAGTTCTAACATTCCAAAAATTCCAATATTTTTACAGTAGGTGACATTTATACCATAGAAATTTATATAATTTTCCCAAGTCCTAAATCTTTACCAATTAACCATAAATATTAATTCACTAAGCTGCAGTCAGATTTACCGCTTTCTGACTGCAGTCCACGGAAGAATTTATTTAAAAATCACTGATCGTCCGATTAACAAAATTCCAGTTGGAGTTGCCCGGAAATTTCTATACCTAGTTGCTGTACAAAAATCATGACTCAACTCCCTACTGATTTTAGAATCTAGCTTGACAAACAACTAGCAAAATTTCAGGATTTTCACAGTTTTAGTTACTGAACTTATTTATCCCTTTAAAAATATCAAACGACTTCAGAAAATTATGAATCCAGCGCCATTAGATTCCTTATTCAAATCTCTACGTTCTAGACATCAGAAAATCTGTTTTTCGACAACTATCGACCGAGTTACAGCCAGATGAAATCGGCTGTAACTTTTAATCAGCATCCTGTTTCAGCATATTATTATTACAACTTACATAAACCGTTCCTATTGATCAACCTACGCGAGCAAGAACCGATTTTTAATCATAGTTTACTACTAACAACTTATCCATGCAAACCCTAGTTCTTACTTCTAGTTTTTACAAACAAAACACACTTGCAAACTTATGATATCCGTAAACAATCATTCACATGAACAATGATCAAATCAGCCGATTACTTAACACTCACATAATCTGAAAACAATACAATCAAACACATGTGTTCCGAAGATGATATGACAAATTCGAGTCTTTTAACGGTAGAGTAAACGAACCGTGATTTAGATAAGAAACCGATGATCAACAAAAATCGCTGCCGAAGACTGAGATGGCGAGGACTGTTGCGACCGGGAGGAAGGAAAAGCTGATTTCGCGCCCGAGGAATGAGACTAAGCTGTTTGTGATCTAGATGAAGTGTATCAAGGCTGAACTGGCGATCCAAGGAACAAGTAAAAGGGCTGTTTTGCGACTGAGATGATGAAGGCTTCGGCTGCTGCTTGCTGCGACCGAGAAGAAAGCATGAGTAAGGCAGCCGACGGCTGTCTTGTTTGTTAGGGTTTTCGAATTGTGAAAGAGTATGTATGGGTGTTGTATATTATAGGCGCAACAAGATGAGGATTACGGTTTTGGCTAGAGTCGTGGCCGAGGAACTAGGGTGAGTTAGTTTGGTTTGGACTTGATCTCGCGGCCAAGGACTAGGGTGAGTTCGGTTTGGGTTTGAACTCAATAAATCCGCGGTTTTGAACTTGATCTCGGCCGAGAGTGTTTTGGTTTAGGGTTTAGGTTTGCTCTCGGTTTGGATTTGATCTTGGCCGAGGACTTGACTTGAGTTAAAGTTTAAAACTTGTTACTCCTAGAGTCACAATGAATCGAAGTTGGTTCGCGTCGCAGTTCGGTTCAGTTCGTGTACATATCTACTGTAATTATTCTATAACTAAAACAATCACACAACACACAACACGTATTCATTTAACTCGTGCCTGTTTAATACTTAGCATATACATTATTCGGCATGTGTCACGTGTAAGTTATCCGAAAAACCCGGGATATCACATATATATATATATATATATTTACAAGTAAAAATAAGTAATCCTTATAAATATATATATATATATATATGATTACTTATGGAAATACAAGTATATATACATGTTTTGTCACCAAGAATTTTGTATAAATACATGTGTATTGTATGTGTATGTATTTAGAAGCTTAGGGTATTCACCATAAAAATACCCAACTATACACAAAGTACAAACACTTGAAAACATTACCAAGTGTTGGTGACACAAACAAATGCATTTTTACAATACGTCAAAACAATAATCGGACAAACGAAGCAATACGGAAGATGGGCGAACGTACACAAATACACCGTCTCGTCGACGGCCAACGAATAGATCACCGACACGAAGAATTATTACGACGACGGGCGATTGTCGACAAGAAAAACCATGTAATAGACGACGACAAGTCTAAAATATATATTTAGACACTTAACATATATATATTATCGAAATCAAAATCTGGAAAGTTAAAAATTTAAAAGTATGAGACATATATACTTATACAATAATACTAAGTAAAAATTCCAAGTATAAGACTTATAAAATAATGCGCTCAAATAAATGAATTTAGGCTAGGCCCAGTGACATAAAGACATGGGCTAGGCCCAATGACATAAATTACATGGGCTAGGCCCAATGACGTAAAAACATGGGCTAGGCCCAATGACGTAAAAACATGGGCTAGGCCCAATGACATAAAAACATGGGCTACGCCCAATGACATAAATTATATGGGCTAGGCCCAATGACATAAAAACATGGGCTAGGCCCAATGACATGAAAACATGGGCTAAATAACATGAAAGCATGGGCTAGGCCCAATGACATGAAAGCATGGGCTAGGCCCAATGATATGAAAACATGGGCTAGGCCCAATGGCGAGGACTGTTGCGACCGGGAGGAAGGAAAAGCTGATTTCGCGCCCGAGGAATGAGACTAAGCTGTTTGTGATCTAGATGAAGTGTATCAAGGCTGAACTGGCGATCCAAGGAACAAGTAAAAGGGCTGTTTTGCGACTGAGATGATGAAGGCTTCGGCTGCTGCTTGCTGCGACCGAGAAGAAAGCATGAGTAAGGCAGCCGACGGCTGTCTTGTTTGTTAGGGTTTTCGAATTGTGAAAGAGTATGTATGGGTGTTGTATATATAGGCGCAACAAGATGAGGATTACGGTTTTGGCTAGAGTCGTGGCCGAGGAACTAGGGTGAGTTAGTTTGGTTTGGACTTGATCTCGCGGCCAAGGACTAGGGTGAGTTCGGTTTGGGTTTGAACTCAATAAATCCGCGGTTTTGAACTTGATCTCGGCCGAGAGTGTTTTGGTTTAGGGTTTAGGTTTGCTCTCGGTTTGGATTTGATCTTGGCCGAGGACTTGACTTGAGTTAAAGTTTAAAACTTGTTACTCCTAGAGTCACAATGAATCGAAGTTGGTTCGCGTCGCAGTTCGGTTCAGTTCGTGTACATATCTACTGTAATTATTCTATAACTAAAACAATCACACAACACACAACACGTATTCATTTAACTCGTGCCTGTTTAATACTTAGCATATACATTATTCGGCATGTGTCACGTGTAAGTTATCCGAAAAACCCGGGATATCACATTATCCCCATGTTGAAAGAATTTTCGTCCCGAAAATTGAGTAAACGCGGTTTAGCATGTAACGTACATGTTTAGAGTGCCACGCACAAAGAGTTAGTTCGTTTATAATGGTACGCAACGTTACAAGAAGTTCCCAAGTGTCATACACAAAGATTTCCAAGTGCCATGCACAAGAATTTAGTCAACAATAGTACACGAAAATATGAGAAATTTCCAGGTTGTCACATCATCCCCTTGTTGAAAGAATTTTCGTCCCGAAAATTTAGTTACTGGTATCGTTAGTTTGCTGCTCTGTTGCGAAGAGTTGTGGGTATTTGCTTTTCATTTGGTCCTCTCTTTCCCACGTGAACTCCGGTCCCCGCTTAGAGTCCCAACAAACTTTAACGATTGGAATCTTGCTGTGCCTTCGAGTCTTGATCTCACGATCCATGATCTCAATAGGCTTTTCCACGAAGTGTAGTTGTTCATCCACTTGGATCTCATCCAATGGAATAACTAAAGTTTCATCTGATAGGCACTTCTTCAGATTTGAAACGTGAAATACGTTGTGAACTCCACTGCGTTCGGCAGGAAGGTCTAATTGGTAAGCTACGGGTCCGATACGTTTCAAGATTACAAACGGGCCTACGTACCGTAGGTTAAGTTTGCCCCGTTTTCCAAAGCGGATTACACCCTTCCAGGGTGACACCTTTAGTAGGACGCGGTCGCCTACTTGAAATTCGAGCGGTTTACGTCGTTGATCAGCGTAGCTTTTCTGTCGATCTCGTGCCGCCGCCATGCGGTTTCTGATTTGTACAATCTTTTCAGTAGCCTCAAGTATTAATTCAGGGCCTGTGAGTTGACTGTCACCGACTTCTGCCCAGCAGACCGGTGATCTACATTTACGACCGTATAATGCTTCAAACGGTGCTGCCGAGATACTCGTATGATAGCTGTTGTTATATGAGAATTCTACTAGAGGCAGGTGAATCTCCCAATTATTTCCGAAGTCCACCACGCATGCCCTAAGCATGTCTTCCAAGGTTTGTATGGTCCTTTCGCTTTGACCATCAGTCTGAGGGTGATAAGCTGTGCTCATATCTAAGCGGGTTCCCAACGCTTTCTGGAGTGACTGCCAGAAGTTCGACGTGAAGTGAGCATCTCTGTCTGAGATGATGGATGTTGGCGCTCCGTGCCGAGAAACTACTTCCTTAATGTAGATGCGAGTTAACTTCTCCATCTTATCTGTTTCTTTAATAGCTAGGAAGTGTGCGGACTTAGTTAAACGATCCACGATCACCCAGATGGTATCGCAACCACCCAAGGTTCGCGGGAGTTTAGTGATGAAATCCATTGAGATCTGATCCCACTTCCACACTGGGATCTCAGGTTGTTGGAGTAGCCCCGATGGCTTTTGATACTCCACCTTGACTTTTGCACAAGTCAAACATTTACTCACGTAGGTGGCTATATCGGCTTTCATGTTGGGCCACCAATACGCAGCTTTAAGGTCTTGATACATCTTATCCGAACCCGGATGGACAGAGTATCGAGATTTGTGAGCTTCGTCCATGACTAGCTCTCTGAGGTTTCCGTAGAGAGGTACCCATATGCGATTCATGAAATACCGGGCTCCATTGGGCTTTACTTCCCAATCGCGTTCCATTTTTCCCACTGATTCGGCTTTGATGTGTTCCTCCTTAACTGCTTCTAACTGGGCGTCGCGTATTTGATCGGGTAGCCCCGAATGAATAGTGAGTTGTAGTGCTCGTACGCGACGAGGTTTCAAGTGTTCCTTCCTACTGAGGGCATCAGCTACCACGTTAGCTTTACCCGGGTGGTACCGAATGGCACACTCATAATCGTTCAAGAGTTCGACCCAGCGACGCTGTCGCATGTTCAACTCCTTCTGATCAAAGATGTGCTGGAGGCTTTTGTGGTCAGTAAAGATTGTGCACTTCGTTCCATAGAGGTAGTGTCTCCAAATCTTAAGTGCAAACACTACTGCTCCCAATTCTAGGTCATGCGTCATGTAGTTTTTCTCGTGAACCTTCAGTTGTCGCGACGCATACGCGATGACCTTATCGCGTTGCATGAGTACGCATCCCAATCCCTGAATGGAAGCATCACAATACACTACGAAGTCATCTGTCCCTTCCGGCAAGGACAGAATGGGTGCACTGCAAAGTTTCTGCTTCAGCAATTGAAATGCTGCTTCTTGCTTGTCACCCCAAGCATACTTGATGCCTTTCTGGGTGAGGGTAGTAAGCGGTTGTGCGATCTTTGAAAATCCCTCGATGAAGCGTCTGTAGTAACCAGCCAATCCCAAAAATTGGCGGATCTCCGTCGGTGTCTTAGGTGCTTCCCAGTTTTTGATGGCTTCAATCTTGGCAGGGTCTACGTGGATACCCTTTTCATTCACGACGTGCCCGAGAAACTGAACTTCCCGAATCCAGAAATCACACTTCGAAAGCTTGGCATATAGTTTTTCCTGTTGAAGCAGCCCTAGCAGTAATCGTAGGTGTTCCGCATGTTCTTCTTCACTTTTGGAGTAGATGAGTATGTCATCGATGAACACAATGACAAACTTGTCGAGGTATGGTTTACACACGCGGTTCATGAGGTCCATGAATACCGCAGGTGCGTTAGTGAGACCGAATGGCATGACCAAGAACTCGTAATGGCCATACCGAGTGCGAAATGCTGTCTTAGCGATATCCTCCTCCCTGACGCGTAGCTGGTGGTAACCAGACCGTAAATCAATCTTGGAGTAGTAGCTTGACCCTTGAAGTTGGTCGAAGAGATCGTCGATGCGAGGTAACGGGTATCGGTTCTTGACTGTAACCTTGTTGAGTTCCCTATAGTCGATGCACATGCGGAAAGTCCCGTCCTTCTTCTTGACAAACAAGACTGGAGCTCCCCATGGCGAAACGCTTGGTCGAATAAATCCTTTCTCTAAAAGTTCCTGAAGTTGGGTAGATAGCTCCTGCAGCTCGGCTGGAGCTAGGCGGTATGGAGCCTTGGCGATAGGAGTTGCATTGCTTGCCAATTCGATTTCAAACTCCAATTGTCGATGTGGTGGAAGACCAGGTAGTTCTTCTGGGAATACATCAGAAAAATCACGGACGACAGGGATGTCTTCTATACGTTTCTCGTCCTTAGGCTGTTCGGTAATTAGTGCGAGTAAAGCGAAGGAATTCTTTTTCCGAAGATACTTCTGCGCTTGCATGTATGAGATGATGTTGGTGACGGCGCTTGCCTTATCGCCTTGTACTGTCAGGATTTCGTCGTTCGAGAGTGGAATACGGATAGACTTTTCGAAGCAGAGAACTTCAGCCCGGACGTCGGATAGCCAGTCCATTCCGACTACCACGTCAAAACTACCCAGGGTAGTTGTCATCAGATCAATGGTAAAAGTGTGGCCCGCGAGTTTGAGTTGACAGCCGGATACGATTTGGGTCACATCTACCGATTTACCATTGGCTGATTCTATCACATAAGGGGTCTCTAATGGTTTAAGCGTGAGATTTAGGTTCTTCCTAAAAGACTCAAATATAAAACTCCTATCCGCACCCGTATCAAAAAGCACAGTAGCAAAATGTTCATTAAGGGGAAACTTACCGGTGACCACGTTCGTGTCGTTTCGGGCCTCTCTGCGGCCCAATGTAAATGCACGACCTTTAGCACCTCCTGTGCCACCGTTCCCATTATTGTTGTTGTTATTATTGTTGTGGTTGTTGTGGTTGTGGTTGTTTCCACCATTGTTGTTGTTATTGCGCAACTGTGGGCAGTCTCTTCTGAAATGAGCAGTGCTACCACACTGATAGCATCCCCGGTTTATACCCTGCTGCTGACCCTGGGGCTGATTCTGATTTTGTCGGGACATGATTTCCCCACGACAATCCTTTGCTGCATGTCCCACCTTGCCACATCTTTGGCAGCGACTTCCGGCACAAGGGCCGTTATGGTGGAGATTACAGCGGTTGCACTGCGGCTTTCGACCCGCATAGCCGCTTGCATTCGGGTTGTTGATATTGTTGTTGTTGTTGTTGTTGTTGGGATGATTTTGATGGCCCCGGTGGCTGTGGTAATGATTGAACCGTTTCTGGTTCCCTTGCTGCGGATGTGATGACGAAGACTGTCGAACAGTGGAGTCTTCAAATTTTCTTTTGTTATCTGGGGCGACTTCGGTGGTACCCCGTGCTGGCAGTTTCTTCTGTTCCACCGCTTTATCGGTGAGTTTGTGAGCCAATCGGATTGCTTGATGTTCAGTTACAGGGTTACTAAACATCACCATACCCTGAATTTCCGGAACCAGACCCCCGAGATAGAACTCGAGTCTTTTCTCCACCGTGTTGGCCAATTCAGGACACAGAAATACCAAGTCATGGTGTTTTGCGGTGTAAGCTTCAATTTCCGATCCCACCATCTTGTGGTTCCATAGAGCTTGCTCCAATTGTTGCACTCTGTCTCGTGGACAGTACTCCTCTTTAATCAGGGCCTTGAACTCAGTCCATGCCATTGCATTCGCAGCTATAAGCCCACGTGTTTGGACTTGGGCATTCCACCATGTCAGTGCCCCATCTTCCAGTGTTGAGGCTGCATATTTGACTTTGTTGGCCTCGAGGCAGTTGCACATTTCAAAAACAGATTCCGATTTTTCGATCCAGCGGACCACTCCAATGGGTCCTTCCGCCCCCGAGAATTTGCTAGGCTTTGCGTCAAGGAACATCTTGTAGGGGTTAAAGCCCCCTCCTGCTGACAGAGGACAGGAAGTCAGCAAGGAATTTTACTAGCCTCACTATTAGATTCTCACGCGAAAATTTAATAATGGTTACCTGCCGGCTGGTTCTGAACACCCGCTAAAGCTGCGTTCACATGCTCCTGGATCATGGCAGCTAGCTCTTCGGGCGTCAAGTTAAGGTTTCCACGTCTTCCGGTCGCCATTTAGATCTTCGAAACACAACACAAGCACACCCCGATCAGTCTATATATCCAATATAGTTATCCTACTTCGTACTTTAATAATTAGTAAGTTATGTCAACTCAATATGTTAAATAATCAAAAGAAATACTTGATTAACTGAAATTTCAACGTCTTACAAAAGTGCAAATCACACATACGAATTCACTATAAAGTCTCAAGTTTAAACACAAGTGGGAAAATAAATAAACTGAAGGAAAACAAATAATATAAACGAGACGTGTCAGTCGTCTACGTCTCCATTCCCCAAGTCACTGTCGTTGCCGTCATCCTGTGCGGCATTTCCAGCTTCTTCAGCTGGGTCCTCCTCCGGATCCTCTTCAGGATCCTCCTCTGGATCCTCTTCTGGATCCTCCTCTACCGGTACTGGAGGGGCCTGTGCTGGTGCAAGTGCTTGATTTTGCAATTCCTGAATGTTCCAACTATTTTCCAGGACCCTGTCCTCCAGCCAGTCGGCTCTTATCTGCTCAGCACGCAGATCTCTGGCTATGGTGTTACGAGTTATCTTGCTCGTACGATGCTCTTCTTCGAGCGAGTCGGTCTTTCCGGTAAGGTGTCGGATCATCCATCCTTGTGCTAGGATGGTTTCCTGCATTCTTTCTAACTGTTTTTGTTGTGTATGCACCAGGATTCTAAGCATGTCAACTCCTATTTCTACAGGATTAACCGGTTCAACCGGTACAGCAATAGTTGGGCGTAACGAAGACTCCTCCCCCAGAGCGAGCCTTTTCCTCGCTGCTGAGCGTGTCTCCACGCCATAAGGTGGTATGGGTTCCACCATTGGTGCCTTTCCTGGTGCCCTTGGTGGCGTAAGTCTGTCGGACGATGATGACGATGAGGATGATGACATTGCCTGTTAGGTCGTGTAGTTAGTTACGAGTTGTTTTCATTTCTTATTATGAAGGTATAATCTACCAAACACGATTGTGGCATATTGCATAACAAGATATAATAATTCGGTGCCAAACTAAGTCTAGTGTCGTGATATCAGCTATAGTTTAGGTCTACTTCTAATGCAAACCTGGTTCTCTATAGCTAGTGGCTCTGATACCAATCTGTCACACCCTCAATTTCCACTTGCGGAGTTTTACCGCGAGGCGTGTGAACAAACCAGAATCTGAAACACTAGTACGTCGAACGACTCTACATGATCTGATTATACGTTTTCCAAAATCGTTCTTTGTAGATTTTATATCAATTACCAATATTTAGCAGAGCATTAGTTTTAAAGTTTGAGCGGAAGCATAAGTAAGTAGTGATGCGGGCGCCAACACAAACGCCAAAACAAATGAAAAATCCCAAAACAATATTAATAAATAAGACTCGATAATGATGTCTTGTTCAATGCATGTGCGTGCACCTAGAGCTCCTAGCGTCCTGAGAAACATGTAAAGAAACAAGTGTCAACATTAAAGATGAGTGAGTTCACAGGTTTTCATAAATTCGTTTGTTCGGTTATAGTTTAATTACTCCGTTATCCCCAACCCGGGATAACGTATCGGTTCCATTATTCCAATCCCGGAATAATAAGTTGTTGCTTCCAATATTCCCATCCCGGAATATTAAGTTGATTCGTAATTAAGTTCAATGTTAATATATATAGGTAGCTAGCCTAAAGTCATGTCACGTAAGAGTTCGCGATCGAAGCTGACTGTTGTGCCTCCGTTTTGCCAGGCCTATCACGTGACCATGGCGGTGTTAGGCCAATTATTCACCCGTTGACCATACCAGGTCGGCTAGCGCGACTAGCTCGGATGGGGCTTGTCGGGCCCAGTAGTACTACTTATAATTCCCCCGCTATTTAACCCAAATACTAACGATCCGAGGAGATTGTCGAGGACTTAAGTGATAAAGCTGCTTAGTGACCATAACATTACATTAACATTAACTTAGTTACCGTATAGTTATGTGACGTTAAATTCGTATAACGTAAAGAGATTGAGTTTGAGAGTGTATACATGTTTCTCCCCCTGTTGTTTGAAAACCGGATAAAGTTAGGGGCCGTGAACTCACCTTTATTTGCTCGGTTAGTGTAGCAAAGATGTTATAAGAGATGGGACCGCTAGTTGCGTCCTAACAAACCAATTAATTACACGTCAGTGTGAAATCACACCAATACAAATTCCACACGCAATTTACTCACAAAGTGATACACACAAACAACATATCTAACACTCAAACATGCATGCAAGTATTCTCATGTGATCATAGTAATCAAACAACTTATCATGAACATATTCCAAATCCATGCAACACTTTAATGCATAAAATCACAATTTATCAACTTTCTGCTTAACACTCAATTATTCAGCTGTTTTCTAGGATTTTTATAAAATAGTTCTAACATTCCAAAAATTCCAATATTTTTACAGTAGGTGACATTTATACCATAGAAATTTATATAATTTTCCAAGTCCTAAATCTTTACCAATTAACCATAAATATTAATTCACTAAGCTGCAGTCAGATTTACCGCTTTCTGACTGCAGTCCACGGAAGAATTTATTTAAAAATCACTGATCGTCCGATTAACAAAATTCCAGTTGGAGTTGCCCGGAAATTTCTATACCTAGTTGCTGTACAAAAATCATGACTCAACTCCCTACTGATTTTAGAATCTAGCTTGACAAACAACTAGCAAAATTTCAGGATTTTCACAGTTTTAGTTACTGAACTTATTTATCCCTTTAAAAATATCAAACGACTTCAGAAAATTATGAATCCAGCGCCATTAGATTCCTTATTCAAATCTCTACGTTCTAGACATCAGAAAATCTGTTTTTCGACAACTATCGACCGAGTTACAGCCAGATGAAATCGGCTGTAACTTTTAATCAGCATCCTGTTTCAGCATATTATTATTACAACTTACATAAACCGTTCCTATTGATCAACCTACGCGAGCAAGAACCGATTTTTAATCATAGTTTACTACTAACAACTTATCCATGCAAACCCTAGTTCTTACTTCTAGTTTTTACAAACAAAACACACTTGCAAACTTATGATATCCGTAAACAATCATTCACATGAACAATGATCAAATCAGCCGATTACTTAACACTCACATAATCTGAAAACAATACAATCAAACACATGTGTTCCGAAGATGATATGACAAATTCGAGTCTTTTAACGGTAGAGTAAACGAACCGTGATTTATATATATATATAATGATTACTTATGGAAATACAAGTATATATACATGTTTTGTCACCAAGAATTTTGTATAAATACATGTGTATTGTATGTGTATGTATTTAGAAGCTTAGGGTATTCACCATAAAAATACCCAACTATACACAAAGTACAAACACTTGAAAACATTACCAAGTGTTGGTGACACAAACAAATGCATTTTTACAATACGTCAAAACAATAATCAGACAAACGAAGCAATACGGAAGATGGGCGAACGTACACAAATACACCGTCTCGTCGACGGCCAACGAATAGATCACCGACACGAAGAATTATTACGACGACGGGCGATTGTCGACAAGAAAAACCATGTAATAGACGACGACAAGTCTAAAATATATATTTAGACACTTAACATATATATATTATCGAAATCAAAATCTGGAAAGTTAAAAATTTAAAAGTATGAGACATATATACTTATACAATAATACTAAGTAAAAATTCCAAGTATAAGACTTATAAAATAATGCGCTCAAATAAATGAATTTAGGCTAGGCCCAGTGACATAAAGACATGGGCTAGGCCCAATGACATAAATTACATGGGCTAGGCCCAATGACGTAAAAACATGGGCTAGGCCCAATGACGTAAAAACATGGGCTAGGCCCAATGACATAAAAACATGGCTACGCCCAATGACATAAATTATATGGCTAGCCCAATGACATAAAAACATGGGCTAGGCCCAATGACATGAAAACATGGGCTAAATGACATGAAAGCATGGGCTAGGCCCAATGACAATGAAAAGCATGGGCTAGGCCCAATGATATGAAAACATGGGCTAGGCCCAATGGCGAGGACTGTTGCGACCGGGAGGAAGGAAAAGCTGATTTCGCGCCCGAGGAATGAGACTAAGCTGTTTGTGATCTAGATGAAGTGTATCAAGGCTGAACTGGCGATCCAAGGAACAAGTAAAAGGGCTGTTTTGCGACTGAGATGATGAAGGCTTCGGCTGCTGCTTGCTGCGACCGAGAAGAAAGCATGAGTAAGGCAGCCGACGGCTGTCTTGTTTGTTAGGGTTTTCGAATTGTGAAAGAGTATGTATGGGTGTTGTAATATATAGGCGCAACAAGATGAGGATTACGGTTTTGGCTAGAGTCGTGGCCGAGGAACTAGGGTGAGTTAGTTTGGTTTGGACTTGATCTCGCGGCCAAGGACTAGGGTGAGTTCGGTTTGGGTTTGAACTCAATAAATCCGCGGTTTTGAACTTGATCTCGGCCGAGAGTGTGTTTTGGTTTAGGGTTTAGGTTTGCTCTCGGTTTGGATTTGATCTTGGCCGAGGACTTGACTTGAGTTAAAGTTTAAAACTTGTTACTCCTAGAGTCACAATGAATCGAAGTTGGTTCGCGTCGCAGTTCGGTTCAGTTCGTGTACATATCTACTGTAATTATTCTATAACTAAAACAATCACACAACACACAACACGTATTCATTTAACTCGTGCCTGTTTAATACTTAGCATATACATTATTCGGCATGTGTCACGTGTAAGTTATCCGAAAAACCCGGGATATCACATATATATATATATATATATTTACAAGTAAAAATAAGTAATCCTTATAAATATATATATATATATATATATGATTACTTATGGAAATACAAGTATATATACATGTTTTGTCACCAAGAATTTTGTATAAATACATGTGTATTGTATGTGTATGTATTTAGAAGCTTAGGGTATTCACCATAAAAATACCCAACTATACACAAAGTACAAACACTTGAAAACATTACCAAGTGTTGGTGACACAAACAAATGCATTTTTACAATACGTCAAAACAATAATCAGACAAACGAAGCAATACGGAAGATGGGCGAACGTACACAAATACACCGTCTCGTCGACGGCCAACGAATAGATCACCGACACGAAGAATTATTACGACGACGGGCGATTGTCGACAAGAAAAACCATGTAATAGACGACGACAAGTCTAAAATATATATTTAGACACTTAACATATATATATTATCGAAATCAAAATCTGGAAAGTTAAAAATTTAAAAGTATGAGACATATATACTTATACAATAATACTAAGTAAAAATTCCAAGTATAAGACTTATAAAATAATGCGCTCAAATAAATGAATTTAGGCTAGGCCCAGTGACATAAAGACATGGGCTAGGCCCAATGACATAAATTACATGGGCTAGGCCCAATGACGTAAAAACATGGGCTAGGCCCAATGACGTAAAAACATGGGCTAGACCCAATGACATAAAAACATGGGCTACGCCCAATGACATAAATTATATGGGCTAGGCCCAATGACATAAAAACATGGGCTAGGCCCAATGACATGAAAACATGGGCTAAATGACATGAAAGCATGGGCTAGGCCCAATGACATGAAAGCATGGGCTAGGCCCAATGATATGAAAACATGGGCTAGGCCCAATGGCGAGGACTGTTGCGACCGGGAGGAAGGAAAAGCTGATTTCGCGCCCGAGGAATGAGACTAAGCTGTTTGTGATCTAGATGAAGTGTATCAAGGCTGAACTGGCGATCCAAGGAACAAGTAAAAGGGCTGTTTTGCGACTGAGATGATGAAGGCTTCGGCTGCTGCTTGCTGCGACCGAGAAGAAAGCATGAGTAAGGCAGCCGACGGCTGTCTTGTTTGTTAGGGTTTTCGAATTGTGAAAGAGTATGTATGGGTGTTGTATATATAGGCGCAACAAGATGAGGATTACGGTTTTGGCTAGAGTCGTGGCCGAGGAACTAGGGTGAGTTAGTTTGGTTTGGACTTGATCTCGCGGCCAAGGACTAGGGTGAGTTCGGTTTGGGTTTGAACTCAATAAATCCGCGGTTTTGAACTTGATCTCGGCCGAGAGTGTTTTGGTTTAGGGTTTAGGTTTGCTCTCGGTTTGGATTTGATCTTGGCCGAGGACTTGACTTGAGTTAAAGTTTAAAACTTGTTACTCCTAGAGTCACAATGAATCGAAGTTGGTTCGCGTCGCAGTTCGGTTCAGTTCGTGGTACATATCTACTGTAATTATTCTATAACTAAAAACAATCACACAACACACAACACGTATTCATTTAACTCGTGCCTGTTTAATACTTAGCATATACATTATTCGGCATGTGTCACGTGTAAGTTATCCGAAAAACCCGGGATATCACATATATATATATATATATATTTACAAGTAAAAATAAGTAATCCTTATAAATATATATATATATATATATATATGATTTACTTATGGAAATACAAGTATATATACATGTTTTGTCACCAAGAATTTTGTATAAATACATGTGTATTGTATGTGTATGTATTTAGAAGCTTAGGGTATTCACCATAAAAATACCCAACTATACACAAAGTACAAACACTTGAAAACATTACCAAGTGTTGGTGACACAAACAAATGCATTTTTACAATACGTCAAAACAATAATCAGACAAACGAAGCAATACGGAAGATGGGCGAACGTACACAAATACACCGTCTCGTCGACGGCCAACGAATAGATCACCGACACGAAGAATTATTACGACGACGGGCGATTGTCGACAAGAAAAACCATGTAATAGACGACGACAAGTCTAAAATATATATTTAGACACTTAACATATATATATTATCGAAATCAAAATCTGGAAAGTTAAAAATTTAAAAGTATGAGACATATATACTTATACAATAATACTAAGTAAAAATTCCAAGTATAAGACTTATAAAATAATGCGCTCAAATAAATGAATTTAGGCTAGGCCCAGTGACATAAAGACATGGGCTAGGCCCAATGACATAAATTACATGGGCTAGGCCCAATGACGTAAAAACATGGGCTAGGCCCAATGACGTAAAAACATGGGCTAGGCCCAATGACATAAAAACATGGGCTACGCCCAATGACATAAATTATATGGGCTAGGCCCAATGACATAAAAACATGGGCTAGGCCCAATGACATGAAAACATGGGCTAAATGACATGAAAGCATGGGCTAGGCCCAATGACATGAAAGCATGGGCTAGGCCCAATGATATGAAAACATGGGCTAGGCCCAATGGCGAGGACTGTTGCGACCGGGAGGAAGGAAAAGCTGATTTCGCGCCCGAGGAATGAGACTAAGCTGTTTGTGATCTAGATGAAGTGTATCAAGGCTGAACTGGCGATCCAAGGAACAAGTAAAAGGGCTGTTTTGCGACTGAGATGATGAAGGCTTCGGCTGCTGCTTGCTGCGACCGAGAAGAAAGCATGAGTAAGGCAGCCGACGGCTGTCTTGTTTGTTAGGGTTTTCGAATTGTGAAAGAGTATGTATGGGTGTTGTATATATAGGCGCAACAAGATGAGGATTACGGTTTTGGCTAGAGTCGTGGCCGAGGAACTAGGGTGAGTTAGTTTGGTTTGGACTTGATCTCGCGGCCAAGGACTAGGGTGAGTTCGGTTTGGGTTTGAACTCAATAAATCCGCGGTTTTGAACTTGATCTCGGCCGAGAGTGTTTTGGTTTAGGGTTTAGGTTTGCTCTCGGTTTGGATTTGATCTTGGCCGAGGACTTGACTTGAGTTAAAGTTTAAAACTTGTTACTCCTAGAGTCACAATGAATCGAAGTTGGTTCGCGTCGCAGTTCGGTTCAGTTCGTGTACATATCTACTGTAATTATTCTATAACTAAAACAATCACACAACACACAACACGTATTCATTTAACTCGTGCCTGTTTAATACTTAGCATATACATTATTCGGCATGTGTCACGTGTAAGTTATCCGAAAAACCCGGGATATCACATATATATATATATATATATTTACAAGTAAAAATAAGTAATCCTTATAAATATATATATATATATATATATGATTACTTATGGAAATACAAGTATATATACATGTTTTGTCACCAAGAATTTTGTATAAATACATGTGTATTGTATGTGTATGTATTTAGAAGCTTAGGGTATTCACCATAAAAATACCCAACTATACACAAAGTACAAACACTTGAAAACATTACCAAGTGTTGGTGACACAAACAAATGCATTTTTACAATACGTCAAAACAATAATCAGACAAACGAAGCAATACGGAAGATGGGCGAACGTACACAAAATACACCGTCTCGTCGACGGCCAACGAATAGATCACCGACACGAAGAATTATTACGACGACGGGCGATTGTCGACAAGAAAAACCATGTAATAGACGACGACAAGTCTAAAATATATATTTAGACACTTAACATATATATATTATCGAAATCAAAATCTGGAAAGTTAAAAATTTAAAAGTATGAGACATATATACTTATACAATAATACTAAGTAAAAATTCCAAGTATAAGACTTATAAAATAATGCGCTCAAATAAATGAATTTAGGCTAGGCCCAGTGACATAAAGACATGGGCTAGGCCCAATGACATAAATTACATGGGCTAGGCCCAATGACGTAAAAACATGGGCTAGGCCCAATGACGTAAAAACATGGGCTAGGCCCAATGACATAAAAACATGGGCTACGCCCAATGACATAAATTATATGGGCTAGGCCCAATGACATAAAAACATGGGCTAGGCCCAATGACATGAAAACATGGGCTAAATGACATGAAAGCATGGGCTAGGCCCAATGACATGAAAGCATGGGCTAGGCCCAATGATATGAAAACATGGGCTAGGCCCAATGGCGAGGACTGTTGCGACCGGGAGGAAGGAAAAGCTGATTTCGCGCCCGAGGAATGAGACTAAGCTGTTTGTGATCTAGATGAAGTGTATCAAGGCTGAACTGGCGATCCAAGGAACAAGTAAAAGGGCTGTTTTGCGACTGAGATGATGAAGGCTTCGGCTGCTGCTTGCTGCGACCGAGAAGAAAGCATGAGTAAGGCAGCCGACGGCTGTCTTGTTTGTTAGGGTTTTCGAATTGTGAAAGAGTATGTATGGGTGTTGTATATATAGGCGCAACAAGATGAGGATTACGGTTTTGGCTAGAGTCGTGGCCGAGGAACTAGGGTGAGTTAGTTTGGTTTGGACTTGATCTCGCGGCCAAGGACTAGGGTGAGTTCGGTTTGGGTTTGAACTCAATAAATCCGCGGTTTTGAACTTGATCTCGGCCGAGAGTGTTTTGGTTTAGGGTTTAGGTTTGCTCTCGGTTTGGATTTGATCTTGGCCGAGGACTTGACTTGAGTTAAAGTTTAAAACTTGTTACTCCTAGAGTCACAATGAATCGAAGTTGGTTCGCGTCGCAGTTCGGTTCAGTTCGTGTACATATCTACTGTAATTATTCTATAACTAAAACAATCACACAACACACAACACGTATTCATTTAACTCGTGCCTGTTTAATACTTAGCATATACATTATTCGGCATGTGTCACGTGTAAGTTATCCGAAAAACCCGGGATATCACATATATATATATTATATATATATATTTACAAGTAAAAATAAGTAATCCTTATAAATATATATATATATATATATGATTACTTATGGAAATACAAGTATATATACATGTTTTGTCACCAAGAATTTTGTATAAATACATGTGTATTGTATGTGTATGTATTTAGAAGCTTAGGGTATTCACCATAAAAATACCCAACTATACACAAAGTACAAACACTTGAAACATTACCAAGTGTTGGTGACACAAACAAATGCATTTTTACAATACGTCAAAACAATAATCGGACAAACGAAGCAATACGGAAGATGGGCGAACGTACACAAATACACCGTCTCGTCGACGGCCAACGAATAGATCACCGACACGAAGAATTATTACGACGACGGGCGATTGTCGACAAGAAAAACCATGTAATAGACGACGACAAGTCTAAAATATATATTTAGACACTTAACATATATATATTATCGAAATCAAAATCTGGAAAGTTAAAAATTTAAAAGTATGAGACATATATACTTATACAATAATACTAAGTAAAAATTCCAAGTATAAGACTTATAAAATAATGCGCTCAAATAAATGAATTTAGGCTAGGCCCAGTGACATAAAGACATGGGCTAGGCCCAATGACATAAATTACATGGGCTAGGCCCAATGACGTAAAAACATGGGCTAGGCCCAATGACGTAAAAACATGGGCTAGGCCCAATGACATAAAAACATGGGCTACGCCCAATGACATAAATTATATGGGCTAGGCCCAATGACATAAAAACATGGGCTAGGCCCAATGACATGAAAACATGGGCTAAATGACATGAAAGCATGGGCTAGGCCCAATGACATGAAAGCATGGGCTAGGCCCAATGATATGAAAACATGGGCTAGGCCCAATGACACGCATGCAGGGCACGAGGACATGTGAAGGGCAAGGCCCAGTTCACACATGTTCTAAGAATAACATTATATATATATATAATATATATATATATATATATATATATATATATATATATATATTATATATATATATATATTGAGAAATATATATAACAATAGTAGTCGAACAAACAAACTACCAACACTATGATAACACTAAAAGTTGTTCTATCGTAACAAAGAAATACATAACAAGAATTCAAGATGAACAACTGGTACAAGGTCCAACGAGGCCTTGGTGTCTAATAAACTCAATACACATGTAGGTTACACACGTGTACGGACACCGAACTGTGAATAGTACGACGTACGGAACGCAAAGTTGTGAGTTCATGTCCCTCCTTTCAATTATTTCAAAGTTTTGTTTTAAAACTATCGAGGGAAAATACATGTCATAACAAACGGTATGTTAGCTATGGGGTTAGTTGATAACACGATCAATGTGCGTAAGTAGGATGATGACAAGAGTAACCATTAATCACTTAGTGACCAAGGTGCAAAAGGTATAGATATATAGAGTTTAAGGCACGCTCCACTCCTGGTTGGTATACCCTTTGGAGTGCTTTTGTAATCTCAAATGATGTCAAGAGTTGTCTCGGTTTGGTTACTTACTTATGGCACATATGTCAGGGTGCTAGCTACACACTGATAGATCCTTAAACTCCGTGAATGCTAATAACATACTCAGATTTCATTACTGGATTATAAGCATGACATTTTATGAGAAACAATAACTACATGAACTCGCCAACTTTATGTTGACTTTTTAAAATTACATGTATTTCAGGACACAAGACTTGAGATGGTGATACACTTCGGGATATGGGAAATGACATGACAACGAATGCCACTTTTTAGAGGATTTGTGTCTTATATCCCAACCTCGTATGGGTATATAGGAGTCAAAACCTCATTATGCATTTATGATGAAAATAATATTTTATTTTGAACTAATGTATGTCAAACTGTGACATTGATGACAAAGTGAAAACTATGAAATTACTTTTGGTAATTTATAAATGTTGGAATGAAATATTTATATCAGTATAGCATCGTTGTTGGTTTATACTTGTTTACTTGATTGGATGCAATGATTACCTCATAGTCACACGCTTGCGCTTGCACTACGACCAGGGTGTGACAACAAATGTGGTGATTTGTTTTGATATTAATACGGAGCAGTTCAAGGAGATAAGCTTTCCATCTGTTCCTTCTACGGAATTTGTTCAAGGAGTTTTAATGAATGTAAAAAATGAGCTTCACATGTCTGTTGTCACTGGCTGGTTTGAGATAACAATTGACCTATGGACGCTAAAAGAGGATTACTAGATTAAGGTCTTATCGTGTCCTCTGATCCCCCCCAATATCATTGTCATTGTGGGGCGATATAACACATTATGTGATGAATGGTAATTGGTTTGTGATGACTAAATTAGGGAAGCTTTTTACTATTGAAATGGATATGAAGCCCTTCGAAATTCTTTATCCATTTACTTGGTTTCGTGGTTTTAAGGGTGTGGTGTTTGTGGAGATCGTCGTTTCACCAAGTATTTAGTTTGGCTTTCACTTAATGTTATCATTATGTATTTCAATGTTTTAAGAATTTAGGTTTCTTTTCTGGTAATCATGTTATTCTGTTTAAGTGTCATGTAGTAATCTTGTAATAATTTCAGAATTTCATCATCTATTATAACTATCTTTTATTTAATTTGTAAGATATTTGTCACTTTATCAATTTACAATGAATAATGGACAACCAAACCATCTTAATTATGCTTCTAGATCGAGTGCATCTACTAGAGCCGAAAATCGAAAAAAGAGGTATAACAAAAGATATTATGTTTCACGCAAAGAAAATAACAAAGTCTTGAAATTTAGGAGTGGTGAGGTCTCCTGAAGTTCTTCATCAATATCTTTAATGAGTAATAGATCAACAAAAAGGACACCATTAAGAAGTTTACAAACTAATATTGCTAAATTTACCCAAATGAGAAATGAGAACGTGTTAAGTATTTCTACTTTGAAACGTAAGGAGTACAATGGAATGTGTATTTCAAATTGCAGTCGATTCACATCAACCCCGAATGATGATGCTACGCCGACAAGCATATTCCCCTCTGCAATTGATGAAGTCGTGCTTAGAACATCACGAGGTTTCTATTTCTTTAATAATGATTTCTTTATCGAACTTGACATCTTTAACAACCTTCATTACTTAAGACAGTGATTTTTTTTAGGTGTTCGAATTCAACCGTGTACACTTTTACCTCAATTTTGTGAAGTAGTTGATCAACCTTCCTTCCAAGATGAAAACGTAGAAGATGATTAATATAACTTTGTTTATGATCGTGTACCTAGAGAGCATCGTGTTTTAGAAGAACAGGGTGCATGTCCTGATTGTGGAGCAAAACGTTTTCAATTTGAATTTGATACCTTTTATTGTATGAGTGGGAAAACTGTGTTAGCAAATTCAAAAATTCCAGAGGAATTGCACCGAATTTTCACATCGCAAGATGAAATTGGAAATATTTTAGGCAAAACATCCGTGCTTATAACACCAATTTTTCTTTTGCCTCAATGGGAGTGACGTTGGATGATACACTGAACAATATGAGAGACGGTGTATATACTTTACGTGCACATAGAGGAATATATCACAAAATCGACCAATTAGTTCCATGGGATGGAACCCCTAGGTACCTGCAGTTGTATTTTTATGATCCTGATGCTGAGTTAGATTTCAGACTCCAATGGCCAAATCTTGATCGATGTATTACTCAGATTTTGACACGCATTCTTTTTACAAACCCATATGTCGATACATTTTGAAGACTTGCGGAACTTGGACCTCTGGACAACTATAGAGTCACTTTGAATACTTCGGTTGAACTTGACCAAAGGGTATACAACCGACCAACAACAGTTGTGGTATATAAAATATTATATTAATTACAGTTATTTAATAGTATTGCTTATTTTACTTACTTATAGTTGACGATTATATAAGTTGCTCGTATTTGAGTTGAAGGTAATGACAATATCACTTCGTATAAACGAAGTATTATTATTTACGGTAGGTCTGAATATAGCCAAACAATTCAGCCATACTTCAATTGTTACGATCCATTGTCGTATCCTCTAATTTTTCCCTAATGGTGAGTCGGGTTGGCATGCTAACATACCACGTCACGGAGTATCGATCGATGAGGTTCGCAACAATGACAATATCGAAGGAGAATTGGAAGGAACCAACAATTTATTATCTTTTAAGTGACCATCATAAAAATACCCTAATGCGTTTTATTTTATTAACTGTTTGTTTTTAAAATATCTTCATCGTTTAGAGGCTAACACACGAAGTGGTAGAACAACCGTGGCTATGCGCGAGTACTACTGTTACAAGTTCCAGTTTCGACCTACATAAAACGTGCTTCTATTCGGTGGTAGACTGCTACAACAATTTGTGGTAGATGTTTACATAAAGATTGAGACGTCACGTTTAGAATTTTGTGAGATAAACCAGGCTAAGATACGGGACGACTTGTACCAAGGTATGGTGGATTGCGTCAATGGTGGTGAGGTTCATGCAAACAGAGTCGGAAAAAGAATTGTGTTGCCTGCATCTTTCATCGGAGGGCCTCGCGACATGCGACATCGGTTTCGAGATGCGATGACTTTAGTTCAAAATGACGGCAAGCCTGATATATTCCTTACAATGACATGTAATCCTAAGTGGCCATTTACATGTTGGTCAAACTGCACAAGATTGTCCAGACCTTGTTTCAAGAGTGTTTCAGGCTAAATTAGAAGATCTTAAGGAACAACTCTTCAAGAAACATATCCTCCGGGAAGTTAAGGCATACGTTTATATCATCGAATTTCAAAAGCGTGGTTTACCGCACGCACATTTTCTCCTTATCGTGTACCCGCAACACAAAATTAATAACGCGGACCATTATGATAAGGTTGTGTGTGCTGAGATTCCTATCAAACTAAGACATCCCAAATTGCATGAGATTGTTCTGAAGCACATTATTCACATGATTCACGGCCCTTGCGCCGGTTTACGATTAAGCAGTCCTTGTATGTAAGGTGATCCTAAATTTTGTCGTTTTCGCTATCCTAGACAATTTAATGAAGAGACAACACAAGGAGAAGATGCATATCCGTTGTATTGAAGGAGAGACACCAGAATAGAAGTTGATATACGAGGAAAAACACTTGATAATAGATGGGTGGTCCCATATAACCCAAGGCTTTTGATGATGTTTAACTGCCACATCCATGTTGAAGTTTGCTCAAGTATAAAATCTGTGAAATATCTTTTCAAATATGTTTATAAAGGATATGACAAACAGGTTATTCAAGTTGATCAAAGTGAGCAAGGGGTTGTTATTAATGAGATAAAGAGATTTCAGGATACATGCTACATATCGCCCCCAGAGGCTATGTGGTGCATTTTACCTTCTTGCTTTCTAAAATCGTTCCTTCTGTTCTAGCCTTACAACTTCATCTACCAAATAATAAGATGGTTAGATTTAGAGATGATGAGATACGGTCTAATATTGTTGATAGGGAAAAGGATAAGAGAGCCATGCTAACAGCATTTTTTGAGAAAAATAGAATCGATGAAACAACAAGGGTATATCTGTATAAATATTTTCAAAAAAACTTCACATGGAATGGAAGCACACGCCGTTGGAATCGTCGTCTCGGTAAAAAAACAAAGAGCTCGTATTGTTTCCGCTAATCCATCTGAAGGAGAAAGGTACTACTTATGCCTACTTTTGTCAAATGTCAAAGGGCCTACTTCTTTTGAACACCTTTGCATAGTTAATGGTCAAAGGTGTGAGACATTTCGAAAAGCAGCTCTTGAGTTAGGCTTAATAGAAGACGATGAATATCTATCACAATGTCTTGAAGAGGCCTCTATATTCAAGTTTCCCAATGCTCTTAGAATGTTATTTGCGACCATAATGATTTTTTGCCAGCATGGAGATATTCGAAAGTTAAGGAATGACCACTTTGATTCACTTTCTAAAGATCATCGACTACTCTGTCAAAGTATCGAACGAGTTCAAAATATAGTTCTTACCGAAATTATGTCTTTCTACAATCCATGGGTAAAAATATCAATGAATTCGACCTTCCTAAGATAACAGATGATGTTAACTTACAGAATGTAGGTTATCGTGAGTTACAAGAGGAGTATGGGATTGTTCTGGAACCTGAACACTTGAGACCCAAAGATTCACTTAATCTGGACCAAAAAAACGTGTTTGATGAGATCATGATGCATGTTGATAATTATCTTCCACGCGTCTTCTTTATTGATGATCCGGGTGGAACTGGAAAAACATTTTGTATAATGCCTTGCTTGCTGAATTTGGTCACGTGGTCTTATTGCTCTCGCAACAGCTTCATCAGGTGTTGCGGCTAATAATATACCAGGAGGTAGAACGGCTCACTCAAGATTCAAGATGTCACACCCTCAATTTCCACTTGCGGAGTTTTACTGCGAGGCGTGTGAACAAACCAGAATCCGAGACACTAGTAACATCGAACGACTCTATATGATTTGTTTATACGTTTTCCAAAATCATTTGTTTAACCATTCATAGTTAATTTTAAATTGTCTTAGTTTGGTTTCAATGTTTAACGGAAGCATTAGTTTTTAAAGTTGAGCGGAAGCATTAAAGTAAAGTAAAGGAACGGGCGCCAACACAAATGCCAAAACTAAAGAAAAACCCAAACAATATTCGTAAATGAAACTCGATAAAAAGATGTCTTGATCAATGCAAGTGGGTGCACCTAGAGCTCCTAGCGTCCTGAGAAACATGTAAAGAAACAAGTGTTAACATTAAAGAAGAGTGAGTTCACAGGTTTTTATAAGTTCATTAGTTCGGTTAAAAGTTTGTTTCCCCCGTTATCCCTAACCCGGGATAACGATTTAGTTCCATTATTCCCAACCCGGAATAATACTGATGGTTCCATTATTCCTTACCCGGAATAATAATGATGTTCCATTATTCCTAATCCGGAATAATAACGTTGTTGGTTCCATTATCCCTAACCCGGAATAATATTGTTGATTCGTAATTAAGTTCAATGTTAACATGTAGGTAGCGAGCCTAAAGTTATGTCACGTAAGTGTTCGCGATCGAAGCTGACTGTTGTGCCTCCGTGTTGCCAGGCCTATCACTGACCATGGCGAAGATAGGCCAGATTATTCACCCGTTGACCATACCCGGTCGGCTAGCACGACTAGCTCGGGTGGGGCTTGTCGGGCCCAGTAGTACTACTTATAATTCCCCCGCTATCTAACCCAATACTAACGATCCGATAGTTTGTCGAGGACTTGTGTGATATAGCTGCTTAATGACCATAACGTACATTAACATTAACTTAGTTACCGAATAGTTTAATGACGTTAATTTCGTATAACGTAAAGAGATAGAGTTGTAGAGTGTATACATGTTTCTCCCCCTGTTTTTTAAAACCAGATAAAATTAGGGGCCGTGAACTCACCTTTAATTGCTCGGTTAGTGTAACACAGATGTAGCAAATGATGGGACCGCTAATTGCATCCTAACAAGTCAATTGATTTGAAGTTAGTGTGTGGACACGCCGATACAAACTCTACACATAACTTACACACAATGCGGCACACACAATAACAAATTCTAAAACACAATCATGCATGCAAAGTATTATCATACCAACATAGTGATCAAACCAACCTATCATGAACACAATTCAATCCATACAACACTTTGGTACACACATTCGCAAGTTATCAAGTTTCAGCTTGTATACTCATAATTAGGCTGTTTTCGAGGATTTTTATAAAATAGTTCCAACGTTCCAAAAATTCCAATTTTTTTACAGAAGGTATCAACTAAGCTGTAGAATTTTATGTAAATTTTTGAAGTCCTAACACTTTACTAATTATTCCTAAATATTAATATACTAGGCTGCAGTCAGATTCATCGCTTTCTGACTGCAGTCCACGGGAGAATTTATTTAAAAATCACCGTTCATCCAATTAACAAAATTCCAGTGTGAGTTTCCCGAAAATTTCCGTCCAGTTGCTGTACAAATTTCGTGATTCAACCCTCTACAGATTATGAGATCCGACTCGATAAACAACTAACAAATTTTCAGAATTTATACAGCTTCAGTTACTGCACTTAATTGGCCACTTAAAAATATCAGACGACCTAAGAAAAATATGAATCCAGCGCCATTAGAAGCGTTTTTCAAAAATATACGTTTTAGGCTTCAGAAAATCCGTTTTTCGATAAATAATAACCAAGTTACAGCCAATTGAAGTTGGCTGTAAACACCATTCAGCATCCTGATTTCAACATTTTATCGCAATATAACACGCTTAAACAATCGAGACGTTAAATATAAACGATCAAGAACAGATTTATCAATCATATATCATCATGTACATCATACTCATGCAAACCTAATCATAATATATGGTTTTTATCACAAAACGCAGCCTAATGATTCTTGATTCCAACTAATCATCATAATCGCCAAACTTGCACAATCAATCGAACTAACATCATAACACTTTCATAAACCATGATTCTACCATTACATACAAGCATGATCAATAGTTCATAAACCCTAACATGATTTATGAAACAATGGAAAACTCTAACCTTTAACAATGAAGATTAACGAAACGGGAACGAGATGGGAGTCGATTCGGGTAATCAAGGGGATCGCGACCGAGAGGAGGAGTGGAAAGGCTGCCGTCGGCTCTTTGGAGCTAGGGTTTGTGTGTGTATGATTTCTTTTTTTGAAACATAACACATGCATATGTGTCTTTATATAGCGCAAGAAAGAAAAAAAAAGGAAAAGGGTTGGGCGATTTGCGCTTGCGGCCGCAAAGGGGTTTGGGTGGGGCGGTTTGGGTCTTTAACTTGAGTCTCAAGTTTTGCTTAACTCCTTGAGTCGCAAGGGAGTGAGGTCAACCCGTTTCGCGACCCGGTTCGGTTCGTCTATCTATTTACTATATATTATTATAACTAATCACCACGAAATCAAAACATAACATAATCACTCACCAAGCTTATAAACATCTAATACATATAGCACGTAATTCATTTGATAAGTTCACCAAGTTAGCGTAGTTATTTCGAGCGTGTAAATTAAATCTCCGAATCAATTTAGCGTAGGAATGAACAATTAAATCTACGAATCAATTTGTTAGTTGTCTTCCAAGGTCTGAATGGTCCTTTCGCTTTGGCCATCCGTCTGAGGGTGATAAGTTGTGCTCATATCTAAGCATGTACCCAACGCTTTCTGAAGTGACTGCCAAAAGTTGGACGTGAAACGAGCATCTCTGTCTGAGATGATGGACGTTGGCACTCCGTGCCGAGAAACTACTTCCTTAATGTAGATGCGAGTCAACTTATCCATCTTATCTGTTTCTTTAATAGCTAGGAAGTGTGCGGACTTAGTTAAACGATCCACGATTACCCAGATTGTATCGCAACCACCCAAAGTTCGCGGGAGTTTAGTGATGAAGTCCATCGAGATCTGATCCCATTTCCACACTGGGATCTCAGGTTGTTGAAGTAGCCCCGATGGCTTCTGATACTCTACCTTGACTTTTGCACAAGTCAAACACTTGCTCACGTAGGTGGCTATATCAGCTTTCATGTTGGGCCACCAGTACGCGGCTTTAAGGTCTTAATACATCTTATCCGAACCAGGATGGACAGAGTATCGGGATTTGTGAGCTTCGTCCATGACTAGCTTTCTGAGGTCTCCGTAGAGAGGTACCCATATACGATTCATGAAATACCGGGCTCCATTGGGTTTTACTTCCCAATCGCGTTCCATTTTTCCCACCGATTCGACCTTGATGTTTTCTTCCTTAACTGCTTCTAACTGACCGTCGCGTATTTGTTCGGGTAACCCCGAATGAATGGTGAACTGTAGTGCTCGTACCCGACGAGGTTTCAAGTGCTCCTTCCTACTGAGGGCATCAGCTACTACGTTAGCTTTACCCGGGTGATACCGAATGGCACATTCATAATCGTTCAGGAGTTCGACCCAGCGACGCTGTCGCATGTTCAACTCCTTCTGGTCAAAGATGTGCTGGAGGCTCTTGTGATCTGTATAGATTGTGCACTTTGTTCCATATAGGTAGTGTCTCCAAATCTTAAGCGCAAACACCGCTGCTCCCAATTCCAGGTCATGTGTTGTGTAGTTTTTCTCGTGAACCTTCAATTGTCGGGACGCATACGCGATGACCTTATCACGTTGCATGAGTAAGCATCCCAATCCCTGAATGGAAATATACTACAAAATCATCAGTCCTTTCCGGCAAGGACATAATGGGTGCACTGCAAAGCTTCTGCTTCAGCAATTGAAATGACGCTTCCTGCTTGTCACCCCAAGCATACTTGGTGCCTTTCTGGGTGAGGGTGGTAAGCGGTTGCGCGATCTTTGAAAATCCCTCGATGAAACGTCTGTAGTAACTAGCCAAACCCAAAAATTGGCGGATCTCCGTCGGTGTCCTGGGTGCTTCCCAGTTTTTGATAGCTTCAATCTTGGCGGGGTCGACGTGGATACCCTTTTCATTCACGATATGCCCGAGGAACTGAACTTCCCGAATCCAGAAATCACACTTTGAAAGCTTGGCATATAGTTTCTCCTGTTGAAGTAATTCCAGCAGTAATCGTAGATGTTCAGCATATTCTGCTTCACCTTTAGAGTAGATGAGTATGTCATCGATGAACACAATGACAAACTTGTCGAGATATGGTTTACACACACGGTTCATGAGGTCCATGAACACCGCGGGTGCGTTGTTGAGACCGAAGGGCATGACCAAGAACTCATAATGGCCATACCGAGTACGAAATGCCGTCTTAGCGATATCCTCCTCCCTGACGCGTAACTGGTGATAACCGAACCGTAGATCAATCTTGGAGTAGTAGCTTGACCCTTGAAGTTGGTCGAAGAGATCGTCGATGCGAGGTAATAGATATCTGTTCTTGACAGTAACCTTATTGAGTTCCCTGTAGTCGATGCACATGCGGAAGGTCCCGTCCTTCTTCTTGACAAAAGGACCGGAGCTCCCCATGGCGAAGTACTAGGTCGGATAAATCCTTTTTCTAACAGTTCCTGAAGCTGGGTAGACAGCTCTTGCAACTCGGCTGGAGCTAAACGGTATGGGGCCTTGGCGATAGGTGTTGCATGGTTCGCCAATTCGATTTCAAAATCCACTTGTCGATGTGGTGGAAGACCAGGTAACTCCTCTGGAAATACATCGGAAAAATCACGGACGACGGGAATATCTTCTATACGTTTCTCGTCCTTAGGATGTTCGGTAACCAGTGCAAGCAAAGCGAAGGAGTTCTTCCTCCGAAGATACTTCTGTGCTTGCATGTAAGAGATGATGTTTGTGACGGCGCCGGCCTTCTCGCCTTGCATCGTCAAGATTTCGTCGTTGGAGAGCGGAATACGGATAGATTTCTCGAAACAGAGAACTCAGCTCGGACGTCGGATAGCCAGTCCATTCCGACTACCACGTCAAAACTACCCAGGGTAGTTGTCATCAGATCAATGGTAAAGGTGTGACCCGCGAGTTGAAGTTGACAGCCGGATACTAAATGGGTCACATCTACAGATTTACCATCGGCTAGTTCTATGACGTAAGGGGTCTCTAGGGGTTTAGGCGTGAGATTTAGATTCTTCCTAAAAGACTCAGATATAAAACTCCTATCCGCACCCGTATCAAAAAGTACAGTAGCAAAATGTTCATTAAGGGGAAACTTACCGGTGACCACGTTCGAGTCGTTTCTGGCCTCCCCGCGGCCCAGCGTAAATGCACGCCCTTTGGCACCTCCTGTGCCACCATTTCCATTGTTGTTGTTGTTATTGTTGTTGTTGTGGTTGTTGTGGTTGTTGCTGTTCCCACCATTGTTGTTGTTGTTGCGAAGCTGTGGGCAGTCTCGTTTGAAGTGGGCAGTGCTACCACACTGATAGCACCCCCGGTTAATACCCTGCTGCTGACCCTGGTGTTGATTTTGATTTTGTCGAGACATGATTTCCCCGTGACAATCCTTTGCCGCGTGTCCCACTTTGCCACATCGTTGGCAGCGATTTCCGGCACAAGGGTCGTGATGATGAAGGTTACAGCGATTACACTGCGGCTTTCGACCTACATAGCCGCTTGTGTTCTGGGTGTTGTTGGCGGGCTGATTATTGTGACCCCAGTGGCTGTTGAAATTATTGAACCGTTTCTGGTTCCCTTGTTGTGGCTGGGCTGACGAAGACTGTCGAGCAGACGAGTCTTCAAACTTTCTTTTATTATCACGGGCAACTTCAGTTGTACCCCGAGATGGCAACTTCTTTTGTTCCACCGCCTTATCGGTGAGTTTGTGCGCCAACCTGATTGCTTGATGTTCAGTCGCAGGGTTGCTAGCCATTACCATACCCTGGATCTCGGGGACCAGACCCCCAAGGTAAAACTCGAGTCGTTTCTCAACGGTGTTGGCCAGATCGGGACATAGGAATACCAGGTCATGATGTTTCGCTGTGTATGCTTCAATTTCAGATCCCACCATCTTGTGGCTCCATAATGCTTGCTCCAACTGTTGAACCCTGTCTCGCGGACAGTACTCCTCTTCGATTAGGGCCTTAAATTCGGCCCAGGCCATTGCGTTTGCAGCAATAAGTCCACGCGTTTGGACTTGTGCATTGCACCAAGTTAGTGCCCCATCCTCCAACGTTGAGGCAACATACTTGACCTTGTTGGCCTCCAGACAATTGCACATTTCGAACACTGATTCGGACTTTTCAATCCAGCGGACCAGTCCTATGGGTCCTTCTGCACCCGTGAATTTGCTCGGCTTCGCATCGAGAAACATCTTGTAGGGGTTAAGACCCCCTCCTGCTGGTTGGTTTTGGACACCTGCCAGAGCAGTATTCACGTGCTCTTGGATCAGTGCGGCCAATTCTTCAGGTGTCATGTTGAGGTTTCCGCGACGTCCAGTTGCCATTTTAGATCTTCGCAAGACAACATAAACACACACCAATAAGTATATATATCCAATATAGTTATCCTACTCCATACTTAAGTAATTCCTCAAATTATGTCAACCCAAATAAATTAAACAATCAAAAGAAATATTCGATTAAATAAAATTTCAACGTCTTACAAAATGCCAACCAAACATATCAGTTTACTATAAAATCTCAAGTTTAAACATAAGTAGGAAAATAAATAGACTGAAGGAAGCAAATGGAATAAGCGAGACGAGTCAGTCTTCTACGTCTCCATCCCCCAAATCGCTATCGTTGCCGTCATTCTCCGCGGCGTTTCCAGCTTCTACAGCCGGGTCTTCCTCCGGATCCTCCTTTGGATCCTCCTCTACCGGCACTGGAGGGGCCGGTGCTGGTGCGGGTACTGGTACAGGTGCCTGATTCTGTTCTAGTTCTTGAATTCTCCAGCTAGACTCAAGAACTCTGTCCTCGAGCCAGTCAGCCCTCAGCTGCTCAGCACGAAGATCTTTAGCTAAAGTGTTACGAGCTATCTTACTCTCATGTTGCTCTTCCTCGAGCGCTCCAGTCTTACCCGTTAATTGTCGTATCATCCATCCCTGTGCCAGGATGGTTTCATGCATTCTCTCTAGTTGTTCTTGTTGCTTTCTTATCATATCTCTAAGTAGGTCGTTCCCTACTTCTAATGAGTTAACCGGTTCGACCGGCATCGCGATGGTCGGGCGTGAGGACGACTCCTCTCCTAGAGCGAGCCTTTTTCTAACAGTTGAGCGTGTCTCCACGCCATGTGGTGGTGAGGGTTCCACCATAGGTGCCTTCCCCGGCGCCCTTGGTTGCAAAAGTTTGCCGGATGATGATGATGATGACATTGCCTGTTGGGTTGTGTAGTTAGTTACGAGTTGTATTCATTTCAATTATGCATTTATATTTTACATAACACAGTTGTGGTACAACACGTAACAAGATATAACAGTTCAGTGCCAAACTAAGTCTAGTGTCGTGTAATCAGCTATAGTTTAGGTCTACTTTTAATGCAAACCTGGCTCTGATACCAATCTGTCACACCCTCAATTTCCACTTGCGGAGTTTTACCGCGAGGCGTGTGAACAAACCAGAATCCGAGACACTAGTAACATCGAACGACTCTATATGATTTGTTTATACGTTTTCCAAAATCATTTGTTTAACCATTCATAGTTAATTTTAAATTGTCTTAGTTTGGTTTCAATGTTTAGCGGAAGCATTAGTTTTTAAAGTTGAGCGGAAGCATTAAAGTAAAGTAAAGGAACGGGCGCCAACACAAACGCCAAAACTAAAGAAAATCCCAAACAATATTCGTAAATGAGACTCGATAAAAAGATGTCTTGATCAATGCAAGTGAGTGCACCTAGAGCTCCTAGCGTCCTGAGAAACAAGTGTCAACATTAAAGAAGAGTGAGTTCACAGGTTTTTATAAGCTCATTAGTTCGGTTAAAAGTTTGTTTCCCCCGTTATCCCTAACACGGGATAACAATTTAGTTCCATTATTCCCAACCCGGAATAATACTGATGGTTCCATTATTCCTTACCCGGAATAATAATGATGTTCCATTATTCCTAACCCGGAATAATAACGTTGTTGGTTCCATTATCCCTAACCCGGAATAATATTGTTGATTCGTAATTAAGTTCAATGTTAACATGTAGGTAGCGAGCCTAAAGTTATGTCACGTAAGTGTTCGCGATCGAAGCTGACTGTTGTGCCTCCGTGTTGCCAGGCCATCCGTCTGAGGGTGATAAGTTGTGCTCATATCTAAGCGTGTACCCAACGCTTTCTGAAGTGACTGCCAAAAGTTGGACGTGAAACGAGCATCTCTGTCTGAGATGATGGACGTTGGCACTCCGTGCCGAGAAACTACTTCCTTAATGTAGATGCGAGTCAACTTATCCATCTTATCTGTTTCTTTAATAGCTAGGAAGTGTGCGGACTTAGTTAAACGATCCACGATTACCCAGATGGTATCGCAACCACCCAAAGTTCGCGGGAGTTTAGTGATGAAGTCCATCGAGATCTGATCCCATTTCCACACTGGGATCTCAGGTTGTTGAAGTAGCCCCGATGGCTTCTGATACTCTACCTTGACTTTTGCACAAGTCAAACACTTGCTCACGTAGGTGGCTATATCAGCTTTCATGTTGGGCCACCAGTACGCGGCTTTAAGGTCTTGATACATCTTATCCGAACCAGGATGGACAGAGTATCGGGATTTGTGAGCTTCGTCCATGACTAGCTTTCTGAGGTCTCCGTAGAGAGGTACCCATATACGATTCATGAAATACCGGGCTCCATTGGGTTTTACTTCCCAATCGCGTTCCATTTTTCCCACCGATTCGACCTTGATGTTTTCTTCCTTGACTGCTTCTAACTGACCGTCGCGTATTTGTTCGGGTAACCCCGAATGAATGGTGAACTGTAGTGCTCGTACCCGACGAGGTTTCAAGTGCTCCTTCCTACTGAGGGCATCAGCTACTACGTTAGCTTTACCCGGGTGATACCGAATGGCACATTCATAATCGTTCAGGAGTTCGACCCAGCGACGCTGTCGCATGTTCAACTCCTTCTGGTCATTATATGGTTATGGGAGGTGACTTCAGATAGGTGTTGCCGATTATTAAATGTGGCACTCGAGCACATATTATAGACTCCAGCCTACAAATGTCACCTCTTTAGTCTTTGACTAAACAGATGCGGTTGACCATAAATATGAGAGCGTTGAAAGATCCATGGTTTTCTGAATTTCTTTTAAGAGTCGGTGATGGAACTGAAGAACCAATCGAAGGAAACTATATCCGCATACCCGATGACATGATAATTCAGTGCAAACAATAGAGATAACTCTATAAAGGAATTGATCAATGCCATCTTTCCATCAATTGAAGATAATGTATATTCTTCAGATTATATAATCTCTAGAGCAATATTGTCCACTAAAAATGAGAGTGTTGACGAGATTAATAATCAAGTGATTGACATTTTTCAAGGGGAGGAAAAAGTGTATTACAGTTTTGACGAAGCTGAAGACGATCAGCACAACTTCTATCCGATCGAGTTCTTAAACTCGCTAAATGTTAGTGGTTTGCCACCTCATAAGCTTCGTTTAAAAATTGAATGCCCAATAATATTGTTACGGAATATCGATCCATCGCATGGCCTGTGTAATGGCATGCGGTTAATATGTAAAGGCTTCATGCGAAATGTTATTGATGCAGAAATTACAGTCGGTCAACAAGCTGGTAAACGAATATTTTTTGCCAAGAATCCCTCTAAACCTTTCTGAAGATGACATGTTCCCATTCAAGCTGAAAAGAAAACAATTTCCAATTCGACTAAGCTTTTCCATGACGATTATAAAGCTCAAGGTCAAACAATTCCGCACGTTGGTGTTTATTTACCGGATTATGTATTTTCACATGGACAACTTTATGTGGCGTTATCAAGAGGGATTTCAAGACAAAATACGAAGGTGTTGGTACATCTCGCCAAAGATTTTAAACAACGCGAAGTTTACACATCAAATGTTTTCTACCAAGAAGTGTTGCGTGATTAATGAACCGCGTTTGTATCAAAATGAAGGTAAGTTAGTAGATTTTGTGCCTTAGTTGCTTCCAGAAATTACTTTTTTAAAACACCTGTAAGCGTCTAACATTGTTTTTTTATGTGTCGAAATCTGGTACAGTAGAGGAGAAGATACAAGAAATTCATGAGCGAACGGATGTATTGGTAAAACAGGAAGAGATACAAGAGACTCCCCGTATTTTGTTTTTGGTGTTTTGTCCAGCTACTTGCTTGTATTGTACTCTTCTTGTTTTTAATTACATCTACTTCCTTGTTTTGTAGTCTTCTTGTATATCGATCATGCCGAAGCTACAACTAAAAAAATTAGGAAAAGTATATCACCAACGAATTGATAAACTAACAGAAAAACAAGTGCTAACATATCGTGAATAAGAAAACTAACTTAAGTACTATACAATATATGACGAGACGACTGATAAACTAACGGTAAACGAGTATCCTATTGTAAATCGTCACTCCCGCCACATCGCGCGGGTAAATGACTAGTGTGTGTGTGTGTATATCTATATATCTTAATTTGTTTTTGTGATTAACATTATATATTTTTTTACTAAACAGTTTTATGTTTTAAAATAAAGCTTTAGTGAGATCATTTTGGAACCCAAGCCTAATGATTTGCAGGCTTAGATCCATCAAGATTTATCTTATCACTTTGACTACCATATTAACTTATGGTCAACTGTTGTACTGATGAGGATGGTACAAGAGTTGATGATAAGTCAATACGGTAGTCAAAGTGACACGACAAATCTTGATGGATCCAAGCCTGCAAGTCATTAGGCTTGAGTTCCAAAATCATCTTATTGAAGCTTTAAATCATTTCACTGAAGCTTTAATAAATATTTTTAAAATGTTTCATTATAATATTATTAATATTTGAATTTTAGATATCTTTGGTCTAATGTTAGATTGTTATCTTTGCTTCTTTGGTCGCTGGTTGTAACCTATCTGAGATATTTGTCTGATCTATTAACAAAATGTCACCAACTCTCACATTCGACTTCAATTTCAAATGATTAGGTCTACGCAAGTGGTGACATGGAGGCTGATTCTGGCAAGAGGAAATAGAGAACCCGACCAGATCTAGTTCCGGAAATGCACAAATTTACGGATGAGATGCTAGTTGTTGATTTGTTGATGAGAATGTGTGGTATGAGGTTTTGGTGCTTGAATACATTGTGACATCAGACGCTTTTCTTCCTCAAATTCAGATTAGGGTCTTTTTCCATTGTTTTGTTCACTTTGACTGCTTCTTCATCAAAACAAAGGAAGACAGAGAGCGACAAAATGAGAGAAAGCTCGGACAAAGAGCAGTGGTTCCGGCAGTTGTTTTGCTGATCGATGGTTTTAGGGTTTTGGTAGCCTGCACCTACAAACTTCACCTAACAGTGATGGATCACAATGTGATTCGGGTATAATTTTCTGTGTAATCTTTGTTTGCAGATTATGTTCATATGGGGGTTTGATCCTTTTTTGTTGATTGAGTGTTGAAATAAATGCGAATTTTTTATATAAATCGTAAGTCTAGTTCTCTTGAAGATGCAGCTTTTTAAAAAATAGGGGTAATTTCTAAGGCTTCATTAGGTTTATATATTGGATAAAGAAGATGAATGATATTTTATTAATATAAAAGGGTAAAGCCAAAAGACCAAAATACCCCCACTTAACAATGTAAAAGGCCAACCTACCCCTCACTAAACAGTGCTTTTTAACCTCATTAGACGTAGACGTTTGGATGAAAATGACAAAAAAATCCCAAAGTAAAGGACTGCATTGCACAGAAAGTTGTTTGGGATGAAACAGACAAATATGCCCAAACCTTAGGGATGATTTTGGAAATTTACTTGATACTTTATGACAATATTAAGAATAATATACATGGTTAAGAGCAATATTAAGAATTCATTAACAAAACAAACAATCCTTAACCTTAAAAAAAAAATAAAAAAAGCTAAAACACTCATTGATCTCTGTAAAACTAATTAACAAATAAATAATTACCTTAATATATATTAAAGAGCTCATGAAGCCATAGATCACTTAACTCATCCTCAATCCTCAAAATATGCTTGGCCGAGAAAGTAAGGGTAATCAACCATATTCCAAATTCGCAAAATTTAGAAGCCAAGAACAATAATCGACCACACAAGAATCCATATTCGTAGAAACAAAATAGAAGGTAATCAATTTTCATTTCCCGTTTGCATTATTTTGAACTTCCTAGGTCGACAAACAAGCCAGATTTGCACTTTCCAACTCACCGCTTACGCTTACCCTTTGATATTTTGCTTAGTAAGTTTTTGGTGTTTACCTAATTATCGATTAGCAGACCCAAATAGGGGCCATAGGTCGTAGCCTTACCCCACATTACTATTGGGTCGAACCTGGGCATAAATAGGTGATAGATGTGTGAGTTGTGTACGAATCTTTGAACTAAAACTTTGTACTCCCACTATTGTTATTTTGCATACAAGAATCAAAGTTATTCAACTTGATTGTTCTACCTTTTCATAATTTGATTGATTTCTTGATTTGTGTGTGTGTTTGTGATTTTTTGTTGTTATGCAAGCCTTTGTAGAATGATTCTGCAGGTCATGATGGAGATTAACACTTCAATTCAATTGTCAAAGATTGTTTTCGGGACCTAAACTCACCCCTTTCTCACACCACCTCGTAAGATCATTGAGACTTACATTCTTGTGCATCTGACACAACATGACAATGCTCAAGATGATCACACTAGTGATGTTTGTATAATGAGATACAATGGTTTAGGATTTATTACAATCTTCTAACAATCTAGGATCTAGATAATGGGAGATCTTTGACAAAACCTCAAATTCTAAAAACTGATGCTCGTCTTTGTCTTTTGGAAAATGTCATTATTACACCATGAATTTTCTAATTGAGATAAGACAAACTACCTGGCTAAAGCAAATATGTATGGTTGGAAAGGGAGGTTGGTAGAAGTGAATAACAATGAATGTAAAAACCTGATCTAAGAAATTGGGAGCTACTTTGGGTGGAACACTTTCGGGTTAGGAACTTCATTCCACAAACTTGGTGAAAAAGGTTGTCACCCGTTTCACTTTTGTATTTTGTAAACTGCCAATTTGAGAAAAAAGTTTGAAAAAAATGGGAGTATGTAGTCACGGAGTAACCTTCTCTACTCTTGTGCGATGTTTTAGATGTGATTTAAGATAAACCTTTTTATGCAACAATAGTAAGATTTACATTGAATATAACAGAACTCTAAGCTTCGTAAACCAATATGGCTTTATATTGCTATAAAGAGAATTTTACATGTACACTTGACAGATGTGTTAGGTAAGTTGCAAATGAGACAACTCTATCCTTTTTATACTAGTTGCTACTAGATCTAGATTGTTCTAATCTAAAGACTTCTATACATTAGTTCTTAGGAAATCTGGAGATTTCTAATAAATACATTGGCTTCCATGCTTTTTCTAAAGATGATATAGAACCTTCCATCTCTAACAGTGCTTCCAATTCAAGGCAACTCTAGGTTGTCGCCCTCGTAACAAAATTTAGTGGCATGTTTCGGTGACTTTTTGACAACCCTTGACGCATCTAGATAACTCGAGTATTGTTGTCTGATTTTAGGCTGGACGTGACATCCTCCCACACCTAATTCTGCGACACTCTTGTCTTGTTTCTTAATTGACTCACAACTTGTTTTTAATAGTTACATTGTAAACAACATATTGCCTGGACGTCCGGTATCCGTCTTTATGGTTATGGTGTGTACTTGTTCACCTTTGATGATGTATAAACTTCTTAGGAACGTTGTTGGAATGGCTTTCACTTTTTGGAAGAAGTCCATCACAAGCACAATTGTGTTACGGTATTAGCCTTAATGCCCATGACACCCCTTCAATCGATTGATGTTTCCATCAACGGCCGTGATCGTCGAACCTTTGTGGTGATCCTTACTTCCTTAGGCAAACTCTTTTGGCCTCGGCCCTAGAGATAAAATTGTGACTTAAACCTATATATCGACCAACGCTTTTTAGGTTATCAATATACTTCAAAATTTACGAATCAAAGTTGTCCTTTTGACTTCATGATTTCCATGATGATGCATAGTGTTCGTGTGTATTATTATGAACGAATTGAATAAGTCTATAAAATTTCTCTATTATTTGTGATCTTCTCTAATTCTTATGTTTTCTCTAAACATCAATTTGATACACATCAGGATGGTCCTTCACCTGTTTTAGATTAGACTTTAGCCACCAAAGTTTGAAAGTTTCTATTTGTTATATAAAATATTTTTAAAATATCATATCAAATATTAAAATGTTAAAAATACTAAATTTTTCCAAGGAAAAAAAGTTATACATTAAAAAAATCATGATCCACCTAATCCAAACTACTTTTTATTAATGAAAACGTATAAATTTCAAGAATTAGAAAACTCCAAACCTTCCTGTGCAAAGTTTCTCCCTTTGATGACGCGCAAGTTGAAGATGAAAACGCCATTTCAACAACTACATTTTGAAATTTCCCATAAGTTATACAACATATTCGGCAGTTGTACCCATCTTTTTCATGGCTTTCACCATCACAAAAAGTTTTTCCATCACCATTCCATTTCTTTAATCTATTACTTCCAACAACTGTCACATAAATTATTATACCAATCATTTATGCATCCAACACTCATATTGTCAACACCATTGTATTATGTTCTTCAACTTTGTATTTGTAGAGCAATACAACTCTAAATCTTTGTGTAGAATGGTGTGTAAACGAGTGCAGCAGAGCCTATGCTCGTTAAACTTATGGGAGCCTCTTGTCTAGGCTCGTTAAACTTACGGGAGCTCGCGCTCGGCTTGTTTCGAGTAAACTTGAACTTGGCTAATGAGTGGTTGCTCAAGCTTGAGATCATCTGGTCTATTATTACATTTATTATTATTATTGTTATTATTATTATTATTATAATATTACATAATATTTTATTTATTTATGTTATTATTTTCAATTTATAATAATTATCATATAAATTTGTATTTAATGTGTAAAATTAAAATTATAAAAATAGTAGGTTTGCGAGCAAGTTATTAACAAGCCGATCTCTAGTAGCTCACAACTGGCCGTGCTCGTTTACACCTATATTAATGGATCACTAAGGTGACAAGAACCCCACAATGATTTAATGGTTTGGTCACAAAATGGATGATAAGATTTCGCAAACAAATGCATTTTATTGATTGTGTTTGTGGGTGGAAAACAATTGCTTTTTAATGTATATTTTTGGTATTGTGTTGAGGTTTAAAACCGGTAAGAAGAGACAAATATAGAGTAGAGGGAATCCTGGGGAATGTGTGGTCAAAGATCCCATAATTCAGGTGTATTTTAATGTGCCCACAGGTGTTTGAAGCAAATCCTGAAGAAGTAGAATACAGAGAAGAATACGCGTATATGCTATCATATACGTCAGGCCACTTATTAGTTTATTCTGTTTGACTTTTGAATGGTTAAACTCTTGCTTCCTGATTGTTTAATGAACTCCTTGCCATATATCTCTTTGTCATCAGTCCACTGCTTGAAGAAGGGACACCAAGAACAACCTTAGTATTTGTTTGAATTGTTGTCTTAAAGTTAGTTGTTGTTCTGGTTGTGGTCCATAATAGTATGAATAATACTGGAACCAAGGGAGATTTATTGATAACTCGTATGTGAATAACGCGGTTCATGAGCAGAAACTGAGTACGTCTACAGGTGAAACCGGAAAGGGTTACATGGAGATGGAGGGAAGAGTTTATTCAGATTTGTATAGAAATTCGAGTGAAGATATGTTCATACGAACGTTAATGGAGAGCTCAGTTGGCATGCAATCGCCGACCATGGAGATGCTTGGTTTCAAGAATCTTTCTAATAATTTCCGGGCAGATAGTGAGGAGCTTTTCAAGAACTGGCTAACCACTGCAGAGGCAAGCACTTATATCTTGCTTTTAATTATCTCAAGATATTTTTATTTATTATTGTTTATTTGTTGATATGATATATGTTCTCCAGAATCCAATAAGCTTAGTTCATAATCGTTCTCGACAATTATCACGGATGTAAGTGTGTTTCATGTCTCAACATCTGAACAATGGGTTATATATTGAAAGTTGAAACTATTGTTGACCACAGGATGCTTACTGATCAAGCGACTTTGTCGAATCACCAAAACGGGGGTTTCATTGAACAGAAAAAAAGCAACGCGAATCTGTTACCGCAAAGTTCTATAGAAGTTGGTGAATCCTCAAATGACAGTTCCATTAGGTACGTCAGAGTCTAGTGGTGAAATACATGTTTTTCAAATTGTTTTTATATACAAAAATATATAATATAATTGGGGTATTTCCATCAGGAATGTGGCAGAAAGGGGGTTGCAGGCTAGCAACTTATACCTGGCTAAGGTTTGTTAATATTAAAATTCTGCATATCTATTTGTCAATTTGTTCTGGAATCTCATCAATTTAATTCTTTTTCTGCAGGCATGGTTTCATAGTTCTCAACCAATGACAAGAAGTCGTTCCTCCGAATTAAGGTACTAATGCTTGAATTAGAGGTGGGAATTTTAACCCGTAAAATCAGTGGATTCGGGTTATGCATTTATTCTAACTTGTCAAACGGGTAAAAAATATGAATTTAGCTTAAATGGAAACAGGTCAAACAGACAGCTGCCCAAAGGGTATTTTTGATTCAACAAAATCTCCTAAATTCTTTCTAAACAAATATCGTCATTAAAATAATATTATTTTGTAATCACATCTGACACAATAATTATTGATAAATTTTGGACAAAAAGTGTCTCGGGTTGATCCGGATAATTTCTACCGGTACCAGAAAATTACCCATTTGACGACCACCCATTTTGTCACCTCTGGCTTGAAGACTTATGCAGAAACTGGGACTTCGAAGATTAATATTGCTTTTTGTCTGCTTTCTTGATGTCTAAAACTTGACGTTTTAACCATAAAGTTGAATTGACATTCTAGTATTATACATGGTACAGGAGGAGGTATGTTGCAATGCAAAACTCTCAAACAGCAATAGGTATGGAAGCAATGCATAATGCATCAGGGAGTCGAGTCAACCAACTAAAACAAGAATCAGCCAACCATAACTCTTCCAATGAGGCTTCTTTATACGATATTCCTAACCAATTAGCCGGGTTCATGCCCCAATCAATCTCATCTTCATCTATTGACAAGGTTTCTTCTGTCGTAAGCATGCTAAAGGGTACCTTAGAACGCAAAAAACTTAGCAACCATATTGCAAAAGAAGCGGTTGAAGATGGTTCTTTAGGTTATTATAACGGTCAACATGTCTTTGACTATTCAAATCTGAATCACATGAATGAAATTCACGATTTTGAGGTACAAGAAACAGTTCAAGATCCAAGGTTGTTTCAGACAGTTCAAGGGCCTTTAGATGCTGACCTGGATAATTTTGTGGCCCGCACTAATCAGATTCAGATGAGTTTTGCATCTGGAGAACCTTCACAAAGTGAATCATCTGCCGCTGCACCTGTAATATCAAGTGGTTTTGATGTATGTGATGGCCCCACCAACTCAGGTCAAGCACCTATTAAAGGTACAGGTAAAAGATACAAAGTTAAATCTACCTTAAGATTAGTTACCAAACTTTACTCTACGTTATAGGTAGAAAACAGGTTAGGTAAATACCGCAATCACTTTTTGTATTTTACTTTGGTCTTTATATATACTTATTTACAAACATGATTAAAAATCCATATTCCTTTAATGATATCTAATTCTTAAAATAAAATAAAATTAAGAGGTTTTATGCACTGTGAATGTACTTTGCGTCACTTTTGACCCGTTGAATCTGTTTACATGTTCACGTGCGAGGCAAAGTACCACCCATATCAGCCTGTTTATCAGTGAACATGTATTACTTCTAGCTCACATGGTTGAAATGAACTTCACGTACAACCCATGCCTTTACTCCTGTCATTGTTTTATAAAACTGTCAGCTACTTCAGAGAACCAAACTTCAATATTGAGTTCCAGTCCTTGTTCATTTGTATCAACATAATGTTTGACCCAAAGAGAAAAGGGGTTCTGGTGAAAACCATTGATTAACTATTTACTCTCTTTGAATGCTCAGATACACGATAACCTTTTTGATTATGGATTTTGATTGCAACTGTACAACTTTTATATGCGGTTTTGTTGGTGTTTTTGAATCAAAACATGAAACATGTACTAATTTCACTTTTCTTTATTGGTTCATAGATACAAAGGAACAAATGCATGATAATCTTCAAGAGGACCGCAAGGTATGTCTTTACTGTTAATGGTCACTAACGCTTTTACATTCGGTTTAACTGCCAAATTTATTGATCAGGAAATAGTTTAACTATTTGACAATTGCTTATCAATACCCTTAATAATATCACTAATTGCACATATCTAGTGATGGTGTGCAAATAGGAAAACATAATTCCAAAAACTTTCTAAGAACAAACTATTGCCTGTTCGCAAAAACATCCCAAAATGGAAATGTTTACAGTCCCTAAGAGAAAAAAATATTTTATGCCATACTAATTCTTTATTGGTTGTGTATTCCAGCAGAGGAAAAATTTAATTCGGTTTGGATCAGTAACATCGGCTGCCTCAGGTGAATATGGAGTTTATCTTTATTTAATTATTTATTTTTTGAACGGCTTAATTTTGTCACCAATGGGATTTGAACTATTACATGTCAATTAGTTCTGTCAAGTTTTATGTAGTTTTAATAAGATGAGGGACTATTCTGTATTAATTAGATTGTTTAGGGAGTGGTTAGCAAGGTCTTTAACGAACTATGAGTTAGTTGATGTAGTTTAGTAATGAAATTGATTCCTATTCTCTATGCGATTCTCTTAATTTCCTTATCGTAACATTGGTAACAGAGCAATTCGATCCTCTGGACGCTCTCAATTGAAACCCTAATTCAAGAAATTTCACAGTTAGTTAGGTTCAACTGGTTCGTTTCAATTCTATAGAAATTAATCATTCTTTAGATTAATTTCACTACGATCTTCGTTTGATTTCAAGAATTGATCATTCTTTCGATCAATATGAGTTCGTTTAGTTCAAATTGAGAATTAATCATCGTTCCATTGATTCCGACAATATGACAACCAGTACTCGTCATCAGGAGGTGGAAAGATTAGAGAAAGCAGCTCAAGATAATGCTAAAACTCTTGAGATTCAACAAGCAATACTGGATCAAAATTATGAAGTTATTAAGATGTTAAAGATTGGAATGACAACTTGGTATCTCAAATGGCGAAATTAACAACAAACTGGGAAATGATAGAATTGGGGGTTATCAAGAACAAAGAATGGTTCATACCGGAAGATTGGATTTCCCAAAATTCAATGGTAGTGAAGTAGAAGGTGGGATTATTTGGTGTAATCATTTCTTTACAGTGGATAAAACACCGGAGATTGCTAAAGTACATTATGCAGTGATTAACCTAGAAGGTCAACATTGGATTGGCATCAAGGGTATGTGGATAGTCAGAACAGAAGCATAAGCATAGAAGATATAATGTGGGATGAATACTCAAGATCTGCCATTAACAGATTTTCTGAGAGATTATCCGAAAAGCCAATGGAAGAGTTAAAGAATTTAAATCAAAAAGGTTCATTATCCGATTACAGTAAAGAATTTTATTCTTTACTGAATAGAGTCAAGTTAACTGATGACTATGCTGCTAGTTTGTATGTGGGTGGTTTAAAACCTGAAATACGTTGCTTAGTGAAGATCTTTAAACCTAGAACAATGAGAGATGCCATATCTATGGCTAAACAACAAACTGTTGTTTACTCAACCTTGTTCGGGACTAAGGAAAAAGAAGTCAAAAACCTGTTGGTACCGGTATGAGTAATAATAATACTGCATATACCAGTGGGTCATGAGTGATTAATAAGAGTGTAGGGAATCCTACTAAGACACTAGCCTTATTACCTACACTACCAAACAATAAACTGTTCAAAATGTGAAGAAGGTTCCTGCTAAAGTGGCTGAGGAAAAAAGAGCTAAGGGAGAATGTTTCTAGAACAAGCTCTTTCTACTGCCTATCATCCACAATCAGATGGCCAAAATGAAGTATTGACCACATGCCTAGAAACTTATCTAAGATGCATGGTAATGACAGAACCTGCTATTTGGTTTAAGTGGTTGTCTTTGCTCACTGGTGGTATAATACCACTTGTCATTTGGCTATTAGAATGACTCCATTCAAAGCTCACAGCTATGGTATTGATCCTCCAATGCATTTACCTTATATCCTTGCAATACTACTGTAGCAGAATTCAAGAGTTGGTTCAAGAATAGGGAAGAGATGTTATTGATTTTGAAACACTCCTTAGAGAGGGCAAGGAACATAATGAAACAGTTTGCAGATCAAAAAAGGAGTGATAGAGGTTTTGAGGTTGGGGACTGGGGTATACTTGAAGTTACAACCTTATGTGCAGACTTATTTAAGGTTGCACAAATATTCTAAGTTGTCACAAAAATATTTTGGTCCTTTTAGGGTGTTGAAGAAAGTGGGAATTGCAACTTATACCTTAGATCTTCCTGCGGGATCTCAGTTACACCCCACATTTCATGTGTCCTTATTGAAGAAAGCTTATGGTTCCCCTGCTCAACCAATCGTCTTACCTGATGTAGCTGAATCAGTGTTACAACCTTTGGCCATCTTAGATAGGAAGTTGGCTAAGCAAGGGAACAAGCCAGTTGTGAAATTCTTTGTGCAATGGAAAGATTTACTGATTCATGACTCTACTTGGGAAGATGCTACTAAGTTTATGGTGAAATTTCCAGACTTTAATGTGGTTTTTTGAGGTCAAGAATCTTTAAAGGAGGGAGTTTTGTTACATGTCATATTAGTTCTATCACGTTTTATGTAGTTTTAATAAACTATTCTGTAATAGTTAGATTGTTTGGGGAGTGGTTAGCTAGGTCTGTAACGAACTTCGGTTCAGGTAGTTAAATACCTTTGTATGAGTTAGTTGATGTAGCTTGGTAATGAAATTGATTACTATTCTCTATATAATTCTCTTATCGTAACATGAACCCTCACCAAATGGAACAGCAAAGTCTTACCCAACACCTTGATACCACTAGGCCAAAGGTCTTTTGGTGAATATGGAGTTCACTTTGAGTTTTGTGATACTTATTTTGAACTCATTTTCCTTTACATGAACAAGTACAAAGATATGAACATATGCATCTTAGTTTTTTTATTATTTATGCAGTGGACAGCAGGGATCCTACAAAGAAACGCCGGGTGGAACGATCACGGAAGTATGTAATGCTATCTTTTCTTAATTCAAGAAAAAGAGATCTATATATTATTGAAACATATTGTATTTATAGATAAAAGTTCTACTTTGTTAAATGTCTACTAACATGATGTGTGATGATGATGATGTAGAATGGCAGAAGCAAAGGGAAGAACTCAAACCCCTCCAACTTCATCAGACATGCAGTCTATGCTGAAGCGATGTGAAAATCTTGAGAAAGAAGTGAGATCGCTTAAACTTAATTTGGCCTTCATGAATAGGTACAGTCGCAACTGATTCAAACATACTCTTAATCATATATCAATGTAATCAAGCATAAACTAATCCAAACACCCCTTTAAACATTTCAGGAAGGATTCTGAACAGACTAAGCAGATAGAAGAACTCCAGAAGCAGAACGAGGAGATGAGAGATGAAAAGGAACGCCTTTTAGAAGAGATCGAAAGGATTTTATCTGAACCAGATAAGATGTGATATGAATGTTGTCAGGATTGCTATCTAACATCTATGCACAACTTATATTTACATTTAATATATGCTCATAGATCATATTTGCATATGTGGGTTTTTTGATACACTTACATACATATCTGTTATTCTCCTTTTCTTGTGATGCAAGCAAACGAGCATATGTGTTTTGTCTGCTCAGTTTTGGGTCTTGTGTGTAAGTTACACAATCATTGTAACAATAGTGAGTTAATTGAAGATTACATGAATACATTTCCTGAATTCACTATTTAATTCAGTGATTTAATACCATGAATTTTCATTTTTTAAACACTATTGGTCTTCTGTCATGTTCTTCTTAGATTAGGAAGATTCCTCTTTGTCTCAGAAGATGCAGTGACCTCCTGCCATCCCTCCAAGACAATAGGGACAGGTCCGTTAAGTTCTGTATATATTCTATCAATTGAAATATAAACAAGGCATATATACAAGAGTATAGATGTTTATAGTAGAAAATTAATCAAAATGAAATCTGTGAGTATGTTGTGACAACAGTAACACTTGTGGCTTAACTTGAATTGTTTCATCTATTTGAATGTTGTTTTGTGTCAATAAACTAAAATGTGTTTAATTTCATACGTTTGGTTCATTATTGGATGCTATCAATCATTTCATATGAAATATATTTAGAGATGACCAACTTCTTACTTGTGTCTTCGTTGAAGTATCACGCTTCAAGAGTGTCCCAAAGTTGTATTGCAGTTGCTATGTTATAAACATTGAAGAGTGGGTCGGACAGAGAATTCAAGATGTGACCTAGGCATATGAAGTAATCATTCTCTAACTTGAGACAATCACAAGATGTGAAATCCAAATATCATAGATGAGAAAAGTGTTTACCGGTCTGCACTCCTGGTCTCTCCTGCACCGGCTCATCGGCAATAAACCTCAGGATCCACAGTCACATGTTTAGTATGAGCAGCAGCTTCAGAACCCTCTGGAGGCTGTACATTTAGACCTATACGAGTTGTGCGAGACCGATGAATGAGACCATCAGAAGAAGCAGTAGACTCCTCACTCGAGAGAAGAATAGTCTCCCCTCAAGCAGAAGACTTCATGGCCTCAGGCTTCACGAAAACAAGAGGGTGCACACCTGTAGGAGTAGCAACATGGGCACTCAAACTTTCCTCCGTTGGGTGATGGAAGTAATCATTTATTTGCTCCAACCATGGGAGCTCCCTCTCAGGAAGTAACCGCATGACCATCTCACCACCAACCTTCGGGTCCAGGGCGTTCATCAATCCATAAGCTACAAAGTGAATTCTGATAAATAACCCAACATACAAACACACAAACGCAAGAGAAAACAAACAACAAAACTTTACCTTTGTTCTTATACCCATAAACAAGCGCTTCCCTTGGGTTCATAGGGGCCAACAACATGCTCATACCGGCCGCCACCAAAGTTGCCTCATCCACTTGAAGCATAGTAGTAGGGTTTCTAGTCAAAGTCTTATACCATTGGTCATCTGCGTATGGCACCACCGGCAATTTGGGAATGCCCTCCTCAGGGCGACGCTAATGCATATCAATAGGTATTACACCACGACGAATGTAAAAGAATTTATTGTAATAATGGTAAAAGGCTTAATTGATTATTATTGAATGAATATGTTACAATATGTAGGGATTACGAGTAACCCTAGAAACCTAACTGAGCCCGTGGGCCCATAATCTAATACTCCCCCGCAGTCGTAGCGGATGGAACTAGAAGCTTAGACTGAAAACAAAAACAATAATAAACCCTAAAAAATTGTCTTCGATTTTGGTCAAAATTCAATAATCTTGCAATCTTCAATCAGTAATCTTCGATCCACAGTTTTGAATGATCTCATAATCCTATAAGAGGCAACCAATATCGCAGTGTAGCGGCGGCTGTTAGCGGCGCGGCGGCGGATCGTAATCATGCAGGCGGCACGGCGGAAGATCGTAGTCTAATGAGCGGCTGCGGCACGGCGGCAAGGGGCGGCTTGATGGAGATGTGAAATCAACAAGATGAGCCGTAGCATCATCTATGTGGTAAGAGACCGTAAGAAAGCCGGTGAAACTAGAACCAAAGACATTTGAATACGAAACTGAAAAAAAGAAACGGAAAACGAACAGAGATCGGACAGGGCGGCAGCAGCGGCACGCTGCCCTGTCTAGGGTTTTTCTCAAGTGGTGACGGCTAGGGTTTTGTTATTTGTGTGTGATGCAGCGGAGAGGGTATAGAGCCTAGGCTGGCTCTGATACCATGTAAGAATGGTAAAAGGCTTAATTGATTATAGAAATTACGAGTAACCCTAGAAACCTAACTGAGCCCGTGGGCCCATAATCTAATATTTATGTTTCCAGTCATGCAAGCTCATGGGTGGATCCTTGCTGCAAGGTAGAACATTGGCGGTACGAAAGTTGAAAGAATAGAAACCACCAGTGCAAGAGACATAGTAAAAAAAAAATTAAACATGTCAACTGAAGGGATCAAATGTTATGCTCGACATATAAACTCAAAGTGAGTAATCTTGGGCATGCCAACAGGACTAATTTGGGATATATGCAGTCCGTAGCGAGTAAGAATCTCTCCAAGAAACTTGGTGATGGGAAGACGGAAGTTCCCTTCCTTGAAAAAAGCACCATACAAAGTAATATAATCAGGAGGAGCATCAAGAGCTGTACTTCCCGAAATCGGAAACTGGGCACCCCAGTTAACCGAAATTGAAAAGTCCGGCATAGTTGTTAGACCTCATCCTCCTTCCAGTTCACGATAGCCTGATCAGCCCTCAAAGGGTCTTGAGCTTTGGATTTTTTCCCTTTCGAGAAACTTCAGGTTTAGTGGAGGTAGACATAACGAAAGATCCAAAGAACTGAGAATACAAATGATAGGATGAAAGAAAGAAGAAGAAGGAGAAAGAAATCGTCAAGGAGAAGTTGGATTGATAGGGTTTCTTGCCAAGAATCTCCAGATATTTATACCAGTGCATTTAATGTGATGGGGAACCGTACCGAAAAGTAGGGAAATGTCACACCCCAACCGATGGCGGAAACATTGGAGTGAGACAAACGAGATTGCTCGAGACTTCATAAAGCTAAGTGTGACAAGTATTTAATAAACAGATTTCATTTTATTGCTAATATCAAGTACATTGTTTGAAAATGAAATTACAACAAGTTTGGATCAAAATAAAATACAACAAGTATTAAAGTTTAAGGTGAGTTTCTAGGCATCCTACTAGGTTCCGTGCATCATCATCGTCAAAATCCTGCAAATACGTTTTAAAGTATAGTTCAATACAAAAGTATTGACGAGCATACAAGTTTGAGTACTAGCATAAAGTAAAAGTTTGAACAATCCACATGACAAAAATAGTTAACTAGATTAATGTATCATGGCATGCAATTATACAAGTCAACTCTCCGATTACCGCTAGCGTAATTCTTATCGTAGCAACGATAAGACCGTTTTTGTATGATTTAACTTAACATGACCTCAAGAATACGGGCGGTGCATTACTCCTATAGCCCTATACATGTTAAGGAGAGGCTTTTAAACAAAGTTAATAACAAGTAAATCACATAAGAATGTTCCAAGAATACAAAATCAAGTATCACGTATTTAAGCATGTATGATTGGATTGTTTGTGTTTGCATAAAGTATAAGTGATTGCATGTGTTTAGTAGTATAACGTATTGCACCAAAATTGTAAAAGCAAACAAAGTTAATAACAAGTAAATCACATAAGAATGTTCCAAGAATACAAAATCAAGTATCACGTATTTAAGCATGTATGATTGGATTGTTTGTGTTTGCATAAAGTATAAGTGATTGCATGTGTTTAGTAGTATAACGTATTGCACCCAAAATTGTAAAAGCAAAACGGGTCATGTATACTCACAATTTTGCAAAGCTTTCCGATTATCCGTGAGTGACGAGTTGTTTGAGAATGGGGAATAGAAGGTATAAGGTCATTCGGGGTTTATGGAGTGGTTGAATTCTGAATCTAGAATTTAAGTACAAAAGTATGTACATACAAAGTAATTATCAAGTCTTAAAACACTAGTTTTTGACGCTATGTATCTCGTATGGGTTGTTGTGATTTCATGGGTTAAGTGCCCATTAGAATCGTAACCAAGAGGTTCAAGTCTTAGATAATATATACCATGACAAGTAACCATGTCGATTATCATAAAGGATTCGGTTATGTGTGTGTGTGTACTATATAGTTTATATAATAATTCTAAGCTAAGTCTATCAAGAGTATCATAGATTGTCATGTAAGTCAAGCATGGAGGATTAACCTCATTGTATGATTCACCAATACACAAATCATCACAAGGATGATTCGGATGGTCATGAATGAAAAGGAAATGTACAACTTCTTACTATATCAAGTAGCCAAGTAAGCTTTAACCCGGGTGAGTCATTCCCGACATGGAAAGAGTTAACTAAGTGTCGGAGACTAAACGGGGTTAAGTTACTTAAAGTCTAGCAAACTACTTGAGATAGCAAGGTAAAAACATCAAGTGAGGTGGTGGAATGAAGTTAAGATAGCCAAGGCTTCCAAGTATTCACACCATACCAAAACGCAAGTCTTGCCATCAACTTCATGGCAAGCTCGGATGGTTTCATCACTTGTGGGTTGCATAAACCCTTGCAAAAATCATAAAGTTTAGAGGTGTTTGCACCTCTTAAACTCATAAGAATCTATTTCTAATAAGTCTCATAACCTTAGATAGGTTTAAGAACAAGGAGGAACAAGATTAAGTCATAAAAACATAGTTTGTAAAAGTTTAACAAAAGTTCTTCCAAAATAGAAAGTTTGGACCTCAAAATGGTGATGTTCCACCTTGGTTTTTCATGGAAAACCTGTGGAAAAAATCCTAGAGGTGTTCCAAGCTTTGTAGAGGAAGATTTGATGAAGAAAAGTGAGTTTGAACTCATTTTTGCACTTGAAAGAAGTCTACCTTGTTCTTGAAATTCCAGAGAATTTGAGAGTGTTTTGATGATTTAGAAGTGTTTGAAAAGTGCAAATGAGGTTAGGGAGGTTGTATATATAGTGGGTGAGTTAGGTTTGGTGTTAAATGAGGTTTAGAGGTGATTGGGTGTGAAAAAGGTGGAGAAAATAGGCCAACCTGCAAGCTGGAAGCAACTTTCTGCGGATTGAGGTCTTTCGCGCCCCGCGAGAAGCAAAGCCTTGTCTCTCACGCCCCGCCAGAGACTAATTTAGGCAGATTTTGCAATTTGGCCCCTGAACTTGGTTTTTCCTTCATTTTAAGCTAAAACTTGGTGTTTTGGCATGTTTTTAAGTGTTGTTTTTTTTTTGGGTAAAGGGTTACTACGGTGAATATATTAAAACCAACCAACCAAAAAAAACACAAGTAGGTGGCAGAGAACCACCTAGTTCACGTATGTGACATGCCACAACGGAAACAAAGACAACCAAACAACAACCTATCCATCTAGGCAAACAAAGAAAACAATAAGCACATTACAAGACGGCTAAATTAAAGCGTATCAACGTCAATCTCCCAATCCTTTAGGATCTTCCTCACACGTCTTGTATCCTTGAAATTTAATGACATGAGCTTCAGTCTGACAGTGTTGACGATGATTTCAGTAACTTTCTCAGGAGGTCTAAGCTGATTATTGAAAAATCTCGAGTTCCTTTCTTGCCAAACATAGTATGCCATTGCAGCCACTAACAACTTACCAATAATCAAAACAATGGACCTAGACTTCGACTTTGGAATCACCCATGCACCAATATCATTCCAAGAAGAATCGACCGAACTCATGTGAGCCATCTCACGAATAGAGAGCCAAATCTGGGAAGAATACCTGCACACAAAGAAGAGGTGTTCATGCGACTCAATATCACCCTGACATAACAAATAACACATCATATTCATGCACCCCATCCTGATGGCGTTCCATTTCCTTAACCGATCTTGGGTAACTAGCTTCCTCTTGAAAATCAGCCAAAGCACGAATGCATGTCTTGGAATACAATGAGAGAACCAAACCATGCTGCACCAATCAACCTCCTGCTCCCGATATCGAATAGCATCCCAAGTTTCTCGAGAACTATACGGAATCAACACTCCATCTTCACCTCTCCATAACACCAAATCTCTCGCATCCTCTCTAAGTTGAATCTGCGGAACATCAGCCAAATTCGGATACAGTGAAAGCCATCTCGTCGGCCATTGCCAAACTCCGTCGCTAATCATATCCGCCACTTTGGTAAAGATCGTAAGACCAGATTGCCTCATCACAGAAGGAGATATAACAAGTGTCGGTTTGCGTATAAACACGTATTTAAACGATCGGTTGTGCGAATGACAAATATGTATAAAATATGAATTTCATTATGATTAACGCCTCGAATTGTGATAGCGGAGATGGAGTATGATTGTAAGGTTTCAAAAAATAGAATGCGAATATAAACTTTCTAAAAATAGGAATACGGAAATACGAGGCGTTACAGTCTCCCCTACCAATGGGAAGGTGACACGTCACGCGGGCGAAATTGAAATAGCGTCTTATAAGAGCGCGTGGCCGCCACGCGCCTGACATCGCCGTAAAAAACAACTGTCATCCTAACGTCTCCCTGCAAAAGGTGACTGCTCCACTCCCCCATGTGACAACCACCTCAACCAGCAGAGCCACAATGACAGGCGTCAGACATCAATCTCATCAACCAACAACTTGCACAGCTAGAAAACTTCCCTTTGAAGAAACCTTAGCCAATATTCATGCGCTTTTTTGGCTCAAGTCTGTACGCCAAAATCCATGCGCTCTTTTGGCTTAAGTCTGTACGCCATAATCCATACGTTTTTTTTGCTACTTCTACACGCCATTAGTGCATGTTGATCCAACACATCAATCACATGCTCTTAAAACACAAAAATACTTTATGAGTCCAAAATCCCTCCCAGCCGACAAACTCATCTGGAAGCCACACTAGACTGGGGGACTTGAAGAGGTATGGTCACAAACCACGTATGGACACGTGTCAATGGGACCACAGCACTCCAAATATGTGATCTCGCCATACGAAGACATCTAGAAGGTTTTGGAAGGAGGCACCTGGCGACAAGAAGATGCTTTTATCAGACAGAAAGGACGACAGGTGGCACCAATGGCGGACGCCAACGCCAGTCGTAAGATCTTCATTGGACAGACCGACAACCGATACAAAAGGACGCTAAGCTGGAGGGAATAACCGTACGCCACGTCACCTCCAGTACACGACCAGGCCTGGTTGCGTCAGAGAAGACAGATTGGATATTCTTCCTGGTCAAACAGATGGTGAGCAACGGCCAGCTGGCAGTCCTTTTCCTTTACAATTCTCCGGCTATAATAGAAGGTTCAACCTCCAGGTTTAGGGATTCTATCTCTCACTCTTTACACACACACTTATCCTCAAAAGGATTACTTATTCTCACGCCGAATGGTGGTTACAAGGACGCTATCTTCTCCTCCTTGTAACGAGTCACCGGTGTTGTTCGTTTTGCAGGAACCTTAGGAAAAATCAGTCATTGTCGAGTGAAGGAAGGAGATAGAACCAACATACACGAGACAATCCGGCTAAATAGCTTAGTGCTATCCAGTGTTTCTTCAATTTTCTTTCTCTTCCACTCACAACCACTTTCAAAATATATTAAAAAATTATGAGTATATTATTTTTTGAATCTCTGTGTTTTTGTGGTTTTAACCATTTGAACCCAAAATCAAAAAGTTTAATGCCCTGAGTCCCTAAATGCTCATTTTATAACGTTTGAGTCGAATTTTTTAACATTTGTACTTTTATTTGGACTCAAGTGGTTAAAACCATTAAAACACAGGGACTCAAAATGTTATAAAATGAGCACTTAGGGAGTCAGAGCGTTAAACTTTTTGATTTCGGACTCAAGTGGTTAAAACCACTAAAACACGGAGACTCAAAAAATAATATACTAAAAATTATAAAGGGTGAACAGTGCCGCCTCAATTTTCCTCTCTCCTCTACTCACAACCACTTACAACCAATGCTCTTATTCAGTCAAATAATTTACCCTTACACATTTTGTTGCTAATCTTGCGACGATATTTACCCGTCACTAGTCCAGTGACCGTCACAAATTCCGTGCCAATATTTGCGACTAAGCTTGGGTCACAAGACTGTAGCGAAGATGTTTCTGTCACAACTTCCTGTCACAGATACATGGTTAAGCTTATACATACAACCTTTTAAACTCCTCGTTCAATCAATACTCTGTCGCTAATATGTCGTACATTGAGATGTTTGAGATCCTTAGTTGTCTTTTACAATCCAACTGTTGAAACTAAAACGAAACACATAACAACCACGGACTAGCCCCTATCCATATATGTGAACGTCAGATGCGCTGATATCATGATCTGTTTACAGATTTTAAACCACTCACGCAAACAAGTCGACTTGTATACATTAAATTGATTACGGGTGTAACTTGTAATCATATAATATACATTATCTTTAAACCATATGTACGCTGATTTCATTGTAGTGTAGAATAAAATAACTACACAGCAGAAGTTTATATACATACATTACATACACACATGTATGATCTATACAACAAACTGAAGTACCTATTTTTACCCTTCAGTTGATTGGTGTTCAACCAGATTATGCATATTCTTCTGGTACTGGAATATTAACTCCAAGCACACGAATTGGATTATATCTCTAGTCACAGACCCAAAAGACAGCTTGTTTAGCGTCACAGAGATAGCAAACCTGTTGCTTATATCACAATATGCTGTAGACCCACCTAAACCCGAATGACCGAATCCGATTAAAGATCCATCTTTTGAGCACACCCGCTTGAATCCAAGCCCGAAATCCCCGTTCGGAATAACCAAATTTTCATAGTCCCCAATACCCAAAAAGGAATCATGAAGTTTTGCTTTGTGGCTGCTGAATATTTTGAAATCATTAAGGTTGTTTGTCTTTGAATCTTTCTTGTTTCCACCATGTTTTTTGTTGGAAGTGTCTTTGGGATGGTGAGGGTGGCTTCCGAGTGGCGGCTGGGATAACGAGGAATGGGGTGGTGGGACCACACCGCCGTCGAGAAGAGCGGCGTAGTAGCGTGCAAGTGCACGCGCTGAGCAATGGCCGTTGGCCGCAGGTAGTATTGCACGGCGAACATTGAGTGTGTTAAAAAAGGGAACTAAGCCCGCGAGGATATCAAACTGAAACATGGGAGGAGAGCTAGAGCTAGAGATAGACGTCGGGCTGCTGACTTCTGCTAGTTTATTGAGATCGTTTGTGTCTAGTGTCAGTGTTGCAAGTCGGGATTCCACACCTGAATTAAGCAGAAAAATGTTAACCAACTAGCAATGAGATTTGGTTCAAACTATTTTTCTTTAGTGTGTGTGTGTTGCATTGCATTCGAATTTGAGACTGGAAATAATTAAAATACACAAGATGGGTTGAATCATGCCTTGAGGGATTCCAATATAAAGCTCCCCTTCGATGTTAAGCGGGTGAACCAAAGCCTCCTCAAGAATATCCTGAAACTTCTCTTTGATGCATGCTGTACATTGAAGGACCATTAAACTATAAACAAAACACAACCTCAAAGAGTATTTGTCAATCGTCATGCAACTTTTCTCTTTGAAAATATCCTGAATAGAGATACCATGTAGCTATAAAATGAGTTGATTTGGGTTGTATTTCATCTCAAAAGGGTCAGATAAATGAAAGATGAAAAATTTTCATATTTATTATTAATGCATACGACCTCCTATACCTATTTATATAAATATTCAACAAGGAATGTAATAGTACTGTTATTGTAGACATAAATAGCACATTAGTTATCTACAAAGAAAAAAGAGAGATGATCTCATATATCCCCACAAAACCTTAAATGATAGCATTAGGTTATGAGAGTTTGAAGTGCATGAAGAAGGGTATAATACTCAAATTATAGCTGTATTGAATGAGAAGGGTAAATACAAATTTGAAGCGTTTTTAGGGGTATATATGAAATTGGCCCCTAAGAATTAACAAAAAATTTGAGAAGAGGATTTGAGAGTACCTGAATGATGCCACCACATAACCAACCATATGATAGGTAATGATATAGCTGTTGTTGACCAGGTTCAGACTCTGGTGCAACCATGGCAACACGTTTTAAGCACTCCTCCCAATCACACAACACCATTGGATTATCTTGCACAAGGCTCGAAAGAGCATTTTGCAGACCAGATGTATGATTCAGTACATGATGAACCTTCATGGTAACAAACGATAAAAAATGTACACATGTTACTTTATATAGTCTGATTGGTTTAAAAAAGTGTGAGGCGCTCTGAGGCGTTTAGGTCCCTAAAGGCCGACATGAGCCGTTGCTCTATGTACAACCAATAGTGGGATACGTCTTATCCGTTTTAAATATTAGCCTGATTATCAAGTAAACAATTCATAATCTCTTGGTGTTTTTTACATATGACCCTAATTTTGGCCAAGTTTGACTTACATATGACCCTGATTTTGACCAAGTTTGACCCAGATGTGCATGAGGCGGCGCCTTAAGGCGCTTACCTGATCGCCTCTAGCCAGATAAGACATAATAAGACAAGAAGAAAACCTTTATTGGATCTTTTCTGTTTGTATTGAACTCTGGCCAGATGTTTGCAACCTTCTCCTCAAGTTTCACTTTCCTGCAATAAACACTCAAATCAAATTTGAAATATCTGAGTACATTAAGGTCAAATTGGACAGAATATAAAGTGTCAAATGATTATAGCGAACAAAAAGACAATAGGAAGAACAAAAAGTTAGCATACCCTTTATCAACAAGCCAATGTAAGATTCCAGCTGTGACTCCCTTTGTAACAGAAAAAACAGGAAATAAGGTATCAGGCTGAACCGGAGAAGGATCATAATTTCCAAGAACCCCAGCTGCAGTATCAATTATCACATTCCCGTCTTTATAGGCACAGACCTAAGAGAGAATACTAACAATCAGAGTATCAGATAATAATGTCTCACATTCATTCACAACTTTTCATTGAGATGCATGCTTTCATATGTGCATGACACATATATTAATATGCTCTCAAGGGTTTTTGCATTAAAATACAAATTAGACGACTTTCAACCCGTTTGGCCTATTCAACCAACTTCATGAACAGTGTGTATGTGATACCACATTTTGTGCCCTGCAATTATGGTTACACTTTACTTTGTGTCACCATTAATTTGTAGATAATGTTGGTTGTCATGATATTTTGATGTTACATATGACAGTAAGAGATGCCGTTAACACGCCTCTTGATGAAGAAATGACAACTGATCATCTTTTGTTGATGAGTATGTAGTTAAAGGCCCAGACGAGGTGATGCACAGCCCAGCATGACCTTGAGTGCAGTAAGACACACTGAACAGGAAAAAAGCTGGCCTGAACCGACAAAAACTATCTGAACCGGCCAAAACTAAACTCAAAAAGTTAGAACCAGCCAAAAACAAGTCTAAACAACTAAAATGGCATGGACCGGACATGCACCTTGCTTGTCTCGGGCATGCGCTATATAAGCACCTTGCGTGTAGGCTACAGGCTCACCCTTTGTGCCTTAAGTGTGCCTTGAGTCTTTAACTACCTAGGTTTATGAGATTTTCCGCTACTGTGATGGGTCAAACTGTTACCCTTTTTTTTCTTTTTTTCGCTTTTAGAGCATTTATTGTATATAGGTGAAATCATGACCCATTTTTCAAAGATAGGGTTGATTTGGGCAAAAAAAAATTATACGAGTTGATTTGGGTCACCTCAAATTAGTCAACTGGCAAAAACAGTCAACTATTCTAAAACTTGCTAACTTAAAATGGGTTAGCACGTTTGTCTCCACCACCTACTCATCGCTGGCACCACTGCCGCCACTCCACCACTGCTGCCATCTACTGTAATGGGTCAAATTGATACTGCTTTTTAGCATTTGTTGCATTGTAATGCTACTGTAAAGGGTCAAATCTACCACTGTTTTTGGGTTGGAAATGCTGGTAATCGCTACTGTAACGGGTCAATTTGTGATATTGTAGTGCTGGAAATGGTTGGAAATGATGGAAATAGCTGTTCTGTGTTACTGTTTAATATTTGTTATTGGTTTTTTGGTTGGTATTTGCTATTGTAATGGGTAAAATTGTATATTTAATGCTAGAAATGGCTGGAGGGTTTGGAGAAAAAAAATAGCTGATGGAAGCCTGAAAATGCAATCTTGCGGAAAAAGGTAGCTAAAAAATGGAATGGCATATGTAATCTCTCTGGAAAAAAAAAGGAATGAAAACGTTTTAGGAAAAAAGGAATGAAAAACAAGAACGAAATGGCCTTAATAGGTACAGTGGTCATACTAATTAAATAAATTAAATTTGGTAGATACGATACTGTACACATTTGACCCGTTAGAAATAAATGAATCGACCCATTTCTAACAAATGGGTGTAACTACCACCCAGATGTAGTACGCAAACATGTATAAACAAAGAGACAGATGTATGTATGTACCTGGATTCCAAGTATTTTATCAGCATATCCCAGCTGTACTAATGAAGCCCTCAGCTTTGCCTCTACTTCAGAATTAACAGGGCTGTCACATACCCATTCTGCGTTATCTTTGGGTCCCTCATTTGTGTCACTGTAACAAGATAGCTTATATAAATTATAGATGTGACAATAATATAAGGTTAACGAATATATAAAATCGATGAAATGACACAATGAATAGACAGAAACAAACCATTCTAGAGCAGATTCAGCAAATGGTCTAATTATTCTATAATAGCTAACACTCGCGTTCAATGCCGTTGAAAGCCCTGAAACCAAATAATTCAAATTATCATTTATTTATATTGCAAGAAGGTAAGGTCTTGAAGGATTAATAAACACCTGCAAGCAAAGTAAGGACCCGCAAAAATAATACGATATCGCCTGAAAGAGCATCAAGCTGAAGATAGTTTCATTAGTTTCTCCAAGAAAATTAAAAGATAACATTGATTAACAGTTTTATAAGTATATCATTATAAATATAATGTATATCTCAGCTTTAAAAATATGCAAACAATTCATGTATACAAGTTTGAAGAACTTTGGTTATAACTAAATTATGACTGAAATCAACAAAAACGGAATTCAAACACGAGAAAGGAATAAACAAACCTCAGCAGACGCCAGAAACATTTTTGCAACGGTATGTTTCATGGAGCTTGAAAGCAATTTCGTAAACCCAAAATCTAGCAAAATTGGAAGATGTGGGCGTGACTTGGTTACAAGAAAATTACCTGGAATCAGGCACAAAATTGAAATTAACCAGTTTTCCACGTGCCATGTTAGACAAAAAGTCAACATGGTCAAAACAGAGGACGTAAACCTTACAAGGATGAGGATCAGCATTAAAAAATCCATCAAGAAATATTTGATGTGCGTATGCACGTGTTATTTCTTCAACAATATTTTTTTTGTTGACACCAAGTGAATCCAGTGAACGGGAATCATCTAACCGCACGCCATCCATATACTCTAGAATGAGGACTCTTTCAGTTGACTGTTATTACACCAAAAATGATATAAAAATAAAAATTGACTTACAGCATTAACCTACACTTCTAGAAAGTCAATTGATTCAATATTGATACCTGAATAACTTCAGGCATCAATACTTTAACACGATGCTCTGGATTTTTGTCAAGACGGTTGTCTTTGCAGCCAAGATTTCTAGAAACTTTTCTAGTATTTTCTACAAGCATCATAGCAAATAAATCAACAAAACATATGTATTAATATATGGGATGAGTTATCATACCAGCTTCCTTGTTAAAGTCTAGTTCTTTAGGTGCTTCTTTGCACCATTCATCTATTAGGGATGGAAATTATATTTAGGTTCTGCCCAAACGATCCACTCGACTACTGATTTAGCATCCTTCAGATCCTGCAAGAAACTTAAAACACTAACAAGTTTGGTACTTTTTCACTATAAGGATTTAAGGACCATGGGTACAAAATGGATAACCTCTAATATTATTGTCTTGATGCCTCGTGTTGAACCTTAACAACGACCTCCTGCCCATCACGTAGAGTTGCCCGGTGAACTTGTGCTATCTGCATATACAATATTTGTATAAAAGAAACAGTATATCAGATTATCCGTATGTTAACAAAATCAAATTATGTTAGCATATATATTTCTTTTATGATCATAATCTACAATGGTGGTTGGTCTTATATGATCTATTAATTTTGGAATAACCAAGTATTAGATGCCTTAAACTACCAAGTCATTTAAAAGCTTTTATAATAATTTTAGGAACTTACTGATGCGGTTGCAATAGGTGCTTCAACAAAAGTTGTAAATAAATCATCCATTGATTTTCCCAACTCTTTCTGTATAGTCCTGCAAACCTGAATAAAGAAAAGGTTCACTCACGAATGGTTGTTTCCAAAATATTGAAGATAAGACACAGTTATAGATACTTTAAAGAATCACCTATATGAATGTGTGTTAGTGTGCAGAAAGAATAAAAAGGGTGCGTTCACAGCTTCATATCAATATGTTGCAAACTTCTAAAAAAATAATAATATTATAGAGGGTGTATTGCTTTAAATTAGTATATGCATACTCGAAGAAAGGAAGAACTTTTATCTTGAAAAGGAAGGTAGTAATAGTTTCATATCGATGTGTGTAACGTTGCTCCTTAACTATAACAACAAGACTTATCTTCAAAATTCAATACTCTGAACTAGAGTTATAATATTCAGACTCATTTACTTATATATGGGTCGATTCAGGTTATGTTTTATTTTAATAGGTCAAGCAGGTAAATCCAACATGTTAGCTAAAAACAAAAGCGTCAAATGCGTTCAATGGATCAAACAGGTTTAACGGTTCAAAAGTTGCCCGGAGTCTACTTTTAAATTTTTAAGCATAAACCCCCGTAAATGATTTCATTCAAAAAATTAGATTGTTTTGCAGATAATAAAACTTGTATAATCATATACCAATTATTCAATAAAATATTTACAAAACTTAGACAGAAAGTGCTTCGGTCAGCCCAGCCACCCTGTTTGCCCCATCTGCTGCAGTATGCATACCTCTTTCAAGCAGCGAGGAGGAAGTGAGTCTTGCAACTGCTTCAAAAGGCGTGGGTAGGCCCCAGGAAGCCCGTCAGCCGGCACAGAAAAATATTGACCCATTTTAACCCACATACCTTCCAGCTCTATAATCAACTTAACTATACGATTAACATTGCGCTCATGGGCTTTCTCCCATAAAGCAGCTTTTTCAGAGTCACTCGTCCATTTCTGTCTGTGCTTCAGAGAGTTCAATACATATATTTCCAGAAGCGTAAGTTTTTTTCTCAATTAACATTTATGATACAACCACTTAAAGGAAGCATTAACAAATACCTTATAATCCAAGTAGATTAGAATCGCCAATGAGAAAACTTTCATACGCCTAACGTAGATGCTCCCCCAACCCATTGAACGAAACTTTGTTACTACGGGTTTGAAGGGATCGAGCTAATATAATTACACAAAAAGATTAAAAATCATTAAATGAAGAACCAATATGTCAAACCAAATATGGGTGATTAGCATCATAATCCATTAACTATAATTAGCCCAAAACATGATTAACAAGACACAGTCATCCAAAATTCAACTAGAGGGTACTTTACAACATATTAATCTCTGTTGAACCTAACCTAGATCTATGAGTGTTTGGAGAGACTGACCACCGAACATTTGCTTCGAAAACGTGGAATTGCCATCCCGCAACTAGAATTACAAAACTAAACTGTTTGAAAACAAACAAAATTAAGATTCCACTATATGAATGATCAGCTCTTCTAAAATAAGGGTAGCCGATTATAATGAACAAGATGATTGAAACTACAACGATTAGGAATTAAAATTTCCTCAAACGGATGGATGAATTGCCACATATGAATGACAATCTACTATAATATCCGTTGCATATCAATCACGAAAATGTAGCAATAGAAACATATGAAAAAGATCCAAGGAATTTACCGGAAAGTAAACAATCGGAAGGCGGGAGATGAACGTCTTCGTTTACAAGAGTAAAATATTTCTTGATGGTTTGGGGTAATTGTAATTTTTAACATATTTTTATAAGATATAGGATTTTTTATTTTTTTTAAATGTGGACGTTATTAGGTTTCTGGAAATCGGCTCCAAAATACGACTTTGTTCGTGATATTTGTTAAGAAAATAAGTTAAGGAAATAATGTGTTTTACAAACTATTCATAAATACTTTTCGAACGAAATTTTTGGTTATTTGTTAAGAAAATGAACATGTTCGTGCTTGTTCGTTAATTTTAGGTACCGCACAAAAGCTAACACATACGAACATAAACAAACGTCCATAAACACAGATGAACACAAATTAAGGCAAACAAACACAAGTGTTTATGAACATAAACGAACACAAACCATCCCTATGTTGTACCGAGAGACGAATAATACGAGCGCAAAAAACCTTAAATCGTAGACTGGATTGAGAGCGGGGGCGTAGTCGCGTTGCATCTACATGGAATGAGAACGAAAAGGATAGTTTTTTTTAAATAGGTTTCCTATGGAGTAACACTAATACGCAACATACTATTTAATAAATAATTTATTAGTGGGAATTTTGAATTACTTAAATAATAAATAAAAGTTAAAAAATCTAATAAACTATCGACCAAAAACATAACGAACACGTTATCAAACGTTCACGAACATAAATGATCGAACGTGGCCTTGGTCATGTTCGTTCGTTTAACAAACGAATTTATTTGTTCATGTTCGTTCATATATTAAACGTACAAACACAAATGGTTCAGTTGTTTAGTTGTTTGTTTTGGAAATCAGGACCCACCAATTGTTCTAAATGATTTGGTTATCATTTACTATTTCGCATGCATTTCGGTGTTTAGTCATGTATGATTTAGAACTAGAAAAAGTTGTATCCGACAAAAAGTTGTTAGGCTATTTAGTTTTTATGCTATAACGTGATGCGAATGTGGGTATAATTTTTAGTATATTTTAAGCACTCTTACACATTTATCAAACTTTAAATTTATAAAACACGATATAAAACAATCACTCTCTACAACATGCTATGACAAGTGCACCCATCGTTGGGATGGTATAGTGATGGTAAGATACCGAGGTCGTCTAAGTACACAAGAGCTTTTAATACCGGAATATCGCCAACGTCTAATCTGACCAAATTTTTGGGAAAAAAGATGTTTAGTAATAAAAATAAAGAAAGAAACTAAAATAATAAGAAGAAACGATAGATAAGATAGAATCACTTGTTTCGACTTATCCGTTACGTATCCTTTTATAATTTCCGTACTTTGGGTTTTTTAATAGATTATTTTAGTTATAGTGGCATATCCCTCTTTTTGAGGCAATGCTACACTCGGGCATATTGGTCTGAGTAGCAAGGATATAGTCTCGCAAGACCGGAATATTGAAAGATAATTACGTAAGTTATTAATGCAAAACATGGCATGTCCCTCTTTTGGAGGCAACGCTACCCTTGGCCATATTGGTATGAGTCAACAGGAATACAGTCCCATAAGACCGGTTTAAAGTTTTAACAGTAGTTTATTTAAAGGGGTTCAAGCTATTCTTACATCTCCCGATTTGATTATAACTGCCTCAGGAAAAGTCCTAATAAGCTTGAACCAAGTCCTCGCAGGATCTATGCACTAAACGAGGCAAGAACTTTACCTAGACCACATTTCTAACCCCCTTTCAGGCAGTTAACGCGCTTTATATACCGTAAAGACACGAATGAGTAAATCAACAAAACATGAAAATGTGAAAGAATAAAGTTCACTTTCAACATAAAAACTAGTTACTAGAGTCATTAATACATACCCAATTAAAAAATTAACCAAAGCTTATAAATCAAAAGTAATACATAAAAGATTTTTCTTCACCAAGTGATATAAGAAATTAGCCAAGCATGACCTTTGTTTGACAAAAACTCTTACAATTGATCTTGGATCCCAAGACTACTACACACACTCTAAAGATTGATGATGGAGGAATGTGGTAGATGATGGTGGTATTGTAGTGGTGGAGTGGTGACAGGTGTGAGAGAAGTGGTTTGCCAAGGGATGGATTGCAATTGAACCAAGCATCCCTATTTATAGCTAGAAATAGGCTCCTCACACGGCCCCGTGTTTTCTTCTTCTCTGTCTTCATTTAATGAGCTGTGTCAGTCCGTATGCACACACGGCCCCGTGTGTTAGAGGCACAACCCCGTGGTCTTGTACTTGTTGTTCTATAGGAGATTTTGTATATCTAGGAGCTGACCACGGCCCGTGTCCATGGGACACGGCCTCGTGTCTCTTGCCTGCTTCTGTTTGTCTTTTCCTCATGGACTCTAGAGTGGGGCACGACCCCATGCCTTGGTGTCATGGCCCCGTGCTTATCTTCTGATTTGTTCTTTTGGTCTTCGGGTGAAACTCAAAGGGTGGGTATGATATGTCAACTTCTCTTCTTTTGTATTTATGTTGGTTTTTGTCATTAATTTTTTCATTTTGTACATTTAAGCTCTTTTAATTCTGGAAATCAAAAGTATACGAAGAAACACACATTTTCCAACATTAGTACATAAAAGGGTTGATTTATACCTTATTTGTTATAATTTATATGTTGCATTTTGCGCATATCATGCTACATGGGTTTCTTATTGTTCTATATATGTAGGCTAACCTAGTCACTATGACAAACACTGAACTATTATTGTTGTTTTACTAGTAGGGTGCCCGCAGGATGCAGCGGGGCGTCACTTTGCATTGTGGTACTCGTTCCTGGTAGTTTTCTTATTCATATAATATTTATTGTAGCATCCACATGTACGTCATAAATGAAGCCATTGGTTAGTCTGCTTCATTGTGGTGTCATTGCTCAGTTATTATCCTCAACCAAAGCCGAAACCGAAGTCATCCGTTAGCCTATTTTATTAACCGATCGGTTTTCAGTTAGTTAGTTCGGTTTGTTCGACTAGATTGACAGTTTTTGGTTCGGTTCGTTAAATTTCGGTTAATAGCCAAACCAAACTTGGGCTAAACTTTTGCTTAGAAATGCATAAAATTGGGGTATAAATACAGGAATTGTTGGTATGAAATATGAAATATATGAATTGGATGTATAAAAACTAGAAATATATGCCCAATTCTGTTCGATTCGGTTAATTTTGGTTAAACGACGGTACAAAAAACTGATAGATGGTTTTTGGTTAATTTAGTTTTCACTAAATAAGTTTTCAGTTAATTTAATTTGTTGTTGATGTCAGATCCTGTAAGACCTTATCTTAAAATATGTAAATTTCTATTAAAAATTTCGCATTTAAATATATAAATGTGAATATACGTCACTACATATTTTCGAATTTATTAAAACTTCATAAACAATAAAACTAAGAGCAGAAGCTTGAGCTTTGATCGTGTTCAGTTCTTCATTGAGCTTGATCGTCATCCAAAGGTGCTCGCGATTACCTTAAACTAGAAATTTACAAAATATTAGTATTATAGCAAATAACCGAAAAGCACAACATAACTGACTTGTCAAAATAATAAAAACAGAAAATTTAACTTCTAAGGTGGCATCGGAGCTTTACTGCCGTAGGCAGTAATTTAGGATGTCGGACCAAGATGCTGTGTCGGTGACGGCCATTTATGGCGTCGGCGACACCATCTTTTGCAGCAGATTTGCTGCTGTGTCGTTTTTCTTGTCTGTTCGACCCGTTTCAAGTCTCGTACATTTAAACATGAAGCTTTCATTCAGCAGTTGTATACCATAAGCTACGGTTGGCCACCGTAGCTTAAAGTGATCTACCGCAAGTATTTTCGTCTTGCCGTTTTTATTACGAAAACTTCCGTAACTTATTCAATTTTCATTTGTTTCCCATGAAACTTGTTTCTAAATGTCCGTAAAATGTTTTCTTACCTATTTAACCCGAAATCCTTAACCCGGATTCTTATTATTTATGAATTACGCATCCATTCCCGGCTTATGCTCATATTAGTTATGACCCATTAAGAGATTTAAGCATTTAAGCTTAAATCTCATTTCCTCTTTCCTTAATTCTCATTTCTACACTAAGATATCTATTTATTTTCCACCACAACTTTGTGGTGGATTACAAAAAATGATATATTTTCAAATTCTACCCTTTGTTTTGACAATTTATGAAAATACCCGTTATGAGGCATTAAGCCAAAACGGCTTCTGCCATTTACTATTACACTACCGCAAGGGTGTACTTTCTTATAAAACTCATTTTTAAAACTACCTCAAGGTTTGTTTGGTCGATTTATCATTCAAGGGCCTTTTGGTCAAATTTTAGTCCTTTTTACGATGAAAGACATTTAGACGCATATTTTGACCAAACAAGCATCTTTAACCCATGTTCTAATAAAATTTCACTATGTTCCTAAGAACGAAATGTCTAGAATTTAAATTATTAGATATACCTCTCTTTAGGTAATCCAATGTTCATCTAAGTCTCGTTTAACTCTCATCGGACCTTAAGTCCTCGTTGAGAGTTTGACCCGTTACATGTACCTGGCTCGGGTCATAGCATTGACCCGTCTAATACCTTGCTCTATTAGTTGCTATTTAATAGCGATGCAAGCCATACTCCATTCTTCCTATGAGCACAAAACTCAACAAGCGACCATTAGTCATCAATGCCAAATGGTGATAATATCACCATTTGACAGTTTGGCCTAAATGACCATTTATCATTATGAGATGGCTTTATTTGTCATCTCACCAATTTAGCCCATTTCGTTTTATATTGTGTGATCATATTACTTAAAAATCATTTCTTAATTCGCTTGACTCATTATTGCTTACGCCATATGGTGTCTTTTTCAGAACTCTTTATTTATCTGTCGACTCGTAACCGGGTTACCATTTTTACCCCTTATTACCATTATGGTTTACACCATAAGGTAATATTTCAAAACTCCTTATTTATTCGTCATCACATGACTAATTTACCGTTTTACCCTTTTTACCATAAATCATGATTTCTTACCATTTTCACTTGTTCCGACCCGAATCACTTTGCATCGGAACATCATATTTCAAATGCTAATCTACCTTATTCTTAACTAATACTATAAGTATGTGTTCTACTTAAAATATGTAAGCTTTACTTACCTTGAAATCCTATTATGACTTTTTCCGCGTACTTGTTCCGTTTGACCCGCTTCTTCTCAAGCCTCCACTTAGCCTGTCAAGCATCAAACTATCATTTATCATTCGCAAAATGGTTAGATTAGTCATGATTTATCAAGACTATCCCACCTTATGGACTTTACATCAAATTTACCATTTGATCTTATTATAGGTCAGTTTGACTTTTAAAAGTAAACTGCCTATTAACATAGGCAAATGCACAATTAAGTTTAACAACTCATTTAAGCAATTCGTCAAATACCCGGTAGTCATTATTCTTAGGCTACTATTTTAACTACTTTTCTCAACCAAGTTCATAAAATCATTAACATCGGATTAACATAGCCTCAATCATTGTATGCTAATCTATCAATCTTATACAAGAACTTGGGATTGTTTCATCATTATAAAACAATCCCATTGCACCATAAGTATGGGATTTACCCAAACTTTAAGCTTATCCGAATACTTTAAACATCCATAAACACACGATGATTTCAAACCTCATTTAATATGAATATAGCATCTATTTCATTAAATCATACAAAAACCCATTCCATGGTGAGTATGAACTCATAGATTATTTGGGCATTCTTGCTATTATAATCATGTATAATGATTCTAAGCATATGCATATCATCTACTTCATCATATTATCAAAACCCACTTCATTATCTAGTTGTTAATCACTTACAAGTAATTTTATCTCAATCATCTCATAATTTCATGATGTCCAACAAAATTAAGCATACATAAACACTCAAATTTTCATCTTTGGATCATAATCCAACTATCCAATTGCAAGTATTCTACTTGTCTCAAGTTATGACTTTCACCAATCTAAGTTTTGAGACATACCTCATGATCCCTCGTTTAGGTGATTGTTTATATGCGTTCATGCATTGATTTTAGAATTGATCTTCAATTTGTTGATGCTTGGATGAACTAGGGTTTTTCCTAGTCTTCATCTCCTGATGATCGACCAACACGCATTTACTATGTGTGTTGTGTCTTAATTTTTGTGTTTTTAAAACACAAGTTTCTTTTTGTGGCAACTTTAGTCCCTCAAGTTTAGTTTTTGATTATATAAGACTACAACTCATTGTCTTGTTACTTATATATATGTTATTAACTAGGTTAATTTATTCCTAGTTATTTTTCTTACGGTTTCTCTTTTACCACTAACGGTCTTTTACCCGCTCTTTAATATTAATGTGGTTTGATTACCAAACTCGTTTTCGAGGTGTTACATATTGATTTTGGTTAGCGATTCAGTTATTTCTTACACCTAAACACTGCAAGAATATGCATGGTTCGACTAGTTTGATTCCAAAACCAAACTCGAAACCAAAGTAATCGGTTAGTCTATTTTATTAACCAATATGTCTTCAGTTAAGTAGTTTGTGTAACACCCCAATATTTTAGATCGAATCTTATAGTGACACGTGTCTAGAAACTCTCCGTATAATTCAGATACATTGAACGAGAAGAATTATAATAATAAAAACGGTTATAAATCATGAAAATATTATAAATTGAAGCTGAGATGCTGAAACTGCTAATATGGCAAATAATTTAGTTCTGACGGTCCCTTGCGAACCGCAACATCCAAGCACTTGCGGTCCGCAAATGCCTTCAAATAATTCTGCGCGCCAAGTCCTTTACGAACCGTAAGGCACAACACTTGCGGTCCTCAAGGAGTGCGTTGACAATAAACTAATTGTTGGACAACAACCTTCTTCTCATCTTGACGCCTATCACACCTTCTTGCCACACTTTACCACATTGTGACACCTCAAGTGTCACTAATCACCCTCTAGCACACCATATGCACTTGTCATGTTCCTAGTACATTAGGATAAGTATAAATAGGCCTTCGTTTTCATAAGTTCATCACACCATTCTTTCCGTAATCCAAAATTTCCTTGTGAAACTTGCTTCTCTTTAGAAGCCTCCTTCTCAAAAGTTCAAATCTTCTCCTTGAACACTAGTAAGTGTTCTCTCTAGCTCTTTTCAATTATTTGGCTAGTTATTAGCCGAAAGTCAAGAAAATTGACGTAAACACTTGGGGGTTAATATGACCGTCTTCGGACGTCCCGACTCATTTAATTGCAAACGACCACAACTTAACGCGGGGGGTATAGGCATACACCCGACAGACACAAATGATAATATATATGTGTGTGTGTGTGGTATGTCTATTAATCATGTACCGACATTTGATTTCCGGTTCCCAACTATATTAACAAGCATGTAAAAATGGTAACAGGAGATACCGATTGTCCCAAGTTTTTTAAAAATGAAATACCAAATGGTATTAAATGAATTTTGAAAAATTTGTCAAAATAACGGTTATTAGTATTTACCAGTGAAAACTGACGTATTTTCAAAAGACTAAGCATAGGTTAACGCAAATATGAAATAGGCTGGAGTGCGCTTGGTCTTAGAAATTGGAATTTGCAACTCCACAACAAAAGACCCATTATACTCTCAAGTGGCTTTTTATTACGATCCTGCTTGTGGATATTTTTGTACAAACAACTTGTATAAATTTTATTATTATATTCAAGCTTTTACGTTTATTACTTTATTTTATTAATATTCCGTTGCCAATTGTGACATTGTTATCAATCGTCACACATATACCCCTAGTCCGGGCCCACCGGGAAATCAGGGTGTGACAGGTTGGTATCAGAGCCACAGTTTGAGCGAATCAGACGCTAGCCTCTTTGTGTCTGAGCTCAAATATCACAACTGCCAAGATTCCATAGGAAAATTATGTGTCTAAGTCTTCCTTTAAGGCTAGGCTAGAAATCCTTTAGTTATTGATTTTAAATAATTGACAGGAGTATGTCACCAAGAATATAAGGAGTGGAAAAAGTGTGCAACCCGAGGTTTACATACCTCTAACAAACACACGCCTTAAGTGCGAACGTGAGAGGGGTATAAATGTCACTTCGTATGAATGTAACTCACTTCATACGAAGTAAAATGCTCAATTCGCACGAAGTCAGTTGGTCTATAAATAGTGTTGTGTGTTCATACTTTTGTAAGTTTTGGAGTTCCCAGAGGGGAAACGCTGGCACTAGCTTGACATGATGTATATCTTTCGGTATGAATGAAGTCATTAGACTTCCACTGCTTCTACTCCTTTCTTAATAACATTCTACCGAATTAGTTCTATTTCTACCCAAACTTCCGTCTAGAACCGTCGGATCCTGGACTCTCAATTGGTATCAGAGCCCGGTACCAATTCAGTTGATCTAACATTTGATTGAATCACCTACGCTCATGAATTTTGGACCTATGAGGGGTTTTAGACGTAAATCATCAAATAAACGGACAACTCACTGACAAAAAGTAAAATTGAAATCATAGGATTGTTCAGAATTGATTTTCGACCAAGTTTGTGCCAGAATCATTATGAAATAAAGATTGAAAAAATGTAAACAAGTATGTTCGCACGAAGTGAGAATTTACTTCGCACAAAGAGAAAAATTCACTTCGTACGAAGGTAATTTCTCCTCGTACGAAGTGAAACAAAATGCCTAAAAAAAGAAGGCATTTTTTTATCGTGGCGACCAGATGAGTGTCCAGAAAAAATTTGGTGATTGGAAATTTTTTCGAGATTTTGACGACAAATATGGGTTGTTCGAGGACACCGTCGAGGGCTTCAGAGAACATATATGATGACACGATCACAGAGTGGTGAAGATAATAGGGTAGTCACTGATACCGATGGAGAAAGATTATATTTTTGGTATAGTGACTACTAATGGGCCTTAATGTAAAATATGTATTGATGAAAAACGCACTTTTGTGGACCAAAGTGACATATTTTCCGCATAGTGGAGTTTTTCAGTGAAGAGTTTAGAGACGTCATAATTTGCAAAAATATGAGGGGGAATAAAAATTTCATGTAAAAATATTGAACTTCTGCCCGACATTTTTGAAACTCATGATTATGCAACAGTATTCGGGTGGTTCCGACCCTAGATTATCCGGGGATGCAGAAGATCTAGTTTCGTTAGTTCGTGATCACAGGAGGTTCATAATTTTCGGATCATGATACAAATTGATGTCTAAGGGTTAGAGTCCCGATCTTCGATGTGGGCATGGTTAACAGGATTAGCATCAGGAGATGCAACTTGTATTGTCGACACGTATAAGATATTGCATCTAAGGTGTCAGGATGTTTAGTTTTCAAGCAGATGAATTGTTCTTCTGACTACACGTCGTTGAATGACGATGTTTGTTGATTAAGTTGCGTCTATCTAGCGGAGATGGCTAGATATCTATTATTGTGATTGAAGAGGAAGAATGTGATTCTGATCGCGGAAGAATGTTTCTCAGATCTGAATGTGTTACTAGATGATTTGATTTTGATGAAGATTTACTTGCTGATTGAAGAGATTGCAGTTTTGCTAATCAATCATTCAAGAGTATGCTTAAACGTGATTACGGAAAACGGGCTTTCTGATTTTTGTGGGTATTCATAGACTTGAAGTTTATCGGTGTGGTACTTCGAAGTTTCTATCAATTGTCGGTTGGGTTTTTGAAGATTAAAATATTACTACATAGTTAAATCAAAAACCAAACACGGATGTGGTTAAAGTTGAAATGGAGAAGCTGCATTGATTAGTTTTGAATTAGTGATTACTTATGAAGATTACAGTTAAGCAAATCAGAGGAGGTCGGGAACTGTGTAAACAAAGATCTAAACCAGGGGGAATTATTTTAGGGGGAATGTATAGAAGAAACTTCAAACCCGAATCATCAATCAAGGGAGAATTTGTTGACACGTTCTACGACATCGACAGATACCTGATTGAAGTTGCAGAATATTCAAACACGGCTCTCATATTTCAAGATCAAGATCAAGCTTTGACATTGACGTCCAAGCCGGAAATTGTTGGTGCATTTTATGTTCGTCACTATGTGAATAGACTAGATAGAGCATGTGTTGAATATTGTATAGACTAGATACGAACACGTGACTTAAGTGCGAATGTGAGAGGGGTATAAATGTTCGTACGAAGGTAACTCACTTCATACGAAGTGAACTCACTTCGTACGAAGTAAAATGCTCAGTTCGCATGAAGTCAATAGGTTTATAAATAGTGTTGTGTGTTCATAGTTTTATAAGTTTTGGAGTTCCCAAAGGGGTAACACTGACAAGATGTATACTCTTTCGATATGAATGAAATCATTAGACTTCCGCTGCTTCTACTCCTTTCTTATAATATTCTACCGAATTAGTTCTAGTTTTACCCAAACTTCCGTCTAGAACCACCGGATCCTGGACTCTCACCCTCAGAAGCTTCCTCGCCAGCCAATGAAAGAACATCAACGATGAAAGTTTCGCACCAAACCAAGCATGTCAGTTCGCCCTGATATATCACTTAGCTCTCTTCCACCCCTCTCTAGCCAAGATGCCATTATATCGGAGAATTTACGGGTGGAAGAACATGCAACATCCGACAAAATGGGCTCTCAAATTCCGACCATTTAAAATTTTTCTTCTATAATTATTAAATTCGAATAATCACTGCGATTGAATTCGTTTGATGAGCTACTTGCTTATGCATGTATATACATACTTACATATATATATATATATATATATATAGGGGAGGTTCATGTGAGAAGAATATTCTTATAAGAAGAAAAATAAATTAATCTAGACCCTATATTTTTTTGATCAATGGTTGTGATCAAGATATGATTTTTGTCCACTTTTAATTAATGCTTTAATTAACAAGGGTATAATAGACAACTTGATATAAAATACTAATAAATATAATAAGAGTTACTCAAATCTCATTAATGTCATCATAATTTCCTCCTTCATCACCATTAATGTGTTGTGTCCTACACCAATTTTATTAGGAGATAAAATTATTTAAAAGTGTTGTATCCTACACATATTTTATTATGAGTCGCAAATTACTTAAAATTGTTGGGGTCCTACACATTTTGTACCCTACACCAAAATATTATTTTTATGGTGTAGGAAACTTTCTTTTTATGGTGTAGGAGATATTGAATATGTAGGATCATGTGCGATTGTTTTTATTATGTAAGGTGCACAACTATTTAATAGGATAAACTCATTAAATGATTAGGGTTCATTAATTAATCTAAATATTAAAAATAAAGGATAGAATTATTAAATAGTTTGTTCAAATTACCTTTGTATCCTTTATTCTTTTTATTCTTAATTTGTGATTTCTTGTCATTTGAACTCTTCACATATACCTATATACATTAAAGATATAATAGATATGCATAAAAATGCATCAACAAGCTTTCAATTATACCGACAAATACTAGTATATATTTTGAAGTAGAAACTACAAGGACTAATTAAGTAAAAATGCCAAACTATTAGTTGCAGGGACTGTTTGTGCATTAATTGAAAGAGCAGTCAAAAAGATGAAAAATAAAATATATATATATATATATATATATATATATATATATATATATATATATATACTGACCAAGGCGTTCAAACCCGGGTCAGTAACGGTTCAACCTCTCAACACAAACAACCAACAACCATTGCACCACTTCAATGTTTGGTACAAGACTCATGTCCAAACTTATTATATACACACATTACGATTAAATTCCTTTTTGAAACAAGGTTTGCCGCCCAGAACAGTGAACGTCAAAACTTGGTAAACTCCTGATTAATCGGGATGAATCCTGTTTACGCGCTTTTTGTTTTTAGAACGATCATGAATGTAGACGTAATCCCATCTTCATTTCATTTTTTTTGTATTAATCCTTTTGAACATCATTTACCTTTAGACTTATCTAAATGGTCCACTAAATGTAGGTTCATTAAAATACTAAATTAACAAATTACAAACAAGTGGCAGGTAAACGGGCAACAAGCTGCGCCGCAACCCCCTTTTGAATTGCAAAACCAATCCTACTAAAGACGAAACGGCTCTTAAAGGTTGAAAGATTATTATTCATAACCTGTTGGACCCTGTTTAGAAATTCCACAGCCTCTGGGGCTAGGGACCCAAATGTATCAAAAGCGAATGGGATAAACACGTGTTGATTCTCCAAACAAGCCTTCTCGTGTTTAGCGAACTTGCCTGATTCCGCCTTTAACGCAGCCTGGCCACCAACAAACCCATTATCCCTGAGTCCAACAAGAGGGGACACTCCTGTAAGGTCCACACAAGCGTGTTTTCCCCTAGCCCACCCAAACACAAGAATATCAGCTGGCCGAAGAGTAGACCTCCCATCGAGCAGATCCGTCAGAAAGTTCACCGGAGTCTCCTTTTTCGCCGAAATCCCTGCCCGCTTTCATCTCCATTAAAATCTTTGGGTGTTGCTAAATGCACTCCCTTTTCTCTAATTTTTACTGGTCGTACCCCCCTCTTAAAGTTTTCAAATAAATACAATCAAACCTTTGATTTTATATATTTTTTGAATTGCATCTACTTTATGTTTTTAATCAAATAAAAACATAACTAGATTATATAACCAAAAGTTATTATTGCTTTATGAAAACAAGATGTACTTAAATTAAATTGCGTCTTAGTTCGATTTAAATTTAATCTGTATAATATTTATTTTGTGAAAACAAGATACCTTTGAGTTCATGATTGTTGCTTCACCAACACTTTACCAAATTATACTTTCATGTATTTCTGTGTATTTTTTTGTAATTCAATTCTAGTACCATTTGTAACTTACATTCAGATACAAATAGGCAAGCTCTTTCAAGTACCAATAACTTGCATAACATATATTTAACTACATGAACTCTTATAGTTAGTCGACGACAAATGGAGTTTCTTTGAAATCAAATTATGAGTAGGTATAATTTTGCAAAGAATAGAATTAAAGCTCGAGCAAAAAAATTGTTATCATCATTCGACATCAAAAGTTATACAAAAGGATATTTGCATTTACTACTTAATATCGCCTATAATCCATGTCATAGAACCTTTCTCTAGCCAAGAATCCCATTATTGATCGAATCGAGGCAGATTCAATATGGGACTATGAGATCAATATAAACACGCAGATGCAATTCAGTAGAAATATAAGTGGCGTCTAGTTATGTTTGTTGAATCAGTTTATTGCTATTCAAATGTCGTTATAGATGTGTAAGGAATTATAGCACTAAGAAAATAATAAATTATCATTTTCTTTTGGCCTTAGACACGCTACAATGACATCAATGAAATTAATGAATTATTTTTTGACGTGTCAAATATAAAATGAATCAACTTAAATTTGCAAAAATTTGCATTTTTTTAATTGGGGTGGCCTCTAATGAAATCGTAATACACAAATAAATTTAGCATTAATATATATTTATTATTATAACAATAAAATTACATAAATAACATCTTTTTTATATGTATATCAAAATCTTTTTTAACAATAAAAGTACGTAAATAACATCTATTTTTTATGTATATCAAAATTCTTTTTTTTTAAATAAAAATAATTTAGTAACAGTACACGCTGGGTGGTCTCATGTATAACTTTTCTTTTTATTTCTATTTATTAAAAACCTGCATTACTTTAAGTATTAAACATTTCAAAAAGTTAATTAAATTATATAACTAAATATTATCCAAATTTTTAAACATTTTAAAATAAGTTTGAACTAAATTATGTCAACCAGTCTTATACAAAGTTTTGTCGGGAATTGAATACCTATATTGATGTATAGAACTAAAAATATGGAGTTTTATAAAGGGGGAATTTGACAACTATAAAACTAATTATTTTTAGAACGGGAGTGTAAAAAGTAAAAAAAGGGAGTGCATTTATCCAACCCCAAATCTTTCCATAACACACTACCATATCATCAAACGACTGCCACCACCCTAAAAACGCAAGCAAGTCTCATCTCCCCCACTGCTATATAAACCAATTCAAGGACCACTCGACCCCGTTTGCCACACCTCATTTTCACTCAATAAACGTTACGGAGGAATCTGCAACATTGGAGACGAAGACGTAGCCGGAACTAGTACCTTCGTTGGAGATTCACTCGTCTTGTTCGGTATAATTCTTTCAAGATTAACCATTATTTATACGTTCAATACAATCATCACTAATCTGGTTTAGGCACCAAGCTTACAGTTTTAAAAAGAATGAGGGTGTCGGGTCGGGCAACGGTTGGTTTATAAGGTAGAAGATGATATAGAATGACTAGTGTATAAATGAAATAAAAGCCAAATTATTTCATTCTTAACATTGTAGAACAGTGGGTGGAGCGTGGTTTGATTTCAATTAGGGTGCGGGTTTGAGTCCTGCTTCTGCCCTGGTTTGTCGCGGCAATATTTTTTTATGAGAACCCAATATATGAACACCCTAATGTCAGTTTAAGTTTTATCAGAATAGGAGCATCACACTAACATTAAGAGCAGTCTAGTGGTTGGTGTGTGCGCTATCAAACCGGAGGTCACGGGTTCGAGATCCGGCTCCGACATATTCACTGTTTGTATTTGTATAATTATAATTATAGAATCAAAATCAACGAGTTAGACACATAGCCAACTGGTAGGGCTGTGTGTAAACGACACCGAGATCTGTTTGTATTTGTATAAGTATAATTATAGAATTAAAATCAACGAGTTAGACACATAGCCCACTGGTAGGGCTGTGTGTAAACGACACCTATGTTTGTTTGTATTTGTATAAGTATAATTATGGAATCAAAATCAACGAGTTAGACACATAGCCCACTGGTAGGGCTGTGTGTAAACGAAGCCGAGGTCGCCGGTTTGTATTCAGGTATACCCGGTGTTTGGGATTTTATTTAAAATTCATTTTCCTTTTTTTATAAAACCTTTAAATCCAATAAGAACATCAATAGTTAACAGCTTTGGTTTTAATTCTTTTTCTTTTATAATAAAATCTTTAAATCTAACAATAACATAAATAATTAACCAGTTATTATTCCTTTCATAAACATTAATTGTTAATGTTAATAATGAGAAAAATTATCATATCTAAACAATTAATTCGTAAACCATAAATATTAGAAATTTTATTTAACTTATAAATAATAACTAAATCGTTATGTGGTATTTTAACATTTAGGACAATCGCATTCGTTCTTTTGGAATTCCCTATCTTTCCTCATACATTATTATCAAGGAATCCTTATACGCAGCCACTGTTAGTGAATCTTACAACTACCATTTTTCTTTATTATACGTTTTTGCGGTGTATCATGTGACGCTTTATATTATTATTATTATTATTATTATTATTATTATTATTATTATTATTATTATTATTATATCAATTATGTGCAACTACCATCTTGTGAAGTATATGTGTTATGTGTTATTGTTTGTTGTTTACTTGGTGCATTACATTCATTTCAGACGTTACATCATCATGGGCTCGGTCGGTTCCCCATTACCTACGAGCGAAACTTGACGTTACCAACAATACGAGGTCAGCTCTATTTGATTGAGCTTAGACCTTGCAGCACACCATAATACCGTGCAACATGCATTTATTCATTTTAATCATTCCAGTTGATTTGTTTATTGTTTGAGGTTGGGTTATGAGGTTTGACATATGACATACTGTAACATCCGTCAAAAACCGGGTTAACCAAACCCGCTTCGTTTATTAACCGAACAATCAGTTAAAAATTTCGTTGCATATTTAATGCTCAAATTAATTTTAAACGATACATAATTAATAAATATATTAGAATATAAAATTTATAATTGAAAATTTATTAAAAATAACGAAATAAAAATATTATGCTGATGCTGTAACATCCGTCAAAAACGGATTTTACCAAACCCACTCCGTTTATTAACCGAACAGTCAGTTTAAAATTTCGTGGCGTATTTAATGCCCAAATTAATTTTAAACGATACATAATTAATTATTATATTGGAATATATAATTTGTTTTTGAAAAACTGTTAAAAATAATGAAAATAAAAATATAATGGTTCTGCCGGGTTTCGAACCCGGGTCAGTCAACCGGTCCAGCAAAGTCTTACCACACACACACTCAACCACTGCGCCACTAGTGTTCTTTGTTAATTATTAGAATCAATTAATTCATATCATGATTCTCAAATTCAAAACCGGCGCCCAAATTGCAGTCGTCGGAAATCCCGGCGATCTCGCGAGATTGGACGGTTTCTTCAAGTCTTAACGTAAACATTTAAACCCACATCGGTTATAACCGACGCCTGAACCCGCGACACAAGCTATAACCGCCGGAAAACGTAATGACTTTGAATCAAGTCGGAAATCGGACCAAATTCATCGACGACTTGCCTTATAAATACCCCCTCAAACCTCTGCAAGCTTTTTCGCTCAAAACCGCACCTTTACCCGACGTAATTCCACTCGCCGGAAAATTTCTGCACATCGCCGGAAAACCGAACCCTCCACTTCTGAGCCTTACTAAACCCCCTGAGCTTATACCGAAGTCACCCACATCCTTTTCAAGCTTGCTGAAGACTCTCTGCCGCAAGACACACGACGCCGGAATCTTTTGCTTTCACCGGAGTTTCGCCGGAGAAACAGAGGAGTCCAGTCGGTATACTTTACGCCTAATTTTTCTTTCTTTTTATTTATATCTCACCTGTAATTAACTGAAACACGCTAACGAACATGATTAAAACTTCGAACCAGTCAGTCATCGTTTCTGGTTAAAACTGACGAAGAAGACGAAGTTTCGGTAACATATAAGTATAATTAAAATCAAGTTATAACTCGGGTTAGACACACAGTCCAGCGGTGGACTGTGTGCACAATAAACACGTAAACGTCTCGAGTTCGAATCTTGTCCCACGCATGCTTGCCTTAATAAAAATGTCTTTTTTTTTGTTTCTGTTAACCGAACCGGAGTCACCGCTGTACATGTTAAGTTTAATAATAACCGGAATAATAACCAAGTTAGACACACAGTCCAGTGGTGGGCTGTGTGTATGTTTAATCACAGGACACGAGTTCGAGTCCGGACTACCGCACCGGTCCGAACAATTATCAAACTTAGTCAGAAATGAAAATACTTAGTTTGTATTTAAGTATAATAAAAATCAGTTTATTTAACAAGTTGGACACACAGTCCAGCGGTGGACTGTGTGTTAACATAAACCACAGGTCCCGGGTTCGAGACCTGTGGAGCGCACCGAGTCACTGATTAAAACCTTTTTAGAAATAAGTTGATTTTCGGATTAATCTAATTAATATATAAATATAATTAAAAACAGAAATATTTCGGGTTAGACACGTAGCTCAGTTGGTAGAGCTGCGTGCACGCGTACGGGAGGTCTCGGGTTCGAGCCTCACTCAGCGCACACTTACACGCATACGAACCGGTCAAACAGTCAAGGTCAACGGTCAACGGTCAACGGTCAAAAAAGTCAACTTTTTTAATTATTTTTATTTATTTATTTTAATTAAAAATCAATTAAAAATACTTAAAAATAACATTTTTAAGGTTAGAAAATAGCCTTAAACTCACAAAAATACACCCAGCAATCCTACTAAAATGGATTAATAAAATCCGTTTACTTACCAAGCCATAATGCTATTTATCTAGGTTAATTTCACTCGTGGTTAAAACCACTTCGCGTGCATTCAACATCATCAACCGAACGCACCCACTGTGAGTGAATCTTACAACTCCCCTTTTTAATTACACGTTTTGGGGTGTGTCATGTGTCATAAAATAATTAACTCGTTTATTTAAACTTGTGCCATACCATAACGTGATCTAAACTTAGATTGTTTATATTGTTGTGATTATGTATTTCATTTTGTCAACTTATATGAAATTCATTCATTAAGCCCATCAGTTCCTCGTGGGAGACGAGTTGAGCAACGCGTGCCTCAAAACCAATCCATTATTGTTCATGTGTGTATTATTGAGTTTATATTGTTTGTAGTTATGTCTTTCATATTATCATGTTTATGCAAGTCATTCATTAGGCCCATCAGTTCCTCGTGAGAGACGAGTTGAGCAACGCGTGCCTCTAAACGATCCATTATTGTTCATGTGTGTATTGTTTAATATTAAATTGATTTATGAATAAGTTTACATCTATTTTTACTCATGTGTGGTTGTGCACTTTATTTCATAATCAATTAAATAAACTTGTTCAAATGTTTTCCATAGGATTCACTCGCCAACTTTTTGTTGATCAAAAAAACCCTTTTTACACATGATACAGGTGAACAGGATGAAGCAAGGAAAACATAGGAAATGCCTTAGAAGAAAACAAAGAAGCTTAGATTGATGTTTAGGTCATGATGTAATTATGATTGTAAATTTCCATTAAATTGTATTAATGAATATGAAACGTTAAAATAAATGTCATGAGCTTTGATGATAACCCAATCATGCCCCGATCACCTTTTCCGCTGCGGGTCGGGGTGTGACAGATGCCGGGTTTCGAACCCGGGTCAGCCGGGTAACTTCAAAGTCTTAACTCACATCCATCCAACCACTCTGCCACTTGTGTTGTTTGATAACATATTGAAACAATTAATACATAAAATAAATCTGGAAAATCAAACCCAGTCAACAGCGCGCCCAAATCCGCAGACGCCGGAAAATCCAACGATTTCGCCAATTATCGTCGGTTACTTTTAACTTAACGTAAGAATTAACGACGCCATCGGTTATAACCGATGTCCAATTCCGCGACATCCGTCGTAACCGCCGGAGAACGGCTGACCAATGAATCGAGACTAGAAACAGACCCAATTCAACTTGATTCTTCCCTATAAATGCACACCCTAACCTCTGGTAAACTTTTCGCTCAAAATCGCACCGATTCTTCAATCAATATCACTCGCCGGAATTCTCTGCAAGTCACCGGAAAACCGAGACTTTCATCTACACGGTAAATACCTCGACTTTTCCTGTTTTAACCCATGGTTAGACTATTACTAACATCAATCCCTCACCCAGAATCTATTCCAGACGACGTTGCCGGATATTCCATTTTTGCCAGAAAACTTCTGGAATTTCCAGAATCACACTATTAATCGGTATGATCATCTAAGCATCTTGATAATCGTTGCTCAGTAATTCAATTTCATATCTAATCAATCAAACTGATTATTGAATCCGAACAGAGTGTAACATCCGTCAAAAACGGATTTACCAAACCTGCTCCGTTTATCAACCGAACAGTCAGTTAAAATTTTCGTTGCGAATTAAATGCCCAAAGTAATTTTAAACGATACATAATCAATTATTATATGGGAATATATATTTAGTTTTTGAAAAACTGTTAAAAATCGCAAAATAAAAATACTTTGTCCCTGCCGGGTTTCGAACCCGGGTCAGTCGCCGAGTCAGCTGGTTCAACAACTTAACTCACAACACTTGAACCACTGCGCCACTTGTATTATCTGTTAATTATTAAGATCATTTAATTCATAAAGTGTCCTTCCGAATTCAAAACCGGCGCCCAAAAGTTCAGTCGTCAGAAATCCCGGCAATCTCGCGAAACTTAACGTTTCTTTCAGTTATAACGTAAAACATAAACGCTACATCGGTTATAACCGACGTCTGAGTCCGCGACCAAAGTTATAACCGTCGGAGAAATTCAAACCAACGAACCAAGTCGGAAATCGGACCAAATACATCGACGACTTGCCCTATAAATACCCCCTCGAACCTCTGCAAACCTTTTCGCTCAAAACCGCACATTTTCTCGGCGAAAACTCACTCGCCGGAATTATTCTGTTCGTCGCCGGAAAACCGGTTTCCTCATTTCTGAGCCTTACTAAACCCTTTGAACTTATACCGAAGTCACCCACATACTTTGTAAGTTTTTTGGAGACTCGCTGCTGCAAGACACTCGTCGCCGGAGCCTGTTGCTGTCGCCGGAGTTCTGCCGGAAAACAGAGGAAAGCTAGTTGGTATACCTCACGCCTAATTTCCTTTCTTTTTACTTATATCTCATATGTATTTAATCATCAAACACTAAAGAAACCGATTAAAACTTTGAACCAGTCGGATTTTTTTATTCTGGTTAAAATCTGACGAAGAAGATGAAGTGCGGTAAACGTATAAGTATAATTAAAGTCAAGATATTACTCGGGTTAGACACACAGTCCAGCGGTGGACTGTGTGCACATTAAACACAGAAAGGTCTCGAGTTCGAATCCTGTTCCACACACGCTGCCTTAATAAAAATGAATTTTTTTGTTAAACCGAACCGGAGTCACACAGGTATATGTTAAGTATATTAATAACCGGAATAATAACCAAGTTAGACACACAGTCCAGCGGTGGACTGTGTGTATGTTTAATCACAGGACACGAGTTCGAGTCCGGTCTACTGCATCGATTCGGACCATTATTCAAACTTTTTAAATACGGCATAAATGAAAATACTTAATTTGTATTTAAGTAAAATAAAAATCAGATTAGTTAACATGTCAAACACACAGTCCAGCGGTGGACTGTGTGTTACGCAAGCCACAGGTCCCGGGTTCGAGACCTGTGGAGCGCACCGGTCCGATTGAATTAAGTCGTTTTTAAAATAAAAGGATTTTCTGTTTAACTTAATTAATATATAAATATAATTAAAAACAGATATATGACGGGTTAGACACGTAGCTCAGTTGGTAGAGCTGCGTGCACGCGTACGGGAGGTCTCGGGTTCGAGCCTCACTCAGCGCACAACAATACGCATACGAACCGGTCAACGGTCAAAGTCAACGGTCAAGAAAAGTCAAATTTTTTTATTATTTTTATTTAATTATTTTAATTAAAAATCAATTAAATATACTTAAAAATAACATTTTAAAGGTTAGAAAATAGCCTTAAACTCACAAAAATACACCCAACAATCCTACTAAAATAGATTAATAAAATCCGCTTACTTACCGAACCATAATGATATTTATCTAGGTTAATTTCACTCGTGGTTAAAACCACTTCGCGTGCATTCAACATCATCAACCGAACGCACCCACTGTGAGTGAATCTTACAACTCCCCTTTTTAATTACACGTTTTGGGGTGTGTCATGTGTCTCAAATAATTAACTCGTTTATTTAAATTTGTGCCATACCATATCATGACCTAAACTTAGATTGTTTATATTGTTGTGATTACTTAATTCATTTTGTCAAATTATATGAAATTCATTCATTAAGCCCATCAGTTCCTCGCGTGAGACGAGTTGAACAACGCGTGCCTCAAAACCAATTCATTATTGTTAATGTGTGTATCATTGAGTTTATATTGTTTGTAGTTGTGTCATTCATATTATCATGTTTATGCAATTCATTCATTAGGCCCATCAGTTCCTCGTGAGAGACGAGTTGAGCAACGCGTGCCTCTAAATGTTCCATTATTGTTCATGTGTGCTTTATTTAATATCTTATGATTGTTGAATAAGTTTACATCTATTTTTACTCATGAGTGGTTGTGCACATATTTCATAATCAATTTAATAAACTTGTTCAAATGATTTTCCATAGGATTCACTCGCCAACTTTATGTTGATCCAAAACCTTTTTACACATGATACAGGTGAACAGGTTGAAGCAAAGAAAACATAGGAAATGCCTTAGAAGAGAATAAAGAAGCTTAGATTGATAGTTAGAACATGTTGTAATATTTATTGTAAATTTCCATTAAATTTTATTAAATGAATATGAAACGCATAATAAATGTCATGAGCTTTGATGATAACCCAATCATGCCCCGATCACCTTTTCCGCTGCGGGTCGGGGTGTGACACAGAGGGAGTTCACAAAACAGAGCCGACGATCTTTGCCGGATTTCTGAAGAAGACAATCTGTTCGGTACATTCTTTCCCCAAACCCTTCTGTTCAATACCTTCAATTTCTCATAATATTCGTTAACCGAATTAAACAAGAAACAGTTGGTTTAACCATTGTCTGTGTTTTGAACGAAGAAGACGAAGTCGCTTAGGTTATAAGATTAATTCAAATCAATATTATGAACGGGTTAGACACACAGTCCAGCGGTGGACTGTGTGCAAATAAATACGCATACATCCCGAGTTCGATCCTTGAGACACGCACATTCGCTGTAATAAAAATGTTCTTTTTTAAACTGAACCGGATCCATACGCAGTAAGATGTTAAGTATAATAAAAACCAGAATATTTACCAAGTTAGACACACAGTCCAGCGGTGGACTGTGTGCCAAACTAAACCACAGGTCCCGGGTTCTAGACCTGTGGGGATCACCGAGTCGATACAATTAAACCCTTTTTAAAATAAATGATTTTCGGATTAACTGAAATAGTGTATAAATATAATTAAAAACAGAAATATTTCGGGTTAGACACGTAGCTCAGTGGTAGAGCTGCGTGCACGCGTACGGGAGGTCACGGGTTCGAGTCTCACTCAGTGCAATAATATTCACAATCGAACCGGTCAACGGTCAACAGTCGTGGTCAACGGTCAAAAGTCAACATTTTTTTTATTATTTTTATTTATTTAATTAATTTAAAAATCAATTAAAAATACTTAAAAATAACATTTTTAAAGTTAGAAAATAGCCTTAAACTCACAAAAATATATCCAAAAATCCTACTAAAATTGATTAATAAAATCCGCTTATTTACCGAACCGTTATGTTATTATTTAAGTTAGTTTCTCTCGTGGTTAAATCCAAATTCGTGCGCATTCATCATCAATCCAAGAAACGCAACCACTGTGAGTGAATTCTTACAAACTCCCCTTTTTATTCACGTTTTGGGGTGTATCATGTGTCGCTTAAACTAATTTGTTTATTCAAACTCGTGCTAGACCATATTATGATCTAAACTTAGAATGTAAATATTGTTTGTAATTATGTATTACATATTGTCAAGTTGTATGCAAATTATTTGTTAGGCCCATCAGTTCCTCGTGGGAGACGAGTTGAACAACGCGTGCCTTAAAACTCATTCATTAGGCCCATCAGTTCGTAGAACAACGCGTGCCTCAAAACTCATTCATTAGGCCCATCAGTTCCTCGTGGGAGACGAGTTGAACAACGCGTGCCTCAAAACAATCTATTTTTGTATGTGTGTGCACTATTTAATATTAAGTGTGTTGTGAATAAATTTATATCTACATTTACTCATATGTGGTTATGCACTTTATTTTATAATCAATTCAATAATCTTGTTTAAATGTTTTTCATAGGATTCACTCGCCAACTTTTTGTTGATCAAAAAAACCATTTTTACACATGATACAGGTGGACAGGATGAAGCAAGGAACACATAGGAAAATGCCTTAGAAGAAAATAATGAAGCCTAGAAAGATGTATAGAACAAGTTGTATGATATGATTGTATGATTTCCTTTAAATTGTAATAATAAATATGAAACATTATAATAAATGTCATGAGCTTTGATGAAAACCCAATCATGCCCCGATCACCTTTTCCGCTGCGGGTCGGGGTGTGACAGATTGGTATCAGAGCTTTTGACTATAGGGATATAGGATATGTTATTAGACCCTTAGAGCCTATACTATAGTTGATTAGATTTTAATTGTTTATGTGGTTATATGCAAACTCATGATGTTTATTTCTTTCATATTTATTACATACGCAAATGCATGCAAACACTTCCAATACTACATTTTGTGATACATAGTGAATTATACTTACAGTCAAACATACATAATTGCATACACATTCATTATACATATTTCAATGCTCACATATTCAAATCATCTTCATACTTCCGTTATTCAAGATTTTGTCGCATTTTTCAAATCACATCGAAGTGAGTTCTGCGACGGGCATGTAGTAACTGTAAGGGTACAAGTACCGGTAGTCGGAACGTCCTGTCTAGGTTGGCATTCGTATAAATCCAATATAACTGACCAGTTTGCCTACCTGGGGACTAACGATGAGAGTACGAAGGACCTATTAGGCCAAAGCATGCCACACCAAACGTCGTTCGAACTAACCCCACTTTGAGGTGTCACCGTGTCCACACCTGGATACATTCCGAATATCATAAGTTACATACATATTTTTCGATTTTCTCCGGGTTTTAGTGTACGTAACCAGGCTAACACATGCGAACCATATGAAAAACCCGGTAACCATGGGGGCCCACATGATTACGAAGGTGAAGTATGGCGGCATGCAAGGCCCAATTACGAGCAAAGCCCAAGACATCCTATGGATGTAGTAGATTTATTATTCTATATTTATTTTATGAATGTTCATTCCTAAATACGACACATGATCCCTAAAACATCCAACTCATACTCTTGATATGTATTCCTTGTAGATGTCTTCTAGTCTCGCTCGTAGGAAGATGAGAGCAGGAAAAGCCCGCGAGCGCATGGCTGCCCAAATCGCTCAACAAATGGCTGCCGTAATACCCAACATTGTAGTTCAAGTTCAACAAGCCCTTACCGCTAATCCCGTCAACCAAGAAGATCAAAATGTTATCAACCCTCCCCCAAATACCACTAAATGCACCTTCAAGCATTTCAAATCCTGCGACCCTCCAAAATACAAAGGGACTGAAGGTGTCACCGCTCTCCTCCATTGGTATGAAGAAATGGAGAACACTTTTCTAAATTGCGATTGCCCCGATGATCGCAAAGTGGGATATGCTACTGGTCATTTACTTGGAATAGCACTTACATGGTGGAATACAGAGAAGGCCAAACGAGGTGTTGAAGATGCTATGACCTTGACTTGGGAAGAGTTGAAGGAAATCATGACAAGACGGTTTTGCCCAAGGAGCGAAATCAAGAAATTAGAGGATGAGTTCTATTCGTTGAAACAAAAGGAAGGCGACCACACCACATACAACAAGAGATTCCTCGAGTTAAATCAAATGGTTCCCAACTTGTTCACCCCTCTCTACCGTTTGATCGAGCACTACATTCGAGGTCTTCCTTAAAAAATTCAAGACTCTGTAATAAGTACCACACCTGCAACCTTGGAAGCAGCAATGGAGTTAGCTACAGAGCTCACCGAGAACCGCATACGGAATAAAGACTTCAAGGAGGAGAAGAAGAAGGATAAAGCATCAACTGAAACCTCAAACTCCACTCAAACCGAATCCCTTTCTCAACCCATTTCTAAGAGAAAACGAGATGGACAACTTTTCGCTGTCACCCAACGCAATCAACTAGCCACACAAGCCGTACCCCTCCAAGCTATCCCAATCACTCAAGTAGCACCCAACTCAACTTACCCAAATAAGAAACCTTACTTTGGTCCTCACCCTCAATGCAACACCTGCTTTTATCACCATCCCTCTACCTTACCTTGTCGACTATGTGCGAATTGTGGACGCTATGGTCATTTGAGCAAGGCTTGCCGCACCTCTCAAAACCAAATCTCACCCCCTACTCAAAAGTTGATCCAAACATATCAACAACCCCAATACCCCATGTTTCCTTATGTTCGAGCTTATTTTAATTGTGGCGACCCTACCCATTTTAGAAACACGTGCCCTCGATTGGTTAACATCATACACGCCCAAGCTCAAGCAAGCCCAGTTAACCAAGCAAATCAAGAAAACCTAACCACTAGGCCACCAGCAAGAGGAAGAGTTTCAATATCAACGCCAATCCTGTTGAAGATAATGACGGCCCAAATGAACCACCCAACTAGTCTTCTTCACCAAAAAAAAAAAAGTCAAGATTCAACTCCAACCGCTTAGTTTTTTATGTTTTTCCTTTATGTTATCTCAATTTTCACGTATTTCAGTTATAAATTGGAAATTTATCCAAGAATTTTAATGCGAATTACTATTTCAGTTTGTTTTATACTCGTTGATTTAACATTCATATCATCATACTTCACGACATATCTCAGTCTCATCATTTAAAGAAGTTGGGTTGTATCTCACTTCTACATAGACTAACCTCTCCATCATAACAAACGAGAGAGGTACTGTCATCATTCAAACATGTATACTATCAGAATTAAGACTCAAGCTTTGGTTGATTGTGTTTGTTTATGTTTTAGAGTCACATAGAACTAATCATAACTTGCTGATAAAGCCAATGAAAATTTGACAAGAATATGGTGGATACGCCGCTGGTACTTCCTATATATAAGTATTCTTGCCAAAGGATCAGAGGCATTGTCAGGCGGTTATGAGAAGTTCCATGTAGGATTTAGTAATGACTTGGTTGAAGTTTGTTTTATACTCACTGATTTAGCATTCATATCATCTCATCATTTAAATAAATTGGATTGTGTTCCATTTCTACATAGACTAACCTCTCCATCATAACAAACGAGAGAGGTACTGTCACCATTCAAACATGTATACTATCAGAATTAGGACTCAGGCTTTGGTTGTTGTGTTTGTTATGTTCTAGAGTCATATCATAGAACCAATCATGACTTACTGATAAAGCCAATGAAAATTTGACAAGAATATGGTGGATACGCCGCTGGTACTTCCTATATATAAGTATTCTTGCCAAAGGATCAGAGGATTTGTCAGGCGGTGATGAGAGGTTCCATGTAGGTTTTAGTAGTATTAGTTTTGTTTTAGGATATAACCTTATCTTTCCAAACATATCAAAACTCTTGCGTATGAAATCATACTTAGTGAATCAACTCTGTTTCTAAGTATTCTTTACCGCAGGCAACAAAAAGCGATTCCTGTAGCAGGGTACTCAACCCTTACAAGGAACGTTACCGCCTCAAGCAAAAATTTGAACTCTTACTCCCTTCTAAGTATGTAATTGTCAAGTTAAAACACCATCCTTTGAGGCAAACATGCCACTACTTAAATTTCGGGACGAAATTTCTAAAAGTAGGGGATATTGTAACATCCGTAAAAAACCGGGTTAACCAAACCCGCTTCGTTTATTGACCAAACAACCAATTAAAAATTTCGTTGCATATTTAATGCTCAAATTAATTTTAAACGATACATAATTAATAAATATATTAGAATATAAATTTATAATTCAAAATTTATTAAAAATAACGAAATAAAAATATTATGCTGATGCCGGGTTTCGAACCCGGGTCAGCCGGGTAACTTCAAAGTCTTAACTCACATCCATCCAACCACTCCGCCACTTGTGTTGTTTGATAACATATTGAAACAATTATTACATAAAATAAATCTGGAAAATCAAACCCAGTCAACAGCGCGCCCAAATCCGCAGACGCCGGAAAATCCGACGATTTCGCCAATTATCGTCGGTTACTTTTGACTTAACGTAAGAATTAACGACGCCATCGGTTATAACCGATGTCCAGTTCCGCGACATCCGTCGTAACCGCCGGAGAACGGCTGACCAATGAATCGAGACTAGAAACAGACCCAATTCAACTTGATTCTTCCCTATAAATGCACACCCTAACCTCTGGTAAACTTTTCGCTCAAAATCGCACCGATTCTTCAATCAATATCACTCGCCAGAATTCTCTGCAAGTCGCCGGAAAACCGAGACTTTCATCTACACGGTAAATACCTCGACTTTTCCTGTTTTAACCCATGGTTAGACTATTACTAACATCAATCCCTCACCCAGAATCTATTCCAGATGACGTTACCGGATATTCCATTTTTGCCGGAAAACTTCTGGAATTTCCAGAATCACACTGTTAATCGGTATGATCATCTAAGCATCTTGATAATCGTTGCTCAGTAATTCAATTTCATATCTAATCAATCAAACTGATTATTGAATCCGAACAGAGGGAGTTCACAAAACAGAGCCGACGATCTTTGCCGGATTTCTGAAGAAGACAATCTATTCGGTACATTCTTTCCCCAAACCCTTCTGTTCAATACCTTTCAATTTCTCATAATATTCGTTAACCGAATTAAACAAGAAACAGTTGGTTTAACCATTGTCTATGTTTTGAACGAAGAAGAGGAAGTCGCTTAGGTTATAAGATTAATTAAAATCAATATTATGAACGGGTTAGACACACAGTCCAGCGGTGGACTGTGTGCAAATAAATACGCATACGTCCCGAGTTCGATCCTTGACACACGCACATTCGCTGTAATAAAAATGTTCTTTTTTAAACTGAACCGGATCCATACGCAGTAAGATGTTAAGTATAATAAAAACCAGAATATTTACCAAGTTAGACACACAGTCCAGCGGTGGACTGTGTGCCAAACTAAACCACAGGTCCCGGGTTCGAGACCTGTGGGGATCACCGAGTCAATACAATTAAACCCTTTTTAAAATAAATGATTTTCGGATTAACTGAAATAGTGTATAAATATAATTAAAAACAGAAATATTTCGGGTTAGACACGTAGCTCAGTTGGTAGAGCTGCGTGAACGCGTACGGGAGGTCACGGGTTCGAGTCTCACTCAGTGCAATAATATTCACAATCGAACCGGTCAACGGTCAACAGTCGTGGTAAGTCAACATTTTTTTATTATTTTTATTTATTTATTTAATTTAAAAATCAATTAAAAATACTTAAAAATAACATTTTTAAAGTTAGAAAATAACCTTAAACTCACAAAAATATATCCAAAAATCCTACTAAAATTGATTAATAAAATCCGCTTATTTACCGAACCGTTATGTTATTATTTAGGTTAGTTTCTCTCGTGGTTAAATCCAAATTCGTGCGCATTCATCATCAATCCAAGAAACGCAACCACTGTGAGTGAATTCTTACAAACTCCCCTTTTTATTCACGTTTTGGGGTGTATCATGTGTCGCTTCAACTAATTTGTTTATTCAAACTCGTGCTACACCATATTATGATCTAAACTTAGAATGTAAATATTGTTTGTAGTTATGTATTACATATTGTCAAGTGGTATGCAAATTATGTGTTAGGCCCATCAGTTCCTTGTGGGAGACGAGTTGAACAACGCGTGCCTTAAAACTCATTCATTAGGCCCATCAGTTCGTAGAACAACGCGTGCCTCAAAACTCATTCATTAGGCCCATCAGTTCCTCGTGGGAGACGAGTTGAACAACGCGTGCCTCAAAACAATCTATTTTTGTATGTGTGCGCACTATTTAATATTGAGTGTGTTGTGAATAAATTTATATCTACATTTACTCATATGTGGTTATGCACTTTATTTTATAATCAATTCAATAATCTTGTTTAAATGTTTTTCATAGGATTCACTCGCCAACTTTTTGTTGATAAAAAAAAACCATTTTTACACATGATACAGGTGGACAGGATGAAGCAAGGAACACATAGAAAAATGTCTTAGAAGAAAATAATGAAGCCTAGAAAGATGTATAGAACAAGTTGTATGATATGATTGTATGATTTCCTTTAAATTGTAATAATAAATATGAAACATTATAATAAATGTCATGAGCTTTGATGAAAACCCAATCATGCCCCGATCACCTTTTCCGCTGCGGGTCGGGGTGTGACACATACAACATATTTACTTAGATTGGTTAACGCACGTTTTCTCAATACACAAACTAGATATATTATTTTCCAAATGACAACGAGGTTCACTCATTAACCTTTGTTAACCCAAATACTACTTTTACATGTGATACATATGGACAGTCATGAAGAGAAGATTTGGACATAGGATGGGCCTTAGTTAACAAGAAACGGACTAATGTAATTTAGCGGTTATGAACAATGTATCATATTTAAATTGTTTTATTTGGATTATCTGTTTTGTGAAACATTCATTATGGATTAATGATTATTTAAAACACGTAATAGCAAGTCATAAGCTTTGGATCAACCAATCTTGCCCCGGTCATTCCACTGCGGGTCGGGATGTGACAGAACCCTTTAATCCAATCCCCACCACAAACCTTAGACCTACAAGACTTGATGACTCGATACCAGCTGATCATCATCCAAACCCACCTGATTTAACAACGCACACTACGTTTACTCAACATTTACCAGTAACATTCTTATACTACCTTTTAACTCCTTCTAGACGGAGCTTGCATAAGATGATCTTCATTCCCCCTCTTTTCCACCCCTATCCTCTAATCATTTTGCACCTTTACTAAAGGACCCACTGATGGGAGAAATCTCCAACATAGACTCTATGCTTGTAGGCTTTAGTAACCCATATACTTCAGTGGCAATGAAGTACGCCAATTCAGTGACATCCTACGATCCATACCTACAAGTGGTTAATCAAAACTCTTATCATTCTCATCTTCTTTATCCACATATCCAAATTTCGATTGACCATATCCGATAAACCCTCAATCTCAACCATCAGTGCCAGATGGGACTCAATGAACAAGAAGATGGACGAGTGAAGACTTCTTGTTTTAAATTTTACGTATTGTATTTCTGTTATTTCCAAAAGTCCATTTTGCACAAAGTATTATATTTTATCTTTCCAAAAGTCTGTTTAGGACAATGTATTACATTTCATCTTTCCAAAAGTCCAATTTTGGACATTGTATCGTACTCTTTTAATTTGATTGAGCTTAGACCTTGCAGCACACCATAATACCGTGCAACATGCATTTATTCATTTTAATCATTACAGTTGATTTGTTTATTGTTTGAGGTTAGGTTATGAGGTTTGACATATGACATACAACATATTTACTTAAATTGGTTAACGCACGTTTACTCAATACACAAACTAGATGTATTATTTTCCTAATAACAACGAGGTTCACTCATTAACCTTTGTTGACCCAAAAACTACTTTTACACGTGATACATATGAACAGTCATGAAGAGAAGATTTGGACATAGGATGGGCCTTAGTTAACAAGAAACGGACTAATGTAATTTAGCGGTTATGAACAATGTATCATATATTTAAATTGTTTTATTTGGATTATCTGTTTTGTGAAACATTCATTATGGATTAATGATTATTTAAAACACGTAATAGCAAGTCATAAGCTTTGGATCAACCAATCATGCCCCGGTCACCTATTCCGATGCGGGTCGGGATGTGACAGAACCCTTTAATCCAATCCCCACCACAAACCTTAGACCTACAAGACTTGATGACTCGATACCAGCTGATCATCATCCAAACCCACCTGATTTAACAACGCACACTACGTCAACTCAACATTTACCAGTAACATTCTTATACTACCTTTTAACTCCTTCTGGATGGAGCTTGCATAAGATGATCTTCATTCCCCATCTTTTCCACCCCTATCCTCTAATCATTTTGCACCTTTACTAAAGGACCTACTGATGGGAGAAATCTCCAACATAGACTCTATGCTTGTAGGCTTTAATAACCCATATACTTCAGTGGCAATGAAGTACGCCAATTCAGTGACATCCTACGATCCCTACCTACAAGTGGTTAATCAAAACTCTTATCATTCTCATCTTCTTTATCCACCTATCCAAATTTCAATTGACCATATCCGATAAACCCTCAATCTCAACCATCAGTGCCAGATGGGACTTAGTGTACAAGAAGATGGACGAGTGAAGACTTCTTGTTTTAAATTTTATGTATTGTATTTCTGTTATTTCCAAAAGTCGATTTTGCACAAAGTATTATATTTTATCTCTCCAAAAGTCTGTTTAGGACAATGTATTACAATTCATCTTTCCAGAAGTCCAAATTTTGGACATTGTATCGTACTCTTTTAATTTAATAAAATTTTGGTTTTATACCATAAATTCAAGTATTCCTCTTGTTATTTGTTCATTAGAATAAGATCGACCTTTAATTGATTTACCTTAAAACGATAAATGTTCTTGATGGCTTGAAGCTTAAATTAAAGAGAATATATGGCAAGCCAAAATACTAGCAATAATAATGGTGGTGGTGACAATGTGGTGCCTACCAGCCGAAAAGATAGAAGAGATATCTCCAGGCCTTAATAGCCACTAAAGTCAAATGAGACCACGACTGATTTTATAAGCCAATTATAAAAGGGCCGGGCCATCAAGACAAATTCCAATATCCACCCCTCACTCAACTTCTTACCGGTCCACTAGTTCTTACAAATTCTCCATAGAAGTAAGATTAGCAGATTGGCCATGTTAGAACATAGACTATCGCAAAAGCACATGCTCCCACCATGATCGTGGTTGAGATGATGATGATGATAATGGGAAAATCTCCCTCACACCAGAATATTTAAATTGTCTTGATGACTTGTAGGTGCATCAAAAGCCAAAATAAAGTCTCTAGAGCTATGACAAATTGTATAGCTAATTATAAATTAAAGCCCTTAAGAAATTAAGCGAAAATATCTCTTTGAACCGCTAGTTCTTACAGAATCCTCAAGTAGGAGTACTACTAGTAAGTATGACTGTGTCACTGGGAGGAAACCTCTAATTTTTTAGGAAGGGGTATATGTATGAATAATTTGTATAAACTCCAAGACTTCACGGAAGAATAAGGAGCCCTCGATGCCATAAATTGGATCGATGAAATGGAAATCATTATAGACAACATCGGATGTGCTGATAATGACGCGATAAAATATGCATCTCAGTCTGTTCAAGTGGACGCAAAAATATGGTGGAAGACCAGGATTTAATCTATCCGGGGAGTTACCCTATATGATATAAGACTAAGAAAAATTTATTGAATTACTAAAGAAAATTTATTGCTCACCTCACGAGATCGAGAAATAGAGTCACACTTATTAAGACTAACCATAACAACTTAGACCGTAAGGAGTATACCTCCAATCATAATGTCTAAGTTAGTATTATACTTAATTACCTCTTAATCTAAGCGTAAGGAATGGTAAAATCATCCTACATTGGAAGATTAGCACCCAAAACTTAAGGAATGGTAAAATCATCCAATCTCGTTACTTCCCAGTCATTTTTTTACCCTCGCCTTAATCAAGGATGAGATTCGGAACATTTTCGAGTTTCGTTAAAACTTAAGGGATCGTTTCCGTGTTTAATAAAATTTTATATTTTACTCATGATTTTCATTATCGTATGTACAAGCAAAACAATATTCACAATATTTCCAAAACAAAATCAAAGTTACACATGCTTTGATACCCTTCAAATAACTTAAATATTAAGTTATAAGGGTTAAAATTGTCAAAAAGCTGATAATACAAGTCTAGGGGCCAAAACTGTAAAAAAACAAAATTTTTCGCATCAGAGTGCCTTATGGACCGTAAGGCATACCTATACGGTCTTTAAGGGGTGTCAAGATGCAGAATTTTGCTTGTTCATCAAGTTCTGCCACCTTTCTTCAAAAATGACACCTAGAACGAATTTTGCCACATTTAATCTCCTTCCAACACTTTTTAGGACACTAAGAAACATCTTAACACCTCATCAAACACTTGGCAACACCTTCTTGATCCAAGATCACTATAAATAGGTGAGTTCTTGAATCATTTTTCCGCACACCTTCACATATCTCTTCTCTTCTCATTTGGAGCTTGCTTCTAGGCTTGAAGCCTCTTTTTCTAAGTTCTAATTTTTCCATCCAAACACTAGTAAGTGTTTCTCCTAGTCTATTTTATTTTCTTAGCTAGTTAAGAGCCAAAATCAAGCAAATTGACTTTTGCTTTGACTTTCGGTTCTGACCATTTCGATCAAGTCAAGTTCAAACTGAACTTTGCTACGTGATCATAACAATGAAGGTGTTAATCCCTTGCGATTACACCCTCTGATCATCACGTTTAGTAAGCGAAATGACAAGTTAAACATGTTTTAAATAAACGTAAAAAACGCAGAAATTGCATTTTACGACGAATGGACTTTTAAGTATTAAAACCAAAAGTTTGACACCAAATCAGTTATATAACATTATCAGACATGTTTTATCATGTCTAACTAGTCATTTCTAGTTTAGTGCTCAATTCATAGTCGAAAGTCAAACAATTTGACTTCTGATTTGACTTTCGAATCTAACCCGTTTGGTCAACCTTAGGACCAAATCAAGCCTAACAATATGACCATAATAATATAGGGAATAACTATCTGAGATTATACTTTATGGTCATTTCGTTTGGTGGATCAATTGAAAAGTCAACTATTTATGTCTAAAAATGTAAAAAATGCCCCTTTGGTATAAAATGGTTTCAAAACTTATATGATCTATGTACTAACTTCAAGACTGATCATATAACTAGTCCTGCGCGTAGATACGGGTTCGAGTGGTCATATGGGTTTGTGACGAGTTCGACAAGTAAAAAAATATGTTTTGTGATGTTATACATTCTACTTTGAAGTCGAATACAAGTATCATAAGCTTAGAATCTCATTATTTGATTATTCGCCAAAAGAGCATTTTTGACTTTTTAATAATTAAAGTTTGACTCGTAATTTAACCCGTTTAAACGTGATGATCAAAAGGTATAATTGTAGAAAAATATTCCTTATGATATGATGATCACGTGGTTGACTTTAATTGAATATTAGATTGATCAAAGTGGTCAGAACCGAAAGTAAAAGCAAAAGTCAAACTGCTTGATTTTCGGATATAATCTAACTATTAAACTAATGTTGACCAAAGTAGAACGCTTATTAGGACTTGAAGAATACTTAGAACTTCAGAAAGAAGGCTCCTCATGTAGAAGCAAGCTCCACAAGAAGATTAAGAGTGAAAATGAGGAGTGTGTAATGAAATGTGCTACTTATACTAATTCATGGGTCCTAAGAATGTGCCAAGTGTTACCAAAGGTGTTTAGGAGAAAATTAGTGGCACCCAGGTGTCACAATGTGGCTTAATGTGGTAAAAATCGCAAGTAGAGGTTGCATAAATTGAGCAGGCTGCTGCCAGTTACCATTTTGCTGTCAGCGCACCCTTTGCGGAGCACAAAGTTTTGAACCCTCTTGCGGACCTCAAGAGGTTTGCTGTTGCGGTCCCAAAAATTTTGCGTTTTTACCAATTTTAGCCCCTCAACTTTTGTAAACGCCCTTTTTGATTATTTTCGTCCATATCCTTCAATATATCTAAAATATATGGAGAGTTTCCGAGACACATGTCACTAGAATTTGATATAAATATTCGGGTTATTACAATAAACAACTTGTCATTTATCATTTTATCTATGTGATATTAATGAAATATTAAATAAACATAATATTTTACCATAAATTCTACAAATATAATTTTTATTTTACAACATAATATTTATTACTTATCATTTAGTTGAATTAATATTTTAACTTTATATTTCTTATAATAATAAGATTGATATTTAGTAATATATACTTACACATGCCGATCACATCCGTATGCAACAAACTCCGCCACATAGCAGAGACTCCGTTGCTAGTATCTTAAACAAAAGATCATACTTAAAAATTTTAAGACCATATATTTAGTGTTGTATATAATTTGTATTAAATAATAAATAATAAACATATTAAAGAGTTAAATGTCATTTTAGTTCTTATGGTTTGGTCCAGTTTATCAGTTTAGTCTAAAGGTTTATTTTTCGCCTATAGGTGTAAAAAGGTTTCACTGTTGCCATTATTGCCACTTGGTTAATTTTATCTATTTTTTTGTTAACGAGAAAGACAATTTAGTCATTTTATATGACTGAATTGCCCTTCTAGTTAAAAGAATTACATATGAAATAATCGAATTGTCCTTTTCATTAGAAAAAATAGAGAAGTTAATCTACTGTACTAAAATAACAATAGTAAAACTTTTTTATACACACAGATAAAAAGTTAAAATCTTTAACCTAAATAATAAAAAACCACGTGTACTAAAAATCACATTTAACTCTATATTAAAAGAAAAAACGTGATTCCCACAAGGGTTCACACCTCACATAACACAGCGTACTAGTTTACCTTTACCTGAAGTAAAACTAATAAAAGACCATATATAAATCACCACACGTCCCCAATCACCACAAACGCCTTATATTCCCTAAACGAGCCACCAGCCTCTGCAACATCTAGGGTTTGTGTTCATCTTCAATTCCTGCATTATTCATCCATGAGACCCCCAAACGCACCCAAAATCTCGCTTCATTTCATCTAATTTCTCTCTTATTTCCCGTCATCAATCACCTTTTTTTATATAGCGATTCGTTAGTTATGTTTAATATCCCTATCGTTCGATCATCCGCATCAATATTATTGCTCACTAAGCTTGTTAATCTCCGTGTGTTTGGTCCTGGCTTGAATCCTTTTGCTCCCTACAACATGGCTAATCACTTTTCTCGTTAATTCTCATATTTGTTGAATTGGTTTATGCGAATTATGTAAAGAAGACGAGTTTCGGAGATTTGTGTGTTTTCCGTTGCTTTCAATCAGTTATAATTAGTTTCTTTGGGTGCGAAAGAGTGTGGTTTTTGGGATGATTCAGGATTACTTGTTGCGGTCGAATAGTAGTCGCAGGCGCATGAAGCGGTCGGATAGCATGAGGTCTTACAGCTCAGGGGAGGATAGGGATGATAGAGGCTGGACGAATTTGCACGTTGGTGCTCGAAAAGGAGATCTTAAAGAGGTGAATTAGTATGCCATTTTGATGATAGGTGGTTATGAAGCTCTCTATGTATTTTAGGATGACAATTGTTGCTAGATGGCCTATGTGTTGTGTATATCTATTAGAATTAATTGAGTATCAATTAGTGCTTGGAAGTGGTGGTTATTTTACGATATGGGGCTTTTGTCGTGTGGCAGGTAAAAAGGCTTCTTGATGAAGGAATGGATGCGAATGTGGCAGCATTTGGCCCCAAAGCACATGGGCTCACCCCTCTTCATCTTGCTGCCAAGGGTGATCACATAAAGGTTATGGATGAACTGCTTGAGCGCGGTGCCAACATCGATGCTCGGACCAAAGGCGCTTGTGGTGGCTGTATGTAACAATATCACTGTTTTTCACACAACATTAATCTTCTTTTGTTCTCGTTTTGGCAATGTTGGCAAATTGACCCGTTTGTAGTTATATGTGTTGAGTTTTTGTATAGATAAAATGGAAACGGGTCAATTAGGCTGTACATTCAAAATGCAGAAAACCTCCTAAATCATTATATAAAAAAGATTAGGTTATCATTGTAATAATATGGTTTTTATGATCAAGCTGTAGCATATCAACTATTTACAAAGAAGGTTTATAAAGGCACATATAATGCTTGATGCAAAACACATTCCTGCAGTTGATGAACTGTGATTCCATAAAGTGCAGGCGTTGCGGTCTGACGCACCGCATTAGTATGTGAACAATTTGGACTGCTGTTTATATATTGATTTTACATATTGTATTCAGATTTAAATGAGAACACTAAAGACTGCTCTTTATACATTCATTCGTTCTCATGGTTCTCACAATATTTAGCGTTCTCAAAATATACCCCCCTAATATATATATATATATATATATATATATATATATATATATATATATATATATATATATATATATTGCTTGAATCACCTGATGTTTATATGTTTGATATATTATTCTTTGAATTATCATTTTATATACTGTTTATATTACCTGTTGTTTACTGTTATATACCTATATTCTGTTTCTGATTGTATACCTGATTACATAACTAACAAGTATAAGCAGATATATTGACTTTTTATACGTTGTAGCTGATGTTACTTTGTTTGTATAATGTGTTTTCTGTTTCTAAATTACCGTTTGTTGATTTTATACCTGATTTTATAAATTAAAAGTGTGTTTTTATGTGTAAAGTTATAAGTATGTTTTATAAAGTGTGTTATTAGAGTGTTTCTATGTTTATAATTGCTATGTATAATTAAATTTTAAGTATTTTTTTTTATAATGAACACCTTGCATGTGTGATTTGTGCGCCTCATGGATTGGGTTTTTGGGACTAAAACACATCGGAGCACTCGCGCTTTTTAAAACTAAGTTTACAAGAAAGAGAAGTGTTTGTGGGCTGGCTTGACGAGTGACGACTGGCACATTTTGCCAACTATAGATTTTAGTTTTGCATTTTCTAAATTTCATTCATCTTGATTCCTGAAGCATTTATTTTGCTGCACCATAGGTTGATCCGTTGTAGTTTTCTCGGTTTAATTTATTCTTTTTATTTTGAACACAGGGACTCCACTTCACACTGCTGCAAAAGAAAGAAACAGGAGGGCAATCAGATTCCTAATAGAAAATGGAGCATTCTTGCCGGATAACATCGAGGATACCCGATTTAATCCACCGGTCCATTACTGTCCTGGTCTTGAATGGGCATATGAGGAGATGAAACGTGTTCAACTAGAAACAAGCTCATCATCTGGAGAAAGTTCCAACAGTTCCTAGAACGAAACCCCATCGTTTCCACTTCCTGCAGCTTTATTTGAATGTCGTGTGAACTAAAACTGTCAATGGCGTGATGCTCAATAATTTGGTTTCTGTCTGACTTTGTTTGTGATATTATTGTTGTATTTTAATTTCTGGGTGTTCGAATATCAATTCTATTCAGTAAATCACATGCTATGTTAATTCTGCTGTTTGGTTGAAATGGTTGGTTTGTATCCTAAAATTCTAACATTTCATTAGTTAACCAAACTGTTTTATGCCAATTGATGCTTTCCTGTAGTGGTAGGGCGATAAATGACATATGTTATTACTGAAAGAACTCAAGTGCTATCTCAATGACTCACAAAATTCTGATGATTTTATTGAAGATCAAATGCCTTTAAATAGGCTTACAAGTAACGTAAACAAAGAAACGTTCAACCTACTACTTAGCCACAAAAACAGGAATAGACTCAACTAAGAGAAATAAACAACGTGAAAAATAACTCGGTCAAGTGACCGTTATTTGATGACTCAGAATGATTAGATCCAACATATCCTCCCCTAAACTAAGTGTCTTCATCTTCGGTTTATTTCCACTACTCCCAGCAGTTGTCTCATCTTGCAATAGGTCTCCATCTTCACTGGCTTGGTCATAACAGCAGCAACTTGTTCCTCTGTCTTGCAGTATACTAACTTTACCTCATTTTTAGCTACAAGCTCCCTTAGATAATGAAATCTAACATCGATGTGTTTTGTTCTTCGATGCATAACTGGATTCATGGATAGCTTAATTGTTGAGGTGTTATCACAGTTTACCTCAAGAGTTCCAGTTTCCTCCTCACTAATAACTTCAAACACTCCTTTCAGCCACATGCAATGACATGCACATGCCGTAGCAGCTACGTATTCGGCTTCTGTAGATGATAGTGTGACAATCGCTTGTTTTCTAGAGCTCCAGCATATTGCTGCGTTGCTGAACATGCATACATAACCCGACGTACGTTTCCGATCTTCCACATCTCTTGCATAATCGCTGTCCGTGTAGACTTTAAGCTTCATTCCAGATCCTCTTCTATAAAATAAACCAAAGTTATATGTGCCTTTTAAATACCTTAATACCCTCTTAGCTGCATCCATATGTTCTTTCTTAGGTTGTGCCATAAATCTTGATAGAAGATATACCGAATACATTATATCCGGCCTGGTAACAGTGATGTACATCAAGCTTCCTATTAATTGTTTGTACCTTGCAGAATCAGCATCCTCCCCTACTCCAGTCTTGGTCAGAATAGTGCCAGGAACAATTGGATTTACTACTGAATTACTTTCCCACATCCCAAACTTCTCTAAAACTTCCTTTGCATATTTTCTTTGACACAAGTAAATTCCGGACTCCGTTTGTTGTACCTCAATTCCGAGAAAATATTGCATCATTCCAAGGTCTGTCATATCAAATTCCTTCTTCATGGAGTGCTTGAGTTCTTCACAAATCTTCTCATCATTCCCAACAAATATCAAATCATCCACGTACAAACTAACTACAATAACCTTATCACTGCTTCTTTTAACAAAGAGTGTGTGATCATAGTGACTTTGTTTGAACCCTTCATCCTTAAAGTACCCTTCAATGCGCTGAAACCAAGCTCTCGGAGCTTGTTTCAGGCCACACAAAGCCCGTTTAAGCCTATAAACCTTATCCTCTTCCCCTTTTTAGTGAACCCTTGAGGTTGTTCAACATATACAACCTCCTTTAGTTCCCCGTGCAAAAAACACACTCTTTACATCTAACTGAAACACCTTCCAGTTGCATTGAGCAGAGATGGCAAGTAAAGTTCGAATAGTATCCCATCGAGCTACAGGAGCAAAGACTTCCTCATAGCCGATCCCTTTTTTCTGTGCATAACCCTTCACAACCAGCCGTGCCTTATACTTATCCACTTTACCTTCTCCAATACGCTTTGTCTTATAAACCCACTTAACTCCAATTGGATTGACCCCAACTGGTAATTTCACAAGCTCCCATGTTTTATTTTGATTAATTGCATCAATCTCAGCCTCCATAGCCCTTACCCACTTAACTTCTTGTTTAGCCTCTTCAAATGTTGTTGGGTCTTCTAGACAACTATACAAAGCAAACCCAGCTTCATCTTCATCAGAAAGTTCTGCCCCCTGATGTAATCACTCATCCAACCAGGAGGTTTCCTGACTCGAGTAGATGTTTCAGCTGCTGCCCCATCACTTTGAGGTACCTCAGAATTTATAACTTCAGTGGAAGTGTCTGGAATTACATCTGAATTTGGAGACAACTTAGTTTCCGATTCACTTGATTGCGATTCCTCATGATTTTCTGTTTCCGTCTGCTTTGGTATATCATCATCATCTATAACCAGCCCTTGCTCACCAATATCTTTCTTTTCCTATTCCCATTCTCTGTTTTCTTCAAAGATAACATCACGACTGATAACAATTTTCTTTTGGACAGGATCATAGAGTCGATAGGATTTTGACTCCGTACTAATTCCAAGTAAAACACATTTGTAACTATGATCATCAAGCTTTGTTCTTAGTTGTGCAGGAACATGAACATGTCCTACACAACTAAAAACTCTAAAATAGTCAACATTTGGTTTAACTCCTGTCCATAACTCCTCCGGAACACAATTATCCAAAGCGTGAGTAACACACCGATTTAAAACATGACATGCCCACTTTTCAGCTTCAGGAAAAAAATATCGCGGCATATTCTTTTCAACTAGCAAGCACCTTACGATGTTCATGAGGGTTCTATTGCAGCGTTCTGCCACCCCATTTTGCTGTGGGGTGTAGGCAGCCGTTAACTGTTGTTTTATGCCATTTTGATCACAATGAATGATTGAGAGGTGAATTCCCCCCCTCTATCACTCCTAAGACATTTGATATTTACACCTACTTCTGTTTCAACCATGGCTTTAAAGCGACCAAATCTTTCGAAACATTCACCCTTATTACTCAAGAAATAAACCCAAGTCTTTCGTGTGAAATCATCTATGAACACGAGAACATGCCTCTTGCCGCTTAGAGATGTGGGTTTGATTGGCCCACATAAATCAGTGTGAATAAGTTGGAGTTTTTCTGTTGCCCGCTAATTACTTGATCTTGGAATTGCTTCACGTTGTTGCTTTCCTATGTTACATGTCACGCATACGGTAGTTTTTCCACACACTTGAGGTAGTCCCCTTACCATTCTCTTGTATTGCATAGTCCTTATGGCTTTATGATTGACATGTGCGAACCTCCGGTGCCAAGTGTTTGTATCATTATCATTGCTGACTTGCAAGCAGTGTGTTTCTAATGTCTTCATTTTTCCTTGAACAATGAACATTCTATTTTTACTCATTTTAGTATTAATGATCAAACCTTTCTGAGGATGATACACCTTGCACTCTCCTTTTTCAATTACAACTTTAACTCCTTTTTCTTGAAGCTGACCAATACTGATCAGATTTGAGGTGAGAGCTGGAACAAAATAGACCTGGGTGATAATCTGAATAATACCATTTACCTCTAGACGAATATCCCCGATACCTTTCACCTCCAATCGAACATCATTTCCGAGCTTAACTGTTCGAGCAATGGTTTCATCTAAGTGCAGAAACCAGCCTCGATTCCCAGTCATATAGTTTGAACATGCCGAATCAAGAAACCAATTTCCTTTGACTACTTCATCTTCCACCGCAGCCATGAGAACTAACTCCTCATTCTCATCGAACTCTGCATAGTTAACAGCCTTATCCCATTTGGGACATTCGTATTGAAAGTGTCCTGCTTGATGACACTTATTGCACTGTACAGTAGACTTATCAAACTCACCTCGACCTCTACCTCGACCCCGTCCTCTACCTCGGCTAGACATGCTTCTACCTCGTCCTCTACCTCGTTCGGGACTAGCATCATCTACTTTCATGGCTTGTTCTTCAGTAACTTTCCTTAGCAGCTTTTGCTCATGGACAAGTAATGAGCTTTGCAACTCATCAACCGAGATAGTATCCAAATCCTTGGATTCTTCAATAGAGCAAACAACGAAGTTAAAGTTTTTGGTAAGAGTTCGAAGTACCTTTTCCACTATCTTGACATCCGGCATATTCTCTCCACTGTTTCTCATACTGTTAGCCGTTGGTTCAACCACAGGTGAGGTGTTAGAGGGCCCACCCATTTGTGGGTCCTCTTGAATCGTGGGGTAGGAGTTTGGCAAAGGTGGCAGCGATCCCGACCTTTGTCCTGCACGTACCGACATACGTGCTCCACGCTTCCTCCTTGGTGGTTCAGGTGGTGGTTGAGGTTGGTCCACCGGTTTCATGTGGACATCTTCTTGAACAGGAGGTGGTTGAGAGTGATGGGAAGGTGTGTGGGCAAAGGTGAATTGGTTCCAGTATTGGTCCCATTCATTAGGACCTTGGTAGGGCGATCCGGCATATGAGTTTGAATCGCTCGAAATTTCAATGGGATGCACATTTGATCCCGACGGCGGCATCTCCGGGTCGGAGTCCTCGTCCATAGGGTGTGATTGGTCCAACTGATTTTGATCGGCTGGAGGCGTGTTAAAATAATGGTTAGGGTTAAATTCTTCGTGGTAAGAATGTGAATGGGAATGATGGGTATGGTGTGAATGGTGTGAGTGGTAGGAATGGTAAGAATTTTGGGAATGTGAGGGCGAGTGTCTATTAGAGACAGAACGTCTCGCTGGTTGCCAAGGAGACGAATCTCCTGATTCTTGGTAAGCATCTGGATTATGAGGTTGAGGGGAATACGCCCCGATGGTCCTCCCCTCATTGGACCTTTTCTTCTTCCACTTTGTCCTCTCACACATGGCGGCATTTTCCTGTTAAAAATCAATTCAAAAACATACTAATAACTAAATAATGAAATGAATAAATCCTAGGTCAATGACTAGACTCGGAAGTCTAAGGAATGTACTCGTGTAAGTTTGAGATTAAACACAAAAGGCTAGTGTTTAATTCTTTCAAACGTTGGCTCTGATACCAACCTTGTCACACCCCGGATTTCCAACCCAAATCCATACACCGGTGGGCCCGAGTAGGGAGTATCGTGACGTCAGTTGATAATCATCATGGTCAATTAAACACGGCACAGCGGAAGTCTTGGAGTAAAATTACTATTACAAACCGAATGTTCGAAAATACAAAATAATATACAGGCTTGTAATAGAAGATCCACAGACAGATCATAAATTGTACATAGAAAGAATGCAAAACAGACTTTGGGCAGATTTAGGATTTACAAGATCCTCTATCACTACCCAGCACTTCCAGCCTATTTTCGTATTGTACCTGCAGATTAGTCTTTTGAAAATACGTCAGCTTTCGCTTGTTAATACACCCAACTGACTCATTTTGAAAACATTTAAAAAATGTTTAAAGTGCGTATCAACACAAATCTTTTTATAACTTGGGTTAATTGACCGTCCAACCTTGTTAACAGATTTATATGTTTGTCATACATGCGGGGCTCGGTACAGTGACCGAGACACAATTAACGTACACACCACTTTGGACTCACGAAGGAGTCAATTCCTCACAACCTTGTGGGAATGCATAATTGAGCATCTATCGGGTGTATGCCTACACTCGCGCTAAGGTCGTGGCCATTTCTATTGTAATGAGCCGAGGATATCCACGACACGGTAGTTAACCCCCGATGCTTAATTTATCAAACAAAACTAACTAAAACAGAATATGCGGATTTCTATTCCGACCGGCGTTCGATTAATCCCATTCCCGACCAAGCGGTAATAATTTACTATAACCCAAGCCCGTATAGGGGAAATAAGTTGAGAGTACTTACCTGAGCTAGTCTTCTTTAATTTTTAATAACTCAGCCGTACACAAAAAGGACTAAGTGCAGCATTTACCGGCAAGTCTCTAGTCTGGATTATGGCATAAACAAACCAATTAAATACTAACGGTCTTATTTAAGTCATAGACTTAGACCGACTAGCGTGCTTGATCAAAACGTATGACGCTAGATTAAACGACGATCGGATAGAATGTAGTTTAATCCCAACAAGTACCTTGACTTGCATAATATGGGTAAACTATAAGCATTCTAGATTTTGAAACATAAATGACAAGTCTTGGTCAATAATATGGTTTAAAATCATACTATGCGCCGAAACGACGCTTATGTCGTAAAATGACGTTTTATACAATGTTTAATGAAAACTGACATTAGGGTCAGATTAAAAATGTCTTAAATATGTTATTTAATATAACATATCAGTAGATAATTGATTTACCTTGAAAAGATTTGATTAAAACCATTTTATAAGCCAAAAGGGCTAAAACCCTTATTTATCGACATAGTTTAAGGACCTGTTTGAAAGTCAGTTTATTACTTGGTTTAACATTCCAAATAATCCTACATATAATATTACATCAGTAGTAAACTCATTTTCAAGTTCATTATTATTTAAAACCTTGTTTTATGCAAAAAAGGGCATTTTGGTCAAAGATTGCATAATTATGGAACTTGCGCATAAACTTGGATTCTGATTATGATCATGTAATATAACCTCAGAGGGTTATGCTACATTATATTATGATAATAATGCAACTTTAGATCAGTAGCTAACTAATGTAAATCGGGTCAGAATCGAAAGTCAAAGCAGAAGTCAAACTTCGCGACTTTCGGTTGCGAACCGACCCTAGAACTGAAATTGACGAGTCGAACATGTTCTAATAATTATTACCAACTTGTTTAAGTGTCAAAACAGGTTTCATAACATATATAAGATCATTTTATGATTTTTTTCCGAAAAATGGCCTGTTTGACTTTTTAATATCATAACTTTGACCCGTCAATTGGTCTAGCAAACGTGATCTTTAGGAGGTGCCCTTTATAGGGACTAACACCTACCTTATTACAATCACTTAGCCATGCTCATTTCGAACAATGGCTGGACCATAATGGTCTTAACCAAAAGTCAAAGCGTTTTACGAAAACACTTGACTTTTGGCTATAAAAGCCTATAAACGAAAATGCAAGAGCAAGGAACAGTTACAGGAGGTTCCTACAATGCAAGAGAACTAAGTTGGATGCTCCTTTCAGCTAGGAACTTCCAGAGGAGGGAGAAGAGTTATGATTTAGAAAGGTGCAAGTTCAAATGGTGAACTTGATCACCTATTTATAGTTGGAGAACTCAAAGGAGGTGAAGCCAGGTGTTTAGAGGTGTAAGAAGAAGCCTACAAGTGTCCCAAAACGTGGCATAGTAGTTTAAAGAAGCCATGGTTTCGAATTAATGGTTTTGGAGTTTTGCTTGGAGACCAAACAAATTTTCTGCAACAGAGGGCTTCTCGAGCCCCACGAGAGACCCATGCCTGGTCTCTCACGGCCCGCGACCGCTCCTGGCCACTTTCAAAGTTTGACACTTTTAATCCCTTATCTTATTAAAGTTTCTCAAAACCTTCTTAAACACCTTTTTGGCACGTTTAGCCCTCCGTAGCCAATACTTGGCATGCCCGGGATTATTCCCGGACATTATCGAGCTCTCGGTTCGTTAAAAGGTCACTTAGAGGTATAAATTAACATGTTGACACTTTTAGTCCCTCCATCATCCAACTTTCACATATTTACAAAATTGAACCCTCTCGTCGAACAAATGATACGGATAAGAGTTAGGACTTCGCAAAGGATCACTCAGAGGCTTATTATAAGCATGTTGATTCCGATGTCACTCAGAGGCTGGACATGTTGACATATCAGTCACTCAAAGGCCAAATTTCAAGCATGTTGACGTATCAGTCACTCAGAGGCCAATGATTTATGCATGTTGACATATCAGTCATTCAGAGGCTGTTATTTATGCATGTTGACATCGGACCGTCACTCAGAGGCTCAGTTTGAGCATGTTGACGCCTTTAATCCTTATTGGTCTTTAACAGACTATATTTAAAATACAACACGTGTCACTATATTATTGGACACGATTTTACAGGGTGTTACATCCTCACCCCTTAAAAGAAATCTCGACCTCGAGATTTAATTCAAAAAGATGGGGGTACTTTTGTCGCATAGTGGACTCAACCTCCCATGTATACTCGGGACCTCTAAAAGCGTCCCACTTAACCTTTACTATAGGTATCATTTTTCTTCGGAGCTTCTTAACCTATCGATCCTCGATCGAAATTGGTTTCTCAACGAACTTCAGGTTTTCATCTATCTGCACATCCTTGTGCGACATTGCTAGCGACTCATCGGCTAGACATTTCTTAAGATTAGATATGTGGAATACATCATGGATTCCACTAAGCTCCTCTGGCAACCTGAGCTTATAAGCTACAGTGCCGACGCATTCGATTATCTCGAAGGGTCCAATATATCTTGGGCTCAACTTACCCTTCTTTCCAAAACGCATCACACCTTTCCACGGTGATACTTTTAACATGACTTTGTCCCCTACTTGGAACTTAAGAGGTTTACGCCTCTTGTCTGCATAACTTTTCTGCCTATCACGGGCAGCTTTGAGACGATCACGGATTTGCACAATCTTTTCCGTGGTCTCCAGGACAATCTCTGGTCCTGATAGTTGGGCTTCCCCAACTTCTGCCCAGCACACGGGCGTTCGGCACTTTCTCCCATACAAGGCCTCAAAAGGATCAGCCTTGATGCTAGTATGATAACTGTTATTGTAGGAGAATTCTATTAGGGGTAAGTGGTCATCCCAACTTCCACCTAAATCAATTACACATGCTCTAAGCATGTCTTCCAGTGTTTGGATAGTACGCTCACTTTGACCATCAGTCTACGGATGGTAAGCCGTACTAAAATTTAATCGTGTGCCTAATGATTGTTGGAAACTTTTCCAAAAGTGAGTTGTGTGTCTAGTATCTCTATCGGATACAATAGATACTGGCACACCGTGTAGGGACACAATCTTATTCACATACAACTTAGCCAATTTATCTGAATTATACGTTTTTTTGATTGGCAAGAAATGAGCTGACTTAGTCAGTCTATCTACAATGACCCAAATAGTGTAATTACCACATTTGGTCTTAGGTAACTTGGTAATCAAATCCATAGTTACCATTTCCCATTTTCAAGTGGGAATCTCAAGTTGTTGTAGAAGTCCTGACGGTTTCTGATGTTCTGCCTTAACTTGCGAACACATCAGACACTTAGCTACATAAGTGGCTATGGATTTCTTTAAACCCATCCACCAATAATTCTTGTTCAAGTCCTGATACATCTTGTCACCTCCTGGGTGAATTGAGTATCTCGAACTATGTGCTTCTTGGAGGATTAGATCTCTAAGTCCTCCAAAGACTGGAACCCAAATTCTACCATTAAATCTGAGGATTCCATCTTTTCCAGGCGTTAATTGATTAATAGTTCCGCCTAATCCTTCATTAGGAATATTATCCTCTAATAGGGCTTGCTTTTGCGCATTTAATAGCTTCTCATTTAAACTATTTCTGAGCTCAATGCTCTTGGCGTTAATCCTAATGGGCTTAATTCTTTCCTTGCGACTTAAGGCGTCGGCAACGACATTTGCCTTGCCGGGATGGTAGCGAATCTCGCAATCATAGTCATTAAGTGTTTCCATCCATCGGTGTTGTCGCATGTTCAATTCTTTCTGATTGAACAAGTGTTGGAGACTTTTATGATCTGTGTATATAACACACTTTATACCATACAAGTAATGTCTCCACAGTTTTAGTGCAAATACAACGGCACCCAGTTCCAAATCGTGAGTGGTGTAATTCCTTTCGTGCACATTTAATTGTCGTGATGCATAGGCAATTACCTTGCCATTTTGCATTAGCACACAATCCATGCCGGTGTGCGAGGCATCACAATAGACAACAAAGTTCTCAATACCCTTGGGTAGAGATAACACAGGAGCATTACTCAACTTGTGTTTAAGAATCTCAAAAGATCCTTGTTGCTTTGGACCCCAAATGAACTTAAGATTTTTACGGGTCAGGGTAGTCAAAGGAGTGGCTATTTTTGAGAAGTTTTCAATGAACCTCCTACAGTAACCCGCCAATCCTAAGAAACTACGACTCTGATGGGGTCTTGGGCACTTCCCAATTTATTATGGCCTCAATTTTGGCGGGATCCACTTGGATACCACGCTCACTTACCATGTGCCCAAGAAATTGGACTTCTCTAAGCCAAAATTCACATTTAGAGAACTTTGCATAAAGTTCTCCTGCCTTAATAATTCTAGAATGCACCAAAGATGTTTCTCGTGATCAGCTTGATTACGAGAATAAATAGTATGTCGTCTATGAAGACAATGACAACTTATCCAAATATGGTTTGCAGACTCTGTTTATGAGGTCCATGAATGCTGCAGGTGCATTTGTGAGCCCAAAAGGCATCACTAAAAATTCAAAGTGACCATAGCGGGTCCTGAAGGCTGTCTTAGGAACATCTTCGTTCCTAACCTTCAATTGATGATATCTGGATCTCAAATCGATCTCGGAGAAGTAGCTAGCCCCTTGAAGTTGGTCAAATAAATCATCGATCCTGGGTAGAGGATATCTATTCTTGATTGTTAACTTATTCAGCTCACGATATTCGATGCACACTCGCATCGAACCGTCTTTCTTCTTTACAAACAAGATAGGAGCTCCCCAAGGTGAGGTACTAGGCTGAATAAATCCTTTCTCCAAGAGTTCGTCCAATTGAACTCTTAACTCATTCATTTCGGTTGGAGCTAGCCTATATGGAGCTCTAGCTACGGGTGTTGATCCTGGTATGATGTCAATTCTGAACTCCACTTGCCTATCCGGAGGTAGGCTTGGTAATTCTTCAGGGAAAACATCGGGATATTCCGAGATGACTGGTTGATCTTCAAGATTCGGCTTATGTCCATTTATGGTTACTTGTGTCATACAGATGACACAACCTTTTCTCAGACACTTGGATGCCTTAAATAACGACACCTTGTCTGGCAGTCCATAGTGGGAGTCTCTGAGGATGGTGATTATTTCACCAGATGGGGTTTTAATTTCGATGACCTTTTTATCGCAGGTAATACGGGCTGGTTATGAGATAACCAATCCATGCCTAAGACAACATCAAACCCTGCCAATTTCATTGGCAAAAGAGAGATAGGGATGGAATGATTCTTAATGGATATAGAGCATCCATCAAGAATAGAAGAAGCAGTTTCTAAGGTTCTATCGGCAAGTTCTATCTCATAAATTTTATCTAGAGTTCTTATGGGTAAATTTAATAGTTCACTAAACTTATGATTAACAAAAGATCTATCTGCACCCGAATCAAAAAGAACTCTAGCATAAATATCATTAATGGGGAAAGTACCTGTTATGACATTGTCGTCATTAACAGCTTCTCTTGCATTTATTTGAAAGGCACGTGCATTTCCCTTCTTCACCTCTCCAGGCTTTGCATCATTACCTTTGGGTTTCTTGGGGCAATTGTATGTTATATGCCCTTTTTCATTGCAGTTATAGCAAACTGCATCCTTAAGATCCTTGCAATCTAAGGTCTTATGCCCTCTTCTCTTGCAGATACCACAGGGTTTGGTTTGTGGATTTATACTACATTGTCCCCAATGCCTATATATACAATTCTTGCACAGAGGTTTGTTATTAGACGTGTGCTGGTTCTTTTTGAACCCGAAATTTCCTTTCTTCTTAAATCTTTGGGAGTTATTATCCTCCCGTTTCCTCTTTCCGTCAGTTTCAGCGCTAACTAATTTTTGTCTTACCAGATCTAGGGTGAGGGAAAGAGATAGGTCTACAGCGGACCTATAGGTACTGGGCTGAGCAGCCTTTACCATGCCCTTTATTTCGGGCGTCAACCCATTTATGAAACGCGCAATGCGTTTGGATTCGGGGGTGATCAAATAGGAAACTAACCTAGATAGGGAGTTAAAGTCAGAAACATACTTTCGACAATCTAGGTTTTTCACTGAAAGAGACAAGAAGTCTGTCTCTAACTTCTCCACCTCATGAGGTGGGCAGTAAGTTTCCTTTATCAAATCAACAAACGTGGACCATCCCAAGTTGTACAGGTGTACTTTACCTGTTGATTGAACCATGGTCTTCCACCATATTAGGGCATCGCCTTTGAAGGATTGTGATATGTACTTGACCACATCCTTATCAGCACAGTTGCTGATGTTTACTATCGTCTCCATCTCGTCTAGCCATTTTAGGGCTTCTATAACTCCTTTTTCCCCGTTAAAGTCTCGGGGCTTGCATGAGATGAAATACTTATAAGTACATCCGTCCTTAACAGAACGGGACTTTTCAGTAAAATCTATTTTCTTTGGTTCACTCTTCGCATTTGAAGAGTGAACAGAGCTCTCCCTATGAGCTGAAGATGGTAGAATGGATAGGGGTCTAGATCGAGTGGCACTCGGCTCTCTTAGCTTTTCTATGGCCTTACTCATGGCCCTTTCCACAGCCGCATCAATGCGAGCTTGGAAATCGTTATCATTAATATTTTTATTTTCAGCATTGTTGGGTTCAACATTCCTGTGGCTACTTTGTGCTTTATTTGAGTTAGCCATCTTTAAGTCTTGGTTTTTATATACCAATAAAACTTCATTTAGCCATGGCGTATCAACAATATCGGCTTTCAATATTGGATATAACAATCCATTGCTTATACCAGTGTGAATAACATCACAACCCTTAGGCTTAACATATCTATATTTGGCCTAGGTCTTAATAGGACCATCATAGGCAGATTACAATTTGGACGTAGTCCATATATTATTGGACAGTGGATCGCAATGTCACAACTGTCATTGTCATCACTGACAATTATATAGCTCATAGGCTTGTCCCTAATGGACATAATAATTGGGCACATTGGCCGGTCACATTGGACATAATATATATGGCACATCAGCCTGTTACTTAGGTCATAATATATATATGACATATCCGCCTGTCGCATTGGACATAAATTAGGCACCTTGGCCTACATCATATCAGATGTATATGGCATATCAGCCTGTCCCGTTGGACAATTAATTGGGCACATTGGCCTACATCATATCAGATGTATATGGCATATCAGCCTGTCCCATTGGACAATTAATTGGGCACATTGGCCTACATCATATCAGATGTATATGGCATATCAGCATGTCCCGTTGGACAATTAATTGGGCACATTGGCCTACATTATATCCGATGTATATGGCATATCAGCTTGTCCCGTTGGACAATTAATTGGGCACATTGGCCTACATCATATCAGATGTATATGGCATATTAGCCTGTCCCATTGGACAATTAATTGGGAACATTGGCCTACATCATATCAGATGTATATGGCACATCAGCATGTCCCGTTGGACAATTAATTGGGCACATTGGCCTACAACATATTAGATGTATATGGCATATTAGCCTGTCCCGTTGGACAATTAATTGGGCACATTGGCCTACATCATATCAGATGTATATGGCATATCAGCCTGTCCCGTTGGACAACTAATTGGACACATTGGCCTGACGGCTAGTGTGGTTCCTCAAGTCACACTATCAAGAGTATGAACACTTCTTAATGTTACATAAGAGTACCTTAATGATTGATTAATGGTCCCGGTCACCTTCGACCTTAACGACCTTGGAGGTTTGGACCTAGTCCCTTACTCCTGAATAGAAGGATAACTTCCCTTAACTATCCTGATAGAAGACCCCTTCGTACTTAACTATCATTTCTTGGCCAATGTGTGGTCTACGCCACTTGGCATAATCAATCTATTAAGTTCCTTTTGTTTTTGGAATTATATAGCAGAACATAAATTTTGAATAAAATCGAGGCGCTCGTTTTCAAGAGGATGAATACATATATATAATTCCAAAGTACTTCATTAAATTTTCATAAGAAACTACAATACTTGAAACAAATAAATGAAACTCATTGTCCATGCAAGGACTGAAAGAAATAAAATGTCCACGCAGGGATTAAAGAAATAACAATGTCCACGCAGGGACTACATATAATAGAAAAGACTTCACTCGTCCTTCTTTCCCTTGACTAGCTTGGAGAGTTTCTTGAAGAACTTATTTGTCTTCTTCTCCATTTTCTCCGCTTGCTGCTGCATCTCTTTCATTCTTTCTAAGGCCTCATTAATGGCCTCAAGTGGTGGCGGAGGTTGTGGTTGGGGTTGTGGCATATCCGGATACTGATACCCATAAGTTGGATATCCAGTCGGTGGATAAGTAGGTGGGAAAGGAGACGGGTAAAGTGCGTTGTGCATAACCGCCTGCATGTATGGGTCTTGCGACTATGCTTGATAGTCTACCGATGTAGACGGGTTAAAAGGATCATATCCAGATGTATCTGGATATGTAGGGATTGGGTTAGTATAACCCGATGGTGGTGGTTGAACTATAGGTGTGGGTGTTGGTTCAACCACAGGTGAGGTGTTAGAGGGCCCACCCATTTGTGGTCCGCTTGAATCGTGGGGTAGGAGTTTGGCAAAGGTGGCAGCGATCTCGACCTTTGTCCTGCAATTACCGACATACGTGTTCCACGCTTCCTCCTTGGTGGTTTAGGTGGTGGTTGAGGTTGGTCCACCGGTTCCATGTGGACATCTTCTTGAACAGGAGGTGGTTGAGAGTGATGGGAAGGTGTGTGGGCAAAGGTGAATCGGTTCCAGTATTGGTCCCACTCATTAGGACCGTGGTAGGGCGATCCAGCATATGAGTTTGAAGCGCTTGAAATTTCAATGGGATGCACATTTGATCCCGACGGCGGCATCTCCGGGTCGGAGTCCTCGTCCATAGGGTGTGGTTGGTCCAACTGATTTTGATCGGCTGGAGGCGTGTTAAAATAATGGTTAGGGTTAAATTCTTCGTGGTAAGAATGTGAATGGGAATGATGGGTATGGTGTGAATGGTGTGAGTGGTAGGAATGGTAAGAATTTTGGGAATGTGAGGGCGAGTGTCTATTAGAGACAGAACGTCTCGCTGGTTGCCAAGGAGACGAATCTCCTAATTCTTGGTAAGCATCTGGATTATGAGGTTGAGGGGAATACCCCCGATGGTCCTCCCCTCATTGGACCTTTTCCTCTTCCACTTTGTCCTCTTACACGTGGCGGCATTTTCCTGTTAAAAATCAATTAAAAAATATACTAATAACTTAATAATGAAATGAGTAAATCCTAGGTCAATGACTAGACTCGGAAGTCTAATGAATGTGCTCGTGTAAGTTTGAGATTAAACACAAAAGGCTAGTGTTTAATTCTCTCAAATGTTGGCTCTGATACCAACCTTGTCACACCCCGGATTTCCAACCCAAATCCATACACCGGTGGGCCCGGGTGGGGAGTATCATGACGTCAGTTGATAATCATCATGGTCAATTAAACACGGCATAGCGGAAGTCTTGGAGTAAAATTACTATTACAAACTGAATGTTCAAAAATGCAAAATAATATACAGGCTTGTAATAGAAGATCCACAGGCAGATCATAAATTGTATATAGAAAGAATACAAACAGACTTTGGGCAGATTTAGGATTTGCAAGATCCTCTATCACTACCCAGCACTTCCGGCCTATTTTCATATTGTACCTGCAGATTAGTCTTTTGAAAATACGTCAGCTTTCGCTTGTTAATACACCCAACTGACTCATTTTGAAAACATTTCAAAAATGTTTAAAGTGCGTATCAGCACAAAATCTTTTTATAACTTGGGTTAATTGACCGTCCAACCTTGTTAACAGATTTATATGTTTGTCATACATGCAGGGCTCGGTACATTGACCGAGACACAATTAACGTACACACCACTTTGGACTCACGAAGGAGTCAATTCCTCCCAACCTTGTGGGAATGCATAATTGAGCATCTATCGGGTGTATGCCTACACCCGCGCTACGGTCGTGGCCATTTCTATTGTAATGAGCCGAGGATATCCAGGACACGGTAGTTAACCCCTGATGTTTAATTTATCAAACAAAACTAACTAAAACAGAATATGCGGATTTCTATTCCGAACCGGCGTTCGATTAATCCCATTCCCGACCAAGCGGTAATAATTTACTGCAACCCACGCCCGTATAGGGGAAATACGTCGAGAGTATTTACCTGAGCTAGTCTTCTTTAATTTTTAATAACTCAGCCGTACACAAAAAGGACTAAGTGCAGATAGCATTTACCGGCAAGTCTCTAGTCTGGATTATGGCATAAACAAACCAATTAAATACTAACGGTCTTATTTAAGTCATAGACTTAGACCGACTAGCGTGCTTGATCAAAACGTATGACGCTAGATTAAACGACGATCGGATAAAATGTAGTTTAATCCCAACAAGTACCTTGACTTGCATAATATGGGTAAACTATAAGCATTCTAGATTTTGAAACATAAATGACAAGGTTAAACCCGTTTCGGTTGATTTCCGTAAAATGGTTACATATACGTAACCGTGTGCATTTTAGCGATGTCGGGTAACCGGATAAGTTATGGACAAGTTCTATATGCCATTATACTTTAAATAAGTTAAGATATCAGTAGGATATCAACTTGTATGCCCGTAAAGGTTTTAAAACGAAATTATGCCTTATAAGGCAATTTGGTAATTTCATACCGTATAAAAGAAACTTGAATATATTTTAAGTTTACCATCATAAGTATTCTAGAAAAATATTTTATTTATGATATAATATCAATTATATGTGTAAATTATCTTTTATGACCAAACTATGCACCGAAGGGGCATTTTGGTCATTTTACACATAATTTATAAATTATTTGGGATTCTGAGTTTATAACATGTACCTACTGTAATTGTGTTTAAAATAAGTTTTAAAATCAGTAGGTATCAAGTCTTGGTCAATAATATGGTTTAAAATCATACTATGCGCCGAAACGACGCTTATGTCGTAAAATTACGTTTTATACAATCTTTAATGAAAACTGACATTAGGGTCAGATTAAAAATGTCTTAAATATGTTATTTAATATAACATATCAGTAGATAATTGATTTACATTGAAAAGATTTGATTAAAACCATTTTATAAGCCAAAAGGGCTAAAACCGTCATTTATCGACATAGTTTAAGGACCTGTTTGAAAACTCAGTTTATAACTTGGTTTAACATCCCAAATAATCCTACATATAATATTACATCAGTAGTAAACTCATTTTCAAGTTCATTATTATTTAAAACCTTGTTTTATGCAAAAAAGGGCATTTTGGTCAAAGATGGCATAATTATGGAACTTGCGCATAAACTTGGATTCTGATTATGATCATGTAATATAACCTTAGAGGGTTATGCTACATTATATTATGATAATAATGCAACTTTAGATCAGTAGCTAACTAATGTAAATCGGGTCAGAATCGAAAGTCAAAGCAGAAGTCAAACTTCGCGACTTTCGGTTGCGAACCGACCCTAGAACTGAAATTGACGAGCCGAACATGTTCTTACATGTTCTAATAATTATTACCAGCTTGTTTAAGTGTCAAAACAGGTTTCATAACATATATAAGATCATTTTATGATTTTTTCCGAAAAATGGCCTGTTTGACTTTTTAATATCATAACTTTGACCCGTCAATTGGTCTAGCAAACATGATCTTTAGGAGGTGCCCTTTATAGGGACTAACACCTACCTTATTACGATCACTTAGCCATGCTCATTTCGAACAATGGCTGGACCATAATGGTCTTAACCAAAAGTCAAAGCGTTTTACGAAAACTCTTGACTTTTGGCTATAAAAGCCTATAAACGAAAATGCAAGAGCAAGGAACACTTACAATAGGTTCCTACAATGCAAGAGAACTAAGTTGGATGCTCCTTTCAGCTAGGAACTTCCAGAGGAGGGAGAAGAGTTATGATTTAGAAAGGTGCAAGTTCAAATGGTGAACTTGATCACCTATTTGTAGTTGGAGAACTCAAAGGAGGTGAAGCCAGGTGTTTAGGGGTGTAAGAAGAAGCCTACAAGTGTCCCAAAACGTGGCATAGCAGTTTAAAGAAGCCATGGTTTCGAATTAATGGTTTTGGAGTTTTGCTTGGAGACCAAACAAATTTTCTGCAGCAGAGGGCTTCTCGCGCCCCGCGAAAGACCCAGGCCTGGTCTCTCACCGCCCGCGACCGCCCCTGGCCACTTTCAAAGTTTGACACTTTTAACCCCTTAACTTATTAAAGCTTCTAAAAACCTTCTTTAACACCTTTTTGGCACGTTTAGCCCTCCGTAGCCAATACTTGGCATACCCGAGATTATTCCCGGACATTGTCGAGCTCTCGGTTAAGATAAAAGGTCACTCAGAGGTATAAATAACATGTTGACACTTTTAATCCCTCTATCATCCAACTTTCACATATTTACAAAATTGAACCCTCTCGTCCAACAAATGGTACGTATGAGAGTTAGGACTTTGCAAAGGATCACTCAGAGGCTTATTATAAGCATGTTGATTCCGATGTCACTCAGAGGCTGGGCATGTTGACATATTAGTCACTCAGAGGCCAAATTTCAAGCATGTTGACGTATCAGTCACTCAGAGGCTAATGATTTATGCATGTTGATATATCAGTCACTCAGAGGCTGTTATTTATGCATGTTGACATCGGACCCTCACTCAGAGGCTCAGTTTGAGCATGTTGACGCCTTTAATCCTTATTGGTCTTTAATAGACTATATTTAAAATACAACACGTGTCACTATATTATTGGACACGATTTTACAGGGTGTTACACGGTGTCTGGTGTTCTCCTGCTCGTGGTATAGTGTAGCCAATCTCAATGGCCGGCCAAAAACCCTTAGATCGAAGAAGGTTCTCCATAACCAACTTCCAGTGATCATAATCCCCATCAAACTTGGGAATAATTAGGCCTTGTGTCAAGCTCCCTTCACTCCCCATTTCACACCGATTAGCTTCTTAAACACTCAGGAATTTGCGCTCTGATACCACTTGAAAGAACTCAAGTGCTATCTCAATGACTCACAAAATTCTGATGATTTTATTGAAGATCAAATGCCTTTAAATAGGCTTACAATTAACGTATACAAAGAAACGTTCAACCTACTACTTAGCCACAAAAACAGGAACAGACTCAACTAAGAGAAATAAACAACGTGAAAAATAACTCGGTCAAGTGACCGTTATTTGATGACTCAGAATGACTAGATCCAACAATTACCAATCATGCATATGTAATTGAAAAATATTGTTACTTGTGTACTTGTAGATGTAATGATACAAGTAAAAGTACAAATGTGATGATTCTAAAAAATATCATATGATCTGTAAGTCACGATAACACTACAAATGGTTGAAAACCTGATGGGTTTATTTCTAGACTTGACTTGAACATTATAGATTCAGAGTGCACAAGGCTTCAAGCCTCTAGTGAGGTTTTGTTATTGTAGTTCATGCATTGGCTCAACATAAATGAATCAAGACGGAGAAAAGTCTCATTCTTTTACCCATGGAGCATCTACCCAGACCCGTAAAGCGATGGTAAGTTGCTCCAGCAAGGAAGGGGGGAGGGGGGTTGGTAATTGTAAAATAATCTCATGGGTTGGGAAGTTGGGTACGAGGAGTATTATATGAGATGATATTCATACCCTATTATGTGAAATGGATATCATACCTGAAATAGCCTGTTTTAGTAGGCAAACACTCCAAGAAATATAGAGGAAGAACAAGAAATTTTTGGGGGCAATTTTCTGATATATTTCTCAATGCAAATCAAACAATTTAAATATGCAGGGAACTAAGGCTAACCATCCATGTTCCTTATTCCATGGAAATCATGCACCACTATCTAAATGTAGTAAATGGAGATCCCTAAAGACTAGGTAAACAAATGTAACAGAAATTAGAAAATGCATAGTGGAACTTGCAGCTTAATTCTCGAATCTCATGGGCCTTTTTATCTCTCTCTTGGGCCTCCTGCTTAACTCTTGATCTTCCTGGGCCTATGCATCTGGTGGGCCTGTGTGGTCCGTTATCATCACCCCCCTCTTGAGATGAGACATTGACCTCAATGTCTGGAAGGAACGGGTAGTGCTCACGAACAAAGTCTGCATCTTCCCAAGTGGATTCCTCCAATGGTCGGTTTTCCCATTTAATTAGCAACTGCTGCTGGTTGTTCGGGCCCATGCGGTGATTCAAGATGGTTTCCGGCAACACGTCAACTGCTTCGTCTAATTGCAGTGGGCTACTAATGTCTTGCACTGTCGGAATGCTCCCATGACTTGACTTCAGTAGTGACACATGAAAAACCGGGTGGACCTTAGATGCCGGAGGTAATGCCAATTTGTACGCAACCTCCGATGCGTTCCAGTATTCTATAGGGCCCAAAGTAACGTTTGGAAAGCTTTTGACCTAGTCGTTCTTGAACTGATTGTTGTCGGTAAGGTTGAAGCTTTAAGTAGACCCAATCGCTAACTTCAAACTGCTTTTCCATACGTTTTTTGTTCGCTTGCTTGACCATCTGTGTCCTTGCTTCCAGTAGTGCTGTCTTCTAATGCTCTATAATCTGCTGATGATTGCTAAGGGACATATCAATTGAAGCGTTGTTGTTCGATCCCGGTACGTAATCATGAATTGAAGACGCTTCGCGCCCATAAAGTGCCTTAAACAGTGTCATATCCGTGGTCGAGTGGTAACTTGTGTTATACGAGAACTCGGCCAGATATAAATATCGCTCCCATAAAGATTGCTTATCAAAGACGAAAGCTCGGAGATACGTTTCGAGACAACGATTCACCACCTCAGTTTGACCGTCCGTTTGCGGTTGATAGGCACTGGAATGAAGTAATTTAGTGCCCATTTGCTTGAACAGTTCCATCAAAAATTTGCTAAGAAATGTGGGATCCCGGTCAGAGATGACGGTCTTGGGAAGACCATGAAGACGATAAACTTCCCACATGAATATTGCTGCCAAAGAAACCGCTGTATACTTCGTTGGTAAAGCGAATAAGTGGGCGAATTTTGATAAACGATCAACAATCACCCAAACGATCGTTTTACCTTTGGATGCGGTAGATGTGTAATGAAATCCATTGAAATATCTTGCCACGTTGATTCCGGAATGGGCAACGGTTGTAACAATCCATATGGCCTATGATTTGGAGATTTGATAGCTTGACATACTGCGCATTTTTTTACAAAAGAAGCGACATCCTTTTTTTGGCCCAACCATGAAAAAGATGCAGAGAGCCTTTTATATGTTGCATTAATACCTGAATGGCCTCCTAAAAATGAGGAATGAAACTCATGCAGCAACTGATTTCTTAAATTTGCAATGGGAGGTACCAGCAATTTGCCATGCAAGTAAACTAACCCGGCACGAATTAAGTGGTGTGGAAAAGCGGTGGGGTCTCCGGTAATCTGGGTAATAAGTTGTTGACCAACCGGCTCGTTTTTAAAATACGAACGGATTTCCTCCAACCAAGGAGCTGTGGGTGTGATAGAGCTAATGTAACATTTGTAAAAATCGGGTTTTCAAAACCCGCTCCGTTTTGTAATCAAGTATCAAGTTATAAAAGTTACATTAAATATTTATGATTATTTTGAGTTAAAACGATACATAATTAATAAATAAACTAAACTATAAAAATTATATTTGATAAAAAGTTAAAATAAAATAAATAAAAAAAATTATGAAGCTGCCGGGACTCGAACCCGGGTCAGCCAAGACACTTCAGCGACTTATCACCCAATCACAAGACCACTCCGCCACTTGTTTGTTTTCTGTTATCTTTAGGAAACAAATAAGTTTTATGGACTAAGGTAAATCAACCGATTTTACAAATTGTAACTGAAATCGGTTATCAAACACCCAAAGTCGATCTGGATACTCGCGATTCAGCGAGTATAACCGATAAACGGACGATTCCAATCAATGCTGCCATGAGTGTAACTTGAATTCGGAAGTGGATCGGTTTAATAACCGAAAGTTTTCAATTCTCGGATTACTTCAATCCTAGACCCTTCCTGCGACTCAAAACACTCTGCAAGACACCCAATTGCATTTCCGCAACCTTACAGTCCATCGGAGAAGCTTAAATCAGACCGCCGGAAAAATTCTGCAAGTTGCCGGAAAACCGGGACTCACATCCACACGGTATTTCCTCCGACTCTTTCTGTTTCAATCATGTGATTTATCAGTCTCTAACACAACTCCACCATCAGAATCGATCCTAGTCAACGTTTGTCGAAAATCTTACCTTCGCCGGAAAACTCCTGAAACTGCCGGAAACACACCGTGAACGGGTATGAGCTCCCAAACTTCTGATAAACTTTGTTTAAGTGCCTCAACTTCTTAAATAATCGAACAAAGCTGTTAATTGGTTTCAACAGCCGGAGTTCACCTTCAGAACCGACGAACCTCTGCCGGAATTCCGTGAACAACATCAATCGGTACATCTTTTTCCCCAAACTCTCTCCATTCTTTACTTTTAAATTACTTGTAATGTCTGAAAAGCGTATATGTCATGAATCGGTCATAACAGTCGGAATAAGTTTGTCTGTGTAAAATCAACGAAGAAGATGAAGACGCAACATAACTTAAGACTAATTAAAATTGGTATTTTAAACGGGTTAGACACACAGTCCAGCGGTGGACTGTGTGCAAAATACAAATGCACGTCCCGAGTTTGATTCCTGCTATACGCACTCCTTGTATAATAAAAGGCCTTTTTGTTTAAACTAAATCGGGATAACCCAGTTAGTTGTTAAGTATAATAAAAACCGAGATAATAACCAGGTTAGACACACAGTCCAGCGGTGGACTGTGTGCAACATGAATCATACGTCGCGCGTTCGAAACCCGTCACAAGCACCGGTCCGATTGAATTAAAATGTTTTTGAAATTGAAGAGAATTTCGGTTAAACTGAATAAGTGTATAAATATAAATAAAAACAAGATTATTTCGGGTTAGACACGTAGCTCAGTTGGTAGAGCTGCGTGCACGCGAACGGGAGGTCTCGGGTTCGAGCCTCACCCGGCGCAAACTAATACGCTGACCGAACCGGTCAACGGTCAACGCTAAATAAACAATTTTTTTTATATTTTTATTTATTTAATTTAATTTAAAAATCAATTAAAAATACTTAAAAATAACATTTTTAAAGATAGAAAATAGCCATAAACTCACAAAAATATATCTAAAAATTTCATTAAAATCCTTAATAAAATCCACCCATTTAATATATTTTTCCGTTATTATTTAGGTTAGTAATCCCCGTTGTTCCGCTCATCTAAATCGTGCGCATATCACCATCTCCAATCCAACGCACCCAAGGTGAGTGAATCTTACAAATTCCCCGTTTTAATCACGTTTTGGGGTGTATCATGTGTCTTTGTATATATATATTATAACTAAACTATTGTGCATTCATCATATCATGAACATGTGTATTCAGTTTGTTGCTGTTAAGTAGTTATTATTGGATGCAATTTATTATTCAGTACATGCAATTTCATAGGCCGCCGCTCCCCATTACATTATGAGCGTTGAGCATGTTCCCCATTTCATTATGAGGTTGAACCTGGCGTGCCCACATACGATCGGCTCCGTTTGATTGAGCCTTGATCGCACAGACATTTTCATTTTCAGTACATGCAATACGATCGACTCCGTTTGATTGAGCCTTGATCGCACAGTTTCATTTACGTTATTTACAGTATGATGTTGGTATGTTCATGTATGCTGACATGTGTTATTGTATGTTATAGTTGTGACTGCTATTTGCCATTGCTTGATTATTTACATTCGCTCATCTATGGTTATGCACAAATTTTCATTGAAAAACTAACAATTAATTTATTAATAAATGTTTATCTAATAAGGTTCACTCGCCAACTTATGTTGACCCAAAAACCCCCATTTTACACATGATACAGGTGAACCAGCAGCAGCTAGGAACACATAGGACTTGGACTAGAAGAATAAAACGATTTAGAGTTGGGATTGTTATGTTTGGTTTATTTCCTTTGTATTGAATGAACATGTTTGGATATTTGAAAATGTAACTTTGACTTTATTAAATATGAAACATATTAGTAAATGTCATGAGCTTTGGTGATAACCCAATTATGCCCCGACTCTTATTCCGCTGCGGGTCGGGGTTTGACAGATTGGTATAAGAGCCATGACTATAGGGATATAGGATAGGTTATTAGACCCTTAGAGCCTATACTATAGTCGATTAGAAACTTATAAGATTTTTGTGTGTTACATGCCAAATTTCATGATGTTTATATGTTTTATGTTAAATGTTACATTTGATATTGTGTAAGCATGTTCATAAGTATGTATTATCATATAATGCCTATCATGACTCGTATACTCATAACATATCACATCCATGAAAGCACACACCACATCATGATTGCTTTTACAATGATTTTCGTGTTTTCAAATCTCATCAAAGTGAGTTCTCATGACGGGCATGTAGTAACTGGAAGGGTACCAGTACCGGTAGTCGGAACGTCCTGTCTAGGCTGGCATTCGTATAAATCCAAAATAAAGGACCAGTTTGCCTACCTGGGGACTAACGATGAGAGTACGAAGTACCTATTAGGCCAAAGCATGCTATACCAAACGTCGTGGGAGCTAACCCCACTTTGAGTTGTCATTGTGTCTACACCTGGACACGTTCCGACCAAACATCGCATGAACATATTTTGTGGTTTGCATTCGGGGGATGCGAGTGTTAAATTGCCAATACTAATGTGAATCCTACCAAGCCAATAGCCATGGGGGCCCACATGACTATGTAGGTGAAGGTATGGGGGATATTTGAGGCCCAACATGAGCGAACCCAAGACATCCTATGGATGTAGTTGCATTATTGATATTTATGTTATTTTCATTTTCTTAAAGACATATGACACCTAAAAAGACACCATAAACTCACAATCTTCTCATTTTATGATCCTGTAGATGTCGTCTAGACAGCAACGAAGGGGTAAAAGATCGGGAAGGTCTCAGGAACGTTTGGCCACTCAGATCGCGAAACAAATGGCTACGATACTGCCTGACATTGTGGTCCAAGTACAACAAGCCCTTGCTACAAATCCTACTAACCCTCCCCAACAACAGGACCAGAACATCGACAACCCTCCTACCAGCAAGTGCTCTTACAAACATTTTAAGTCCTGTGATCCTCCTAAATTTGAAGGGACCGAGGGTGTCACTGCTCTCCTATATTGGTTCGAGGAGATGGAAAACACCTTCCTAAACTGCGATTGTCCTGAGGATCGCAAGGTTCGATATGCCACCGGGAGACTACTTGGAGTAGCTCTCACTTGGTGGAATACTGAGAAAGGGAAGAGGGGAACTAAAGATGCGATGGCCTTGACTTGGGAGGAGTTAAGGGAAATCATGACTAGGCGTTTCTGTCCTAGAAGTGAAATTAAGAAGTTGGAGGATGAATTTCATGCTCTAAAGCAAAAGGAGGGTGATCACACTACCTACAACAAGAGGTTCTTGGAGTTGAACCAAATGGTTCTAAATTTATTCACTCCAACCTATCGTCTGATCGAGCATTATATTCGAGGACTTCCCTCGAAAATCCAAGATTCAGTTCTCAGCGTTTCACCAGTAACACTTGAAGCTGCTATGGAGTTAGCAACTGAACTGACCGAAAACCGAATTCGCAACGGGAAGTTCAAAGAAGAGAAGAAGAAAGCCCCTGTTGAGGGACAAATTTCAAACCACCCCATTCCTTCCTCTAAGTTTGCTAACAAGAGGAAGCGTAACACCAGAAATTTTGCAGTTACCCAAACCAACACCCCTATTCCTGCTGCACCCATTACTCAAGTCACTCCTTCACCCGCACCATACAGAAGACCCTACACTGGCCCGTTACCAAAATGTAACCGTTGCCAATATCACCATTCCCCTGATCATCCTTGCCAATACTGCACCGGCTGCGGTCGCGCAGGACATACTGTTCAAACCTGCCGCATGCCTCAACGAACAAACCGCCACCAACCTTTAACCCAAACCCACCAACAGTTAATGGGTCAAGCCCAACAACCCCTACCATTTCCACCCACCCAACATTTAGCCCAAACATACTACCAACCCAATTATCCTATGGGCCAACCTATGCGGGCTTGCTTCAATTGCGGAGACCCCAGCCACTTCAGAAACACTTGTCCAAGGTTGGTAAACATTATTCATGCTCAGGCCCAAGCCAACCCAGTGAATCAAGCGAACCAAGCTCCTCCACCGGCAAGAGGAAGAGCTTTCAATATTAACGCGAACCAGGCCAGAGCTGATGGCAATGTGGTCAACGGTACGTTCCTTATAAATGGTAGATATGCCTCTATGTTATTTGATACTGGTGTAGATAGAAGTTTTGTGTCATTAGAATTTGAACCTATCTTAAGCAAAAATCGGGATAAGCTCACGGAATCCATAACGGTAGAAGTTGCGGACGGGAAACCAGTTTCATTAGACTCTATTTTATGCAACTGTACACTCACCTTAAACGACCACGATTTCTCAGTCGACCTTATTCCTATGAAGCTGGGAAGTTTTGACATCATAATCGGTATGGATTGGCTCAGCCAACATCAGGCGGAAGTTGTATGTCGTGAAAAATATATTCGTATTCCTCTTTCAAACGGCCAGACTCTTCGAATCATTGGAGAAACCTCGTCGAAAGGGCTCAGCTTAATGTCTTGTCTTCAAGCTCAAAAATATCTTCGCAAGAATTATGTCGCGTTTTTAGCTCATATCATCAAGAAGGGAACCACAGAGAAGAAACTTGAAGACATTCCTGTAGTGAAAGATTTCCCATAAGTTTTTCCTGACGACATTTCAGGACTTCCTCCAATTAGAGACGTCGAATTCCGTATTGATCTTATACCTGGTGCTACACCAGTTGCAAAGTCTCCATATAGGTTAGCCCCCTCTGAAATGCAAGAGCTAGCCAGTCAATTGCAAGAGTTGACTGACAAGGGATTCATACGTCCTAGCTCGTCGCCTTGGGGTGCACCTGTCCTTTTTGTAAAGAAGAAAGATGGATCTTTTCGTATGTGCATCGACTACAGAGAGCTCAACAAGTTAACAATCAAGAATCGCTATCCTTTACCTCGCATTGATGATCTTCTTGACCAACTACAAGGTGCCAGCTGCTTTTCAAAAATCGATCTTTGATCTGGCTATCATCAACTTAGAGTGCATGAGGAAGACGTCCCTAAGACTGCTTTTCGAACTCGTTATGGCCACTATGAATTCATGGTTATGCCATTTGGATTAACCAACGCACCAGCTGTCTTCATGGACCTAATGAACAGAGTCTGAAACCTTATCTTGATCGATTTGTTATAGTCTTCATCGACGATATTCTTATTTATTCAAAATCTAAAGCTGATCATGAGCGTCATCTTCGACTCGTTCTTGCACTTCTAGAAAAGGAAAAGCTTTATGCCAAGTTCTCCAAATGTGAATTCTGGTTAAAAGAGGTGCAATTCCTCGGGCATGTAGTCAATGACAAGGGAATACATGTTGACCCTTCAAAGATCAAAGCAGTTCAAGAATGGCAAGCTCCACGTACACCAACTGAAGTAAGATCTTTTCTTGGACTAGCTGGCTATTATCGTCGATTCATTTCAAACTTCTCTCGCATTGCTGTCCCACTCACGGCTTTAACTCATAAGGGAAAACCTTTCATATGGGGACCCAAGCAAGAAGAAGCCTTTCAAACCCTTAAACAAAAACTTTGTGATGCACCAATCCTCACTCTTCCTGAAGGTTGTGATGATTTTGTAGTCTATTGCGACGCGTCAGGGCAAGGATTAGGCTGCGTTCTCATGCAAAGAGGAAAAGTCATAGCTTATGCCTCGAGACAACTCAAGACGCATGAAAAGAACTACACCACTCATGACCTAGAACTTGGAGCCATTGTATTCGCTCTTAAGATATGGAGACATTATCTCTATGGCACTAAGTGTGAAATATACACTGACCACAAGAGTCTTCAACATATCTTCAATCAAAAAGAGTTAAACATGAGGCAACGAAGATGGGTCGAACTTCTGAATGATTACGACTATGAAATTAGATACCACCCTGGTAAAGCAAATGTGGTGGCTGATGCACTTAGTCGAAAGGGTTATGCGAACTCCATTCATCTTCTATGTTCGCAAATTATAACCGACATTAAAGATCAAATTCGAGAAGCCCAACACGTTTCAATAACAGAAGAAGATGTACGAAAGGAGATGTCCTGTGGAGCCGAGCTTAAACTTGAAACTAAATCAGACGGTATTCTGTATTACCTAGATCGTATCTGGATTCCTAACCACAACAATCTTCGTGAAACTCTTATGAATGAAGCTCACAAAACGCGATATTCCATACACCCAGGAGCCGATAAGATGTATCAAGACCTACGATACACCTATTGGTGGCCTGGAATGAAGAAGGATATTGCCGTTTTTGTTTCCAAGTGCCTCACATGTTCCAAGGTGAAGGCTGAACACCAAAGACCCTCTGGACTTCTAGTCCAACCGGAAATACCTGTATGGAAGTGGGAAAATATAACCATGGATTTCATTACCGGGTTACCTCGCACTTCTGGTGGGTATGACACTATATGGGTGATTATAGACCGACTTACAAAATCAGCTCACTTTATTCCTATCCGCGAAGATTTCAAGAACGAAAAGCTTGCACGTATTTATATCAACGAAATCGTAAGCCGGCATGGGGTACCGTTAAGTATTATTTCTGATCGTGATGGTCGTTTCACCTCACAAACATGGCAAGCAGTACAATCCTCTATGGGCACACGATTAGATCTCAGTACCGCCTATCATCCTCAAACTGATGGACAGTCTGAGCGCACCATTCAAACTCTTGAAGATATGCTTAGAGCATGTGTCATAGACTTCAAGGGAAATTGGGACGCCCACCTACCATTAGTTGAATTTTCGTACAACAACAGCTATCATTCGAGCATCGGCATGGCACCTTTTGAAGCCTTATATGGTCGTAAGTGCCGATCTCCTGTATGTTGGCACGAAATTGGGGAAGCACAAATTACTGGTCCAGAATTGATCCAAGAAACCACAGACAAGATTCATCAAATTTGAAACAATCTTTTAGCGGCTCAAAGTCGTCAAAAGAGTTATGCAGATAAACGACGGAAGCCCTTAGAGTTTAACATTGGTGATCATGTGCTTTTAAAAGTATCACCGTGGAAGGGAGTAGTTCGTTTTGGGCAAAAGGGGAAGCTAGCACCTCGTTACATAGGACCTTTCAAGATACTCGAAAGAGTAGGTCCTGTAGCATACAAGCTTGACCTACCAGAAGAACTCAACAGGATTCATCCCACATTCCATGCGTCGAACTTGAAGAAGTGCCTCGCTGATGGGAATCTCCATATTCCGCCGGAAGATATTCAGATTGATGAATCTATGCATTTTATTGAAAGACCAGTGGAGATCATGGACTACGGGGAGAAACGCCTTCGACGAAGTCGCATTCCAATTGTTAGGGTACGCTGGGAGTCGAAACGGGGACCTGAGTTTACTTGGGAACGTGAAGACTCAATGCGTGAAAAATACCCGCATCTTTTTCCTACTACTTCAACTACTTAAATTTTGGGACGAAATTCCTAAAAGTAGGGGATACTGTAACATTTGTAAAAATCGGGTTTTCAAAACCCGCTCCGTTTTGTAATCAAGTATCAAGTTATAAAAGTTACATTAAATATTTATGATTATTTTGAGTTAAAACGATACATAATTAATAAATAAACTAAACTATAAAAATTATATTTGATAAAAAGTTAAAATAAAATAAATAAAAAAAATTATGAAGCTGCCGGGACTCGAACCCGGGTCAGCCAAGACACTTCAGCGACTTATCACCCAATCACAAGACCACTCCGCCACTTGTTTGTTTTCTGTTATCTTTAGGAAACAAATAAGTTTTATGGACTAAGGTAAATCAACCGATTTTACAAATTGTAACTGAAATCGGTTATCAAACACCCAAAGTCGATCTGGATACTCGCGATTCAGCGAGTATAACCGATAAACGGATGATTCCAATCAATGCTGCCATGAGTGTAACTTGAATTCGGAAGTGGATCGGTTTAATAACCGAAAGTTTTCAATTCTCGGATTACTTCAATCCTAGACCCTTCCTGCGACTCAAAACACTCTGCAAGACACCCAATTGCATTTCCGCAACCTTACAGTCCACCGGAGAAGCTTAAATCAGACCGCCGGAAAAATTCTGCAAGTCGCCGGAAAACCGGGACTCACATCCACACGGTATTTCCTCCGACTCTTTCTGTTTCAATCATGTGATTTATCAGTCTCTAACACAACTCCACCATCAGAATCGATCCTAGTCAACGTTTGTCGAAAATCTTACCTTCGCCGGAAAACTCCTGAAACTGCCGGAAACACACCGTGAACGGGTATGAGCTCCCAAACTTCTGATAAACTTTGTTTAAGTGCCTCAACTTCTTAAATAATCGAACAAAGCTGTTAATTGGTTTCAACAGCCGGAGTTCACCTTCAGAACCGACGAACCTCTGCCGGAATTCCGTGATCAACATCAATCGGTACATCTTTTTCCCCAAACTCTCTCCATTCTTTACTTTTAAATTACTTGTAATGTCTGAAAAGCGTATATGTCATGAATCGGTCATAACAGTCGGAATAAGTTTGTCTGTGTAAAATCAACGAAGAAGATGAAGACGCAACATAACTTAAGACTAATTAAAATTGGTATTTTAAACGGGTTAGACACACAGTCCAGCGGTGGACTGTGTGCAAAATACAAACGCATGTCCCGAGTTCGATTCCTGCTATACGCACTCCTTGTATAATAAAAGGCCTTTTTGTTTAAACTAAATCGGGATAACCCAGTTAGTTGTTAAGTATAATAAAAACCGAGATAATAACCAGGTTAGACACACAGTCCAGCGGTGGACTGTGTGCAACATGAATCATACGTCGCGCGTTCGAAACCCGTCACAAGCACCGGTCCGATTGAATTAAAATGTTTTTGAAATTGAAGAGAATTTCGGTTAAACTGAATAAGTGTATAAATATAAATAAAAACAAGATTATTTCGGGTTAGACACGTAGCTCAGTTGGTAGAGCTGCGTGCACGCGAACGAGAGGTCTTGGGTTCGAGCCTCACCCGGCGCAAACTAATACGCTGACCGAACCGGTCAACGGTCAATGGTCAACGCTAAATAAACAATTTTTTTATATTTTTATTTATTTAATTTCATTTAAAAATCAATTAAAAATACTTAAAAATAACATTTTTAAAGATAGAAAATAGCCATAAATTCACAAAAATATATCTAAAAATTTCATTAAAATCCTTAATAAAATCCACCCATTTAATATATTTTTCCGTTATTATTTAGGTTAGTAATCCCCGTTGTTCCGCTCATCTAAATCGTGCGCATATCACCATCTCCAATCCAACGCACCCAAGGTGAGTGAATCTTACAAATTCCCCGTTTTAATCACGTTTTGGGGTGTATCATGTGTCTTTGTATATATATATTATAACTAAACTATTGTGCATTCATCATATCATGAACATGTGTATTCAGTTTGTTGCTGTTAAGTAGTTATTATTGGATGCAATTTATTATTCAGTACATGCAATTTCATAGGCCGCCGCTCCCCATTACATTATGAGCGTTGAGCATGTTCCCCATTTCATTATGAGGTTGAACCTGGCGTGCCCACATACGATCGGCTCCGTTTGATTGAGCCTTGATCGCACAGACATTTTCATTTTCAGTACATGGAATACGATCGGCTCCGTTTGATTGAGCCTTGATCGCACAGTTTCATTTACGTTATTTACAGTATGATGTTGGTATGTTCATGTATGCTGACATGTGTTATTGTATGTTATAGTTGTGACTGCTATTTGCCATTGCTTGATTATTTACATTTGCTCATCTATGGTTATGCACAAATTTTCATTGATAAACTAACAATTAATTTATTAATAAATGTTTATCTAATAAGGTTCACTCGCCAACTTATGTTGACCCAAAAACCCCCATTTTACACATGATACAGGTGAACCAGCAGCAGCTAGGAACACATAGGACTTGGACTAGAAGAATAAAACGATTTAGAGTTGGGATTGTTATGTTTGGTTTATTTCCTTTGTATTGAATGAACATGTTTGGATATTTGAAAATGTAACTTTGACTTTATTAAATATGAAACATATTAGTAAATGTCATGAGCTTTGGTGATAACCCAATTATGCCCCGACTCTTATTCCGCTGCGGGTCGGGGTGTGACAGCTAACATAGTCGGAATGTCAACTCGACTCAAAGCATCGGCAACCGTATTTTCTTTTCCGGGTTTGAATAGAATCTCAAAATCATACCCAATCAGTTTGGTAACCCATTTTTGTTGCTCCGGAGTTTGTATGGTTTGAGTTAGAAGGTGTTTAAGGCTATGGTGATCGGTGTAAATACGGAAACGACAGCCCAAAAGGTATTGACGCCATTTGCAAACGGAATCGGTGATGGCATACAATTCTTTAGTGTATGTTGACTGTGCTTGCATGGTTGGGCATAGTTGTTTTGAGAAAAAAAGCTATTGGTCGATTAGATTGCAAAAGGACTGCACCTATTGCTTGTCCGGATGCATCGGTTGTAAGGTCGAAAGGTTGGGTAAAATCTGGTAACACTAAGGTGACAAGCTCTTACATGTGGGTTTTTAAAGTGATAAAAGCTGTTTGTGCAAACTCCGACCATGAAAACTCTTTTTGTTTTAAAATGTCGGTAAGTGACGTGGCAATCTTGGCATAATTTGGAACGAACCGGCGATAATATCCGGTAAGGCCCAAGAATGCTCGCAAGGTAGTGAAAGAAACCGGGGCAGACCACTGTTGGATGGAGTTGATTTTATCGGGTTTGGGAGCAACCCCTAAACGAGAAATACGATGACCCAAGAATGAAAGTTCCGAAACAGTGAAAACACATTTGGAAGCTTTTGCATGAAAGTGATTTTGAGAAAGTGCATCAAACACATACCTTAAATGGGAATAATGGTCTGCCGGCGTGGCACTGTAGATTAGGATATCATCAAAAAACACCAAGACGAAACGTCGGAGCACGGGTCAGAACAGGTCATTCATTGCCGATTGAAACGTAGATGGAGCATTTGTAAGTCCAAAGGGCATAACAAGAAATTCATAATGACCTTCTGTTGTACGGAAGGCTGTTTTGTGGATGTCTTGCGAAGCGACTCGTATTTGGTGATAGCCGGAGCGGAGGTCAATTTTTGAGAAGATGGTCGCGCCATGTAGTTCATCCAGGAGTTTGTCAATAGTGGGAATGAGAAAACGATCTCGAACAGTAACAGCGTTGAGAGCACGGTAATCAACACAAAAACGCCAAGTACCATCTTTCTTTTTAACCAATAAAACCGGTGATGAAACGGGCTTTGACTCAGGCGTATGATACCATCGTTCAACATGTCGGTAATCAGCTGAGTCTTTGCTTCTGGAAATGCAGGCACCGATATGGTTTAACATTAACGGGTTGGTTATCGTTAAGAAGTGGAATGTGGTTGTCATGTTGTCGATTGGGTGGTAGGGTATAGGGAGGTTCGAATAAGTTGTGAAATTAGTTTAAAAGGTTGGCAATTTGTGGATCTGGGTGGGGGCTACCAGGTTGATTGGTGGGTATGGTGTTGGTGTCATCCAGAAGTAGAGCATGGAGTGATGAGACTGACCCGTGGCGAAGTAAGGCAGAAAGCGAGCTCGGTGAAACCTGGTGGCTGCGTGGTTCCCTCGTAATGTGATGGTCGTCCCCTTGGTTGTGAATGATAATTCTGGGATTGAAAAATCTGCGGTAATTGGATCCAACGACCTGAGCCATGAAATGCCTAACACAACATCAGCGCCTTGAACGGGGAAAATGAAAAACGGAATATGAAAATTCGCTTTTTGTAATTGCACCGAAACACCTGGACAAAGGCCTTAACAATGAATGAATTGACCATTACCGACCATGACGGAAAATGGTTGCAACGGTTCTGTCAGGAGGTGAAGGCTTGAAGCAACACGAGGTTGAATGATATTATGGGTACTGCCACAATCAATCAAAACGGTTGCCGGTTTACCGTTGATATAGCCCGTAATTACGAAGTGTTTACAAGGAACTCATGCTGAAAAAAGCCGCGTCGGATAAGGACATATATTGTGGTGATTGAGAATCATCTAGTGGTTCTGGAGTATGTGTTTCTGGAGGCTAGTGTGTTCGTCGTTATCGACGATCAAGAGAAATTGGGGCGGTGAACATTTGTGACCTGGGAAGAACTTTTCCGGACACCGAAAACACAAACCTTCTTTGCGACGTTGTTGGATTGCTTCGGGTGAAAGTTTGGTAAAAGGAAGGGGTTTGGGCGGTGTGGATAACATTGGAGGTGTGGAGTTAGCGAGGATTTTGTCAGGAGAAACGGTGGTAGTGGATGATGGAGTCGTAGGATTAGGGGTGGCAGGTACTGATGTGGATGATTTATTGTAGAAGAAAGATTTAGGTTTTGTTTGTTGGGCAAACTTATCTTCCAGTAAACGGGCCAGATCACATGCCTCATGAAGAGTGGTGGGCTTGATAACAACCATCTCAGTTTTGATATCAGGTTTTAAGCCCGAAATAAAGCAATTTTTAAGGGTTTGTTGAGATAAACCTGTTATACGATTGCTAAGTTTCTCAAACTCAGTTTGGTAGGTGGCGATATAAGAGGTTTGTTGAAGCTTGAACAAAGCAGCAACAGTTCATGAGATATAGAGTTTTCGAGAAGTAATGAGTTTCGAGAAGAATTTAGTTTTCGAGAACTTATGTGACAACTCATAACTTCGAGGTAAAAACCGTTCGTTTCGCCTTTACAAATTAATTATATATTTGTCTAAATTATAGTGTGTCAACAAATATTTGAAACAAAATTCATATCGTGTTGTACCGACCCGAACCGATTCAACCAAAGCACATGTCTCGCTTGTCGATCCAACCCACTTGCATAACTCGAAACTCATGAGGTCTGAACCATATCAGGAATCCTATACATTTTTATTAGTTTATTAAGTGAAAAAAACAATATAAATAAAAGAATGCAAACAGCATCGATGCTGTTCTTTTTATTTTTATTTTTTGTTCCAAGTGACTCACTTGATTGGTGGTCTAACTAATTAAATGTGCAGCCATTTCGTTTAGAATCCAAACCACCAATCTCATTTTTTTTGGACCTTTATGTGTTTTTGGCCCATGTATGTGTACACTCCCAAACTGTCCCACCCCCACTAAATCATGTTATCATCAAATACGTAACATGTAGGATGTTTTGGATATTAATTAAAAAAACCTCACAATCTAAATATTATAACCTACGAACCTAAAACCTCTCTTTCCCTATATCACGGTTGTTGAAGGACGAACGAAGCAACAAGCTCCAAGATTTCCAATTCAAGGCTCTTTCACGTCTCTTTTTATCGCTAGGTACTAGATCCTGTTAATTGTTCTTAGTTATAAGTTCTTGCAAGAGTTTGTGCACTAGTTCTTCGATTTTTTCCTGCGTTTTTCCTGGATAGATAATGATCTTGATGTTAGGAATTAATCTGTGGTTTAAAATTCATAAAAGTAAGTATGATGTTTAGTATAATTGTTTGTGTATGTGTAGACGCGAGTAGGGTTGTTATGCTTGATGATCCTGCTGATTTTGTATGAAGAACCTGATATAAATAACTTATAACTTGCTGTGAATTTGTTTATATGATCGCGAATACATGCCAAGGAAACTTTGAAACTCGTTTGAATAAAGTATTGGTGAAATCAACTTCTGTCTAGAACGTTACAGCCGATCAAAATTTAACAAAAAGTATCGTTTCTGGAGTTTATGACGAACATCCAGGAAATATCTTTCAAATCCAGTTGGAATCGCATTTTTTCGACGTCGTTTGTTATTTTAAATAATTTATTTTGTGTCAAAGGTATAGGCTGCATTTCTTGTCAGAATTTGCAGCCCATTACAAGGGTCATAACTCCATGTAGGAATTGAGTTATGATGTGAAATTTCTATTGTAGGTACTTCCAGGTGAGTCTAAAAATCTCCAATTGGAATTTCGTAAAAAGAATAAATAAGGATTTTTAAATGATTTTGGTGTAAATTGTCACTAGAAAGTTATAAATCAGACCTAGGTGTAAAGAATGAATTTTAGTGATTTTTTCTGTAAAGATTCAGGTCATAAGAAACATATACTAGTATTTGGGAATTGAATAATATGTTGTCTTAATATCATAATTTTATGGGTTCGTTTAATATTTTAAATAAATTCCGGAAAACTGCCTAAAAACCGACATAAAACTGCAATGAGCTGAAAGTGTTTGTGAACGTTGTAAATATGCTTATGTGTTGCAACAAAGTGTTATATGCGATTAGAAACGTTAACGGGTTTCTATGTATGTGTTATATGAAATTAGACGATCACCTACTCTAATTTACTTAAACGTGTAATTACATGACAACGTAATTCAGTGACTATGTGATAGACTACATGTAGGAATTCATAAATTAAACTAATTGAAACGGTAAACATATCAGGAAGAGATTGACTTTCCTAATTACCTTTCAAGTTTACAACCAAGCAAACTAAGGTGAGTTCACAACTCTTTTCTAAAAGCATGCACCCCTGGTTTGGGACAACACTTTTTACGGTAGCTCTGGTTGTGACTACGCGTACCTTGTGTGAACCACTGAAACATGTTATCCACTGGAGGTGGATAGTACGCTTAGACTAAACAAAAAACTATATCGTGAAAGTACCTGTATTTTACCAATTAGATTGTCGGGTGGGCATACACGGGGTATTAGTTGATAGCGCTATTAGGTTTGACAAACCTCACACCATGCTGGAGGCCGGGCCTGAGCTTCTAACCTTCACTCTTGCATTAATGTTGATAGACATTAATGAGGGCACAAATGAAACGTCAGCATTCGGTACACAGTTTAGTCATGTGATGAGTGTTAGCTACTTGAGTCATGCATAATTCAAAAACTTTTATGAACTTTACTTTTGCTAAAACTAAATTTCGCGAATTCGCTAACTTTGTTGTTGACACGTAGTTGCATGCTTTGCAGGTCAGTAGGTACAGCTATGGACGGGCATTGCAATTGACTTGAGTGGGTAGTTCTTTTAAACTTATGTTTTGAACATTTATTTAACTTGTGGTTTTAGTTCCTGTTGGTTTTTAACTTTATTTTCCGCTGCATCATAAACTGGCTTTTGAACAAATTAAAACCTTATCGCTAATCATGTTGATAGTGATGTTTTTATTATTTTAATTGTTTGGTACAACATGATTAGTGGCTAGATCATGGTTAGTCACATGTCTCGCGATAAAACTCCGCACGTGGAAATTGAGGGTGTGACAACTTATGCGATTTCAACTTCTCTAATGAAAACTCGAGTTTAAGTGAGATTTCAAGTACTTCATAGATTCCAAGTTCATTATGTGATTTTGAGTTCACTAGAGATTTTGGAGTTCCTTATGTGATTTCTTGTTCACCATAGATTTCGAGTTCCTTATGTGATTTCAAGCTCTTTTGAGATTTTGACTTTTAATGAGATTTCAAATTCTCTTATGAATTCGAGATCTCTAGAGATTCGAGTTCTTTATGAAATCTTGAATTCTTATGAGTTTTAGGAGATTTCGACTCCTCTTATGGATTTGACTTAGTAAGATTTCGATTTTGTTATGATATCTCGAAATCTTATAAATCAATCTCGAAAAATACTGATTATTTCTTCTTCTTTTGTGATAAGAATGGATGATTTAAAAAAACTTAGAGAATATTCAGTTTCTTAAATTTATGCTTTGATAATTATTTTCCTTTATTTCGAAATCTTTTAGAGATATACCATATCACTTCTTTCGAAAACTAATGGATAAGTATAATCCAAGCTAGGAAAAAACATAATCTTTTGAATGGCGATTCATCCTAAATCTTAAGAATTCTTCAATTTTATGATGAACACGAAGAACATCATCGACAAATGTTATGAGCTTTTCATCTGGAATCGAAACCTTAAACATAATTTTGTGTGTAGATTTTGATTTTAATAGTAACTCGATTTTTTCATAAGGTATAACCCGATTAAGACTTATTATATTCCAGATTTCTTGGCAGAAAAACGTGAGCATCATATTTTAAACACGTTTTTTTTTCATAAAACAATTAGTTTTCCAGTTTTAATTCCAAATTTAAGGAGAATTAACAGAACTGAATTGATCAACATATATGATCTGATACCACATGTTGATCAGTTATGTAAGTATGTAATGGAAAACATGTAAAAGTAATATATGTTCAGCATTCAGGCCATCAGAGAATCCAGAAACACATGAAGCCATTGAGTTCGACATGCTAGTCAACTTGATCTAGTTCCCGTTTAGGATGTATATGATTGATGGTTGTTTCGAGTTCTTAAGGGTGAAGAACTCATGATTATGGAGAGACAGGAGGTTAAGATATATATGATGTTATTATGAGAGTCTAACCTAAAACATTCTCTAGTCATATCCTTAAATACACCTAAGAGGGAACCTTTGTTAGCAGGGCCGGCCCAAGCCTTTTGGAGGCCCTAAGCGAAGTCTAAAATTGAGGCCCCCCGACTCTTACTTTGTTTACCTTTCTAAATGATCTGCATAACTTTCGATTCTAGATATGGTTGTATAGTCGAGTTCAATTGGTCATGGATAGTAATGTTATGAAACCGAGATCTATAGACTTAATTCTTAAAAGACTTAGTTTTGCTATTTAAAAAGGGGTAGCGGCGCAGCTTGTTGTCCGTTTACTAGTTATCTCAATGTAAATTCATAATACGATAGTAATAGAAGTCAATAACTTTAAATTTGATCAGGGATTGAAATGATATGGTTCTATAAACATTATAGAAGGATCAATTATATAATATAAATCTCTTTCTAATATAATACTTTAATCAAAAGGTTACACCCAAACAACAAAAAATAAAGGATAAATAGGCAAGTTGACATAATTATTGAAGTAAAATTGGCAAATCTAAAACTAACGTAAATTCTAAAAGGATATGAAAAGGGAAAAGATAGACTGGAATTTAATTTAAAAATAAAAGCCTTTATAGATGTAATGTAAATACATTAAATAAACTTTTTTAAGAGTTGAAATTTGAAAGTATGGAATCAAGGTAAATTATAAAATAAATAATATGATAGATCTAATGTAAATTCATTAAATATACTTTTTTTCAGAGTTGATAAATAATATGAAAAAAGTTTATTTGTTCTTGTTTTTTAAATTAGTATAGGCTTAAAGCAAACTGATGGAAGCAAAAAAACATAAGGATTCTGAGGTTCGAACTCTAGTCTTGAGGGTGAAATTTAGAGGTGTTGCCAGCAAACCACAGCATATTGTTTATAACCGATGAAAGTTTTCCTAATATCCACCTAAACAAATGGAGTTCCTAAAAATTTGATGGCCAAAAGCAATGGCCTAGGTTGAACAAAAAATAATCCACGCTCTTTATTAGTTAATAAGGGTAATTCGATCTATAATAATTATCAATAATATATAAGATATTATATATTTTGATCTAATATCTTATAAATAATTATAATAACATATATTAAATATAATAAATTATATTTAATCTTACAATAGTGAATTCCTTCCTTGGGTAGCACACATAAGACACTTATAATAAAAAAAGGTTATATTGTGAATTGTGAAGTTGCTTTTGGTGATATATTTAAATTTGGCTTGTTATGTTATATGTATACAGAATTACGTTCAAAATTGAAGAACTTCTTGATAGTGAATTAAGTGAACTAATCTTGATTTTTGATTACTTTTTAGATTAAAATGGTAAGATTGACATTAGCTAAGTATTTTTAATTAAGATCCCTTAATTTTCTCATATCTCTCTCTTATTTTTAATTTTTTCTCTATTATTTTAATTATAAGAGATTGAAAACCTTTAAATTTTGGTAGACCATCATGAATTATGTTGAAGTTGATTAATGAATATTACGGATATTCTTTTCACTCAAAAAGATGATAAAGACAAAACTATTTTTTTTCCAAGTGTTTCTTTTAGAAATATTCTGTTTACAATTTTTTTAATTTTCAAATATTCGTAGCACTCATTTCTTTATCCATATATATAGGGGATGGATCATGAGAAAACCAAAAAACAAACTAAAAAACACTAAAAACATATCAAAAAAATTTGAATTTTTTTAATAAAAATCGCTATATATAATATATAAAAAAACCTTTTTTCAAAAAAAAAAGTTGTACTTCACATGTGCATTAATATGAAAAACCTAAACTACCACACCCCCCCCCCCCCCCCCACCCCCAAGAAACCTAAACCCCCCACCCCCACTTCAAAAAAAAACCTAAAACTAAACCGTAAACGTAAACCCCCAAAAAAACCTAACCCCCCCCCCCCCCCCAACCCAAAAAAAAACCTAACCCTCCTCCCCCACACCCAAAAACCTAATCCTAATCCTAAACCCAAAAAAACCTAAACATAAAAGCTAAACAAACTCAAAAGCTAAATATAAGCATATAATACACATGTGCAGTACAAGTTTTTTTATACATAAAAAGTAGCAATTTTTTATAAAAAATTGTAAAAAACGGTATGTCTTCAAACCTTTTTAGTAAGTTTTTTAGTTTTTTCATTTATTGTAGTTTTCTCATAATTTCTCTCCATATATATATATATATATATATATAGTGGAGAGTTCAAATGAGAAGAAAAATTTTGTAAGAATAAAAAGTTTAACTATTAAACCAATAGAAATTCTCCATTTACTTCATTTAATGTGTGTATTTAATATTGTGAAAAATGGCATATAGTTAAATCTATAATTGTCATTAATTAGCTAACTAATTAAACTTGTGACTCATTTTTTCATACTCTTTCAAGATAAAATAATTTATGGTGTAGGACAATTTTCGATATGTGTGGAATAAATTTTAGTATCTGTAGGGTAATTTTACATGTGTGTAAGGTAAATTCCGGTAAATGTAAGGCATATGTAGGATAAATTTTGAAATATGTAGGATAAAATGTTTTTGCTTTATTAATGAGAGATAATATAATTAATGAGAGGAGTTATAAACTATTTAATGTTTTACCATTATGTCGTTTCTTCTATTTCTTCTCACATTAAATTTCTTCTCAAATGAACCTTCCCATATATATATATATATATATATATATATATATATAAAGAACCACATAACTCTGACTACAAAAGAAAGTATGCCCTTAACGTGTTTGATGAAATGCTTATAAGGAATTATGATACTATTAAAGTGAAACCACATGGTGATTTTGTTGACCATATGAACAGTCTCAAAAGTGAATACTTCAGCATTCATGTTGATAGCTATTGGTTAGGCAAATAGATGTTTAAACACGAGAAGAAAGAACTTCTTGTGGTCATAATAAAACTCTGTACAGAGCCTTGATCTTAAAGAAGACAGAGCCAATTGAAAGGGTATAAGAGTGGACTTAAGACGTATGGATACTTTTCTATCAGACGCAACTTCAAGATTTTAAATATACCCCTAAAGGCATTTGGGAAGAAGTTGGAAGGTTTACTAAGAGGCTGGAACCATTTATTTGTGATACAATGCATTTCATGAATGAAACTATATATATTTTGGTGGAATGTGGTCAAGCAACTATGCTGTATATTGATTTTGTTTTGGAACTTCTTCTAAACCATAAGCAAATGAAATGTATTTCATGAATGAATCTGTATTGTAGGAATTTTGGTGGAATGCGGTCAAGTAACTGTGTTATATATTGATTTTGGGACGTATCGTTTTGTAGCTTCTTCTAAACCATCAACCGATGAAATATGCACTTGTTTAGCGATTTCTCCTAGAACACAATTATTTTATAAGTCATAAAACTTATTTGGAAGTTTGACTGGGTGTCGGATTCAAAACCTGGTTAGATCTTAATGTGAGAAGATATTTGATGTCATCAAACTACAGAAACCAAGATGTAGTCTCCAAGACAACAATTGATCCAGTTTCAGGAAAAAGATATGTTACTCTCATTGGTGTGCCTGCTTCAAGACAGGGGCGGACCTACCTTAATAGAAGGGGTAGCCTTCGCTACCCCTTGGCGCTCCGGCGGTAATGTAAATTTTGGAAAAATTTGACCTTTTTTCGATTTCGTTACCTCTTTTTATAAAAAGTTACCCCTACGAAAATTTTCTAGATCTGCCACTGCTTCAAGATTCAAGATTCCACAGGAACTGCCAGTGATATTAACAAACTTTGGAAAGTGGTTCTATGACTGGTGAAGCTGTCATCAAATGAACGAAGATTATGAGGGTTTTCAATCCAATGGACATGTGTTACGTTTTGTGCATCGGATCTAAGTATGGTGTTTGGAAGTAAATTCATTAATTGTGGATCAACTGTTGGAAGAGGTGCTGTTGTTCCACAGACCCTGGATAGAAAAAGAAAGATGCTGACAGACTTTACTTGAGAAGATCTTGTCTAAAGAGTCTCCTGTGAAGAAGAATCAAGTTGAATCATCCAAATCCAAAGATGACACCAACCAAACAGAGGACCAGGCAAGGAAAGCAGAAGCAGAGAAGCCTGCTGATCAAGAAACAGAGCCATGAAGATTCAGCGGTATGCAATGGTCTAGGGAGTCGGTTGTAATGAATCTATAGACTATAGTTTAGATTAGAGTACACACATACGTGCGCGCCACAACACTATTCCTGTAAACAGCCTGAATATGCATTTCAAAAAATTTTCAGGTCTTTCTACAAAAGTGGCTAATATATTTCATAGACGTGTATCTAAGTCGTTCATCAGGGACATAAATATTATCAGGTGAACACCGGCTTAAGAAAGGCTCAATTAGCTACCTGTGCAATTATATAGCTAACAGTATTTTCTTTTTCTTTAGCAGCCTCCACTAACGAATCCTGCAAACATAACACGGGCAGAAAGGGCTAGTCACTCAGGCTAGGCAGATATTAAATTGGTATGGTTGACCCAATACTCTTTTCCCAGATAGTTTAATTTTTTATATATATATAGTTTTTATACACACTTTTTATGTTTAAGATACACTTTAAGAACCATTGGACCTGTTAAAGGTTAAGCATAACCGGTCAAATGGGTCAAGCATGTGAAGTGTGCGAGAGATGATTACAAAACCTGGATTATTCCAGCAAGAATCTAATATTTTTATATAGATTTGAGTTTGGAGGTTTTACGCTTTAAAAATACACTTTAAGAGATGTCCGACTCATTTTTCGGTGAACTGGGTCAAAAATTGTATTAATACCTGTGCATCTATTAGTCGATGAACTGTCGTCTTGCTTGATTCCTGAAGTTCTCCTGCTATTAAGATCTCATCCAGTATATAATAAGTCTGCAAAAATGAATAAGTCAACAAATATATAAGAATTGGTGTAACAGATTAATGTAAATGAATCAAAACCATCAAGGAATGATGCACATATGTGACTCTTTGATTCTTAATTAATCATAACCATATGATGCTCTCGAACCTGATGAAAATGGAAGATCAAGTCTAGCTCACAAAGCTGGTAAACAGACGTTGAGAAACCGAATCAATTTCCATATATAAAATAGAAATAAAATAATAATAATAATAATAATATTACACTCTTCACAGTTTACATGTGGCTTACACTTCCAAAGTAACGATTAAGGGTCTCAACAAAATACGGAATAATTTCAAGGATCTCCAATTCGTTGTCTTCTTGGTTAACACACATGCAAAAGTAGAGACCAGCATATCTGAGACAGTGAAAAGTAACTAGTTAGGCAACAGGTTGTGGTAATCTGCAAACAAACACTTTTATCAAATATTAAAGTTCTTCTATATTTTTTGCATTAATTATGATTACAAAAAGGTATACATAATTATGATAATAATTAAAAATTCGAAATAAAACGATTTAGGGGGTTGAATGAATTAAAATGGACTTTCTCCACCTCTCAACCAGTTTGAAAGGTTCCTTTCAACCATATATTTTTGCTTGACCCGTTTGGAAACAAGCACACCCAAATTGGACCCATTCATTAGTAAACAAGTAGAAATTCTCATCTCTTTAGATAGCAAACAGACGGAATAGATAATGAGGATATAGGACATACCTCCTATAAACAACTTTAAATCCCCTCCATTCGACAATGTTGCATAGCTTGGGGCCTCGTGTAAGAATCATCCCACTAAGCTCTTGTATTACCTTCATACAAATTTCAGCGACATAAAAATGCATGTCAATAGTTCAAGAGCTATATTATCGATTTCAAAAAGAATGTATGGATAATGCAACAACCATGCAGAGAGAAATGTTGGTAGTAGTTAGGCGTTTGTTTCCCTTGCAGTATTGTGAATTATTGATTCATTTAAGTAGTTAGAGATTATTGGTAACAGTTTTACGGTTATCATTGGATGCTATATGGCCAAACATTTAAAGAAAACTATGTCAGTAAAATATTGGGTGATTACAGAGAGTGTTCTATGTTTATACTTAAAACAAAGATGTGGATCAATCAAGCGATCTGCATGTCCTTCCGATTAACCAAAAAGATAAATGATAGTAGTATAGTAGCAGAAAATTCAGTAAAAAACATGGTTTATGATTGGATGGTGGATGAGTGAGCGGAGCATACCTTACTTCTTTCTTTCTGTGTGTAAGGTGAATACCATTTTGTCAACCTAACTTTTCCTTGGCGGCTTATGGAAAGAACAAAATGAATCTACAAAGACATTAAACAGCAAACACCCACAGATAACCAACCTGATATGTGATAACAGGTAGCTTCAATCATGATGTAATAATGTTTTATAAAAGTGGTAAATTAGCGTTATCAACTCTAGAGGATGAAAAGTAACACTAGTTCCAGTGATAATCAACTTATTTAAATTAGCAGCAAGGAATATCCATACAAGTTTTGAAATCTTCCAAAATTGGATACAAAATCCTCATAGGTTGAATTTGGGGAACCATAAAAGAATGGAATGGAATGGAATTGAAATCAGTTTACGGATGTTTGGCATTGAAAACTGAAGCCCTAGCTAATTCTACATATCTAAACAAAAGAGACAGCAAAGCTCTCACCATGATTCTATAGAAACAACTTCACCAAGCGAATGCGTACTGAAACACGATATCAAGCCAATAAAACACAATATATCAGTATAAAAGCCCATCGGATTGAAATTTGGAAGCATTAGATCACAACCTGAGATGAAAGAACGAGAATCGTCGCAGCGCGAAACGCTAATGTCATCAACTGAAATTGGTATTGTCCTTGTCATCATCGTCTCTGCAGGGTTTTTCTTTTAGGTGGCTAAAAAAAGACCCCATAGAGTACGCTTCCAACAGTTAAATAAAATTATTATGGTCAACAAGGAGATGGGTATTGATACGGACCACACAGGCCCACCAGATGCACAGGCCCAGGAAGATCAAGAGTTAAGCAGGAGGCCCATGAGATTCGAGAATTAAGCTGCAAGTTCCACTATGCATTTTCTAATTTCTGTTACATTTGTTGACCTAGTCTTTAGGGATTTCCATTTACTGCATTTAGATAGTGGTGCATGATTTCCATGGAACAAGGAACATGGGTGGTTAGCCTCTGCATATTTAAATTGTTTGTTTTGCATTGAGAAATATATCGGAAAATTGCCCCAAAAAAATTCTTGTTCTTCCTCTATATTTCTTGGAGTGTTTGCCTACTAAAACAGGCTATATCATTGGTGCTTTCATTCACGTTCCACCCTTCCGCCATGCCTCCTCGTAAAGAGTCCACCGCCGACGACCCTCCACTCTCCATCTCCGATCAGCTTAACCAACTGATCTCCGTCACTACCAGCGCGTCCGCATCCCAAGCCCAAAACAACGCTCAAACCAACGCCCAAATATCCGCTCTCATCAAAGCAACCGAAAATCTAAACACTAAGCTCGATACCCAAACTGAAACCACTGCTCGTTTGGTTAACCATCTCACCCAAATATCCGACCACTTTCAGTCCGAGACATCCGATTCCGGCTCAAAAAGTCCCCTTTGCACACCACCAGGTAGCACCTCACACAACAACCCACGCCAACCAAAAATAACCCTTACCTTTTTCGATGGCTCCAACCCTCTCGGGTGGATCTTCCAAGCGGAAAATTACTTCACGTATTATCGCATTCCGCCGAGAGAACGTGTCTCTCTCACGGCCTTCCACTTTATTGGAGGCGCCCTCTCTTGGTACCAACATCAAGCCAATAATGACCTTCTCGGGTCCTGGATAGAATTTAAACGAGAAGTCGAATTACGTTTTGGCCGTCGACTTTTGATAAATTGTGAACTAAAATTTTGGTGGTTTGCTATTAATTTAATGATTTTGTAAACACTTAAATAAAATTTAATATTTTTACAAAACCAAATAGTTTAACTTAAATGAGCTTTTGATGTTTCACTTCTGTCCAAATATGAGTTGATCCATCTATCTTATTGTTCAAGTATAATTACAAGCTATGTTATTTATGCCTTACAAATATGTATGTCTCACTTCTGCCCAAATGTGATTTGATTCATTCATGTCTTGCATATCTGACATGTGCATAACTAAGATAATTGTTACAATTCTTCCCAAAAGTGATCTGCCACAATTATTTTTCACACATACTTAAGTGATTTCGTAACATTCATGTAAAACGGGTTTCAAAACCCGCTCTGTTTAAATAATTCAAGTACTTTATTTGAGTTTTCATTTCATGTTTATTAACTGTTCAAATTCGTATTGTTAATATTTATGGTTAATAAATAAACTATATAATTAAAATATTAAAAAAATAAAAAAGTAAAAATAATACAAAGTTTAAAAAAAATAAAAAAAAATATAAGAAGAAAATAAATAAAAAGGGGCAGCCGGGTTTCGAACCCGGGTCCCCATCAAACACAGACGCCGCTTACACCACTGAGCTACATATACCATATGTTTTAAAACCGAAGTCATTTAAATGTTATACGCTCTCAAATCTCAAACCTGCAAAATTGAATCTCAAACCAGTAACCATCAATCGAGCAATCAAGCTCAATCCTTGATTTCAGTTATGAAGACATAAGTAACCGATATCAAACATCGGTTACAATCGCGAAATCAAGTCCAATTCAACTTATAACCGTTTAAAACTCAATGATTTCAAAATCTTGGAACCGAAAACTTTTCAATCATTTTTCCTATAAACACCATCCCATAACCTTCATCAGAACTCGCTCACTACTTTCAACTTCTCCCAAACTCTCTCTGAAACCTAACCGCAAGTCGCCGGAATTTTTGGGTAATCGTTGGAAGTGTCGCCGGAATATCGAACCTTCACGTTTCGGTACAATTCTATCCTTTCCATATTTGTGTTATCTATACTCTGTTTTAAAGTAATCAAAACAACAAAACTTCAAACGAATTTATAGATAACAGTCGGTTCTGGGTAACACTTATGAAGAAGATAAAGTCTGAGCAGTGTATAAATATAATTAAAGTCATAAGTTAAACCGGGTTAGACACACAGTCCAGTGGTGGACTGTGTGCAATGCAATCGTGGATACCCGGGTTCGAGTCTTATGCGTGTCCGGCTTTCTGAAATAAAAACCATCCTTTTCAAAACCTATTCAGATCACCTTTCATCATGTATATAAATATAATATAATTCAGTGTATAAACGAGTTAGACACACCACCCAACTGGTTGGGCTGTGTGCACATGAACTGAAAGTCTCGAGTTCGATTCTGGATACTGAAACCGATTTTGGCAAATTATAAAACCCTTTTAATAAAAACAAAATAAGGTTTAAGTTAACTAGTATATATATATGTAATTAAAATTGAAATTATTTCAGGTTAGACACGTAGCTCAGTTGGTAGAGCTGCGTGCACGTATACGGGAGGTCACGAGTTCGTACCACACACGATGCCAAAATCACACGCGAATTAACCGGTCAGACCTGCCAAGGTCCATTATTTTTTATTACTATTTTCTTTATTATTATTATTTAAAAATCATTTAAAATACTTAAAAATAAGATTTTTAAGTTTAAAAATTCTAATAATACCACAAAAATAAATCTAAAAATCTAATAAAAAGCATTAATTAGAAATATTAATTTCAAATAAAAATTTATATATTTATCGAATTATTACGTGATTATTTAGGTTAGATTCCCTCGTAGGTTAAATCCTAAATCGTGCGCAATCGCTATCAATCCCAAGAAACGCACACACTGTAAGTGAATCCTTACAAATTCCCCCTTTTATTCATGTTTTGGGGTGTATCATGTGTCAATTACATATTTTGTTTATTCAAACCCTTGTGCTATTACCATAATATGATCTAACGTGTTATGTATATGTTTGTTTGTTGTTATATGTGGTTACATTTTATCATTTCAGTGCAATCATTCACATTAGGCCCATCCGTTCCTTGTTGGATACGAGTTGAGCATCGCGTGCCTCATTAGATCGGCTCCGTTTGATTGAGCCTTGATCTCAAAGTTCATCATTTGTCATGCTCATGTGTTCATTGTTTGATGTTATGTGGTTTGTGGATAAATTTACATATACGCTTGCTCATATTTGGTTTATGCACATTTTTATTTAATTAATCAATATAACTAATTCTTTCAAATGTTTAAATGAGATTCACTCGCCAACTTTTGTTGACCCAAATATATATTTTACACATGATACAGTTGGACAGGCTGAGGAGAGGAACACTTAGGATTTGGCTTTAGAAGAAGAATAAAACATTTATTGTCTAGAACAATTTTCTTGTGTTTGTTTGTTTTTATGTGTTTGTTGGGATATTCTCTTTTAAATTTGAATTAATAAATATGAAACTTAATTATAGTAAATGTCATGAGCTTTGATGAAAACCCAATAATGCCCCGACTTCTATTTCCACTGTGGGTCAGGGTGTGACAGATTGGTATCAGAGCTCTTGACTATAGGGATATATGATAGGTTATTAGACCCTTAGAGCCTATATTATAGTTGATTAGATTTTAATTGCTTATGTGTTAATTGGTTACATGCTAACTCATGATATTTATTTGATTCATATTTATTTCACACACAATTGCATGCAAGCACCCTCATTATTAAATGTTATTGTGTAATATTCTTTGTGGTATACGTATATCATGTTTATGAAAACACACGTGTCTCAATTTCACATATTTAAACATTTACCATGCTTTCTTTTCTCAAGGGTCTTATGATGTTTTCATTTTTCAAATCTCATCAAAGTGAGTTCTACGATGGGTATGTAGTAACTGGAAGGGTACGAGTACCGGTAGTCGGAACGTCCTGTCTAGGATTGACATTCGTATAAATCCAACATAATGGACCAGTTTGCCTACCTGAGGACTAACGATGAAAGTACGAAGGACCTATTAGGCCAAAGCATGCCACACCAAACGTCGTGTGAACTAACCGCACTTTGAGTTGTCACTGTGTCTACACCTGGACATCCTCCGACTTTATATCTCGCAATCATGTTTTACGATTCACCCTCGGTGGTGCGAGTGTTAACAGGCCAACACCAATGTGAACCCTACAAAGCCCAGTAGTCATGGGGGCCCACATGACTACCTAGGCCAAAGTATGGAAGACATATGGGGGCCCAAACATGAGCAAAGCCCAAGACATCCTATGGATGTAGTGAACTTATTTTCTCATTTATTTTGTGAATGTTGATTTTTCTTTTTATGACACATGACACCTAAAACGTTCAACTCATAATCTTGCTACGTATTTCCTGTAGATGTCTGCTAGACACTCACGAGGAGGTAGAAGGTCAGGAAGATCTGGCGAGCGGCTGGCTGCTCAAATAGCCCAACAGATTGCCACCGTACTTCCTAACATCGTAGTTCAAGTCCAACAAGCCCTTGCTGCAAATCCCATCAACCCAACAAATCAAGAAGGTCAAAATGTTGCCAATCCTCCCACCAACACCACCAAGTTCACCTACAAGCACTTCAACTCCTACGACCCTCCAAAATACGAGGGGACTGAAGGTGGTACCGCCCTCCTCCGTTGGTTTGAGGAGATCGAGAACACTTTTCTCAACTGCGATTGTCCCGATGATTGCAAGGTGCGTTATGCTACCTGTCGTTTGTATGGGGTAGCACTTACATGGTGGAACGCGGAGAAAGGTAGGCGAGGCGTTAAAGCCGCTGTGGCCTTAACTTGGGAAGAGTTGAGGGAGCTCATGACTAGACGCTTCTGTCCAAGAAGCAAAATCAAGAAATTAGAGGATGAGTTCTACTTTTTGAAACAAAAGGAGGGAGATCACATAACATACAATAAGAGATTCCTCGAGTTGAATCAGATGGTCCCCAACTTGTTCACTCCACTCCACCGATTAATCGAGCACTACATTCTAGGTCTTCCCTCGAAAATTCAAGATTCTGTGATGAGCACTACGCCTGCAACTCTCAAGGCTGCGATGGAGCTAGCTACTGAGCTCACGGAAAATCATATCAGAAATGATGATTTTAAAGACGAGAAGAAAAAAGACAAGACACCTGCTGAAACCCAACCCCAACCCAAACAGGATCGTCTTCTAAGTTTTCTAGTAAAAGGAAGCGCAGTGGAAAGATTTCGCTATTACCCAAACCAATCCCCCTATCACTGTCGCCCCAATCACACAAGTTGCTTCTCATGCCGCCCCATTCAAGAAACCATACACCGGATCTCATCCAAAATGCAGCCGATGCCAATATCATCACCCTCCTGAGAACCCATGTCTTCATTGCACAAGTTGTGGCCGTGCAGGTCATACAATTCAAACTTGTCGCATCCTTCAAAAACCAAACCGCAATCAACCTCAACCCCAACCCAACAACTAAGTGGTAGGCCAAGCCAAATACCAACAACCTTTACTCTTACCACCTGCTCAACCCATGGCCCAACCCTATTACCAACCCAACTACCCTATGATGCAACCCGTCAGAGCCTGTTTCAATTGCGGTGATCCAACCCATTTTCGAAACACTTGCCCACATTTGGTGAACATCATAAATGCTCAAGCCCAAGCTAATCCAGTGAACCAAGCCAACCAAGCTAATCCACCCGCTAGAGGAAGAGCTTTTAAAATCAATGCTAATCAGGCTAGAACGGATAACAACATGGTTAATGATACGTTTCTCTTTAGCGGTACTTATGCATCTATTCTATTTGACACTGGTGCGGATAAGAGTTTTCGTGTCCTTAGAGTTCGAATCTATTCTTGATTTACCTCGCGTTAGTCTAGCTGAATCATTCACGGTGGAAGTCGCTGATGGTGAACCTATTACGTTAGACTCAATTATTCGTGATTGCACTCTTACTCTCAATGATCATGACTTTCCAATTGATCTCATCACTGTGAAGTTGGGTAGTTTCAACGTCATCATTGTATGGACTGGCTTAGCCAGCATCACGCTGAAGTTGTTTGTTATGAGAAGTTTATTCGAATTCCTCTCGCTGATGGTCAAACTTTACGTATTTTTGGTGAAACCCCCTCCAAAGGACTCAAACTGATGTCATGCCTCCAAGCTCGAAGATATCTTGGCAAAGACTATATCGCATTTTTGGCTCACATCGTCAAAAAGGAAGGCAAGGAAAAGAAGCTCGAAGACATTCCAATGTTAAAGAATTTCCTCAAGTGTTTCCGACGACATTTTAGGACTTCCTCCTGTGCGAGAAGTCGAATTCCGAATCGATCTTGTACCTGGCGCTACCCCAGTTGCAAAATCTCCATATTGGTTAGCCACATCTGAAATGTAAGAGCTAGCTAGTCAGCTGCAAGAGTTGACTGACAAGGAATTTATACGTCCTAGCTCATCACCTTGGGGAGCACCGGTTCTTTTCGTAAAGTAGAAAGATGGAACCTTTCGAATGTGTATCGACTATCGAGAGCTCAACAAGCTGACTATCAAGAACCGCTTTCCTTTACCTCGTATCCATGATCTTCTAGATCAACTCTAGGGTGCCACCTGTTTCTCAAAAATCGATCTTTGTTCTGGTTATCACCAACTTAGAGTACGCGAAGAAGACATTCCAAAGACTACTTTTCGAACTCGATATGGTCACTATGAATTCATGGTTATGCCTTTTGGTTTAACCAATGCTCCTACTTTTTTCACGGATTTGATGAATAGGGTGTGTAAACCCTACCTCGATCGTTTTGTCATAGTCTTCATCGATGATATTCTTATTTATTCTAATACCAAATCCGATCATGAACGACATCTTCGACTCATCCTAACACTTTTGAGAATCGAAAAGCTTTATGCTAAGTTCTCGAAATGTGAGTTTTGGTTAAAAGAGGTACAATTTCTTGGTCATGTCGTCAACGACAAAGGGATTCATGTCGACCCTACAAAGATCAAAGCAGTGCAAGAATGGCAAGCGCCACGCGCTCCTACCGAAGTTAGGTCATTTCTTGGTCTAGCTGGTTATTATCGACGTTTCATCGCAAATTTTTCTCGTATCGCCGTACCACTCACAGCCTTAACTCATAAGGGTAAACCTTTCATTTAGGGGCCCAAGCAAGAAGAGGCTTTCCAAACTTTGAAGCAAAAACTTTGTGATGCACCTATCCTTAATCTTCCCGATGGTTGCGGAGACTTTGTGGTTTATTATGACGCGTCAAGGCAAGGACTAGGTTGTGTCCTAATGCAAGCCTCAAGGCAACTCAAAGTACATGAAAAGAATTACACTACTCATGACCTAGAACATGGAGCAGTCGTGTTCGCTCTAAAGATATGGAGACACTATCTCTATGGTACCAAGTGTGAAATTTACACTGACCACAAGAGCCTTCAACATATCTTTAATCAAAAAGAGTTTAACATGAGGCAACGACGATGGGTCGAACTCTTAAATGATTACGATTATGAAATCCGTTATCATCCTGGCAAAGCTAATGTTGTAGCTGATGCTCCTAGTCGAAAATAGTATGCAAACTCTATCCATCTTTTGTGTTCCCAAATCGTAACTGATCTTCAAAATCACATTCGGGCAGCTCAACATATTTCTATCACGAAAAATGATGTGCGAGATGACTTGTCTTGCGGAGCTGAAACCAAATTAGAATCCAAGTCCGATAGTATCCTTTACTACCTAAACCGTATTTAGGTACCTGATCGTTACAATCTTCGTACTTTTCTTATGGAGGAGGCTCACAAAACACGATACTCTATACATCTAGGTGCTGATAAGATGTATCAAGACCTACGATACTCTTACTGGTGGCCTGGCATGAAGAAGGACATCACCATTTTTGTCTCCAAGTGCCTCACATGTTCCAAGGTTAAAGCTGAACATCAAAGACCTTCAGGATTACTCGTACAACCTGAAATACCTGTTTGGAAGTGGGAAAAGATAACCATGGACTTCATTACCGGGTTACCTCGCACCTCCAGTGGGTATAACACAATTTGGGTTATCATTGATCGTCTCACTAAATCAGCTTATTTCATTCCAATCTACGAAGATTACAAGAACAAGAAGTTAGCTCGTATTTATATTGATGAAATTGTAAGCCGTCATGGTGTGCCTTTAAGTATCATTTTGGATCGAGACGGCCGTTTTACTTCGCGAACATGGCGAGCCGTACAATCAGCATTGGGTACACATTTAGATCTCAGCACTGCCTTTCACCCTCAAACTGATGGTCAATCTGAGCGCACCATACAAACTCTTGAAGACATGTTGCGAGCAAGTGTCATAGACTTCAAAGGCATTTGGGATACTCATCTACCGTTAGTTGAATTTTCGTACAACAATAGCTATCATTCAAGCATCGGCATGGCTCTTTTTGAAGCCTCATATGGTCGTAAGTGCTGATCTCCAGTATGTTGGCATGAAATTGTGGAAGCACAAATCACTGGACCTGAGTTGATTCAAGATACGACTGATTAAATTCTTCAGATCCGCAATAATCTTCTAGCAGCTCGAAGTCATCAAAAGAGTTACGCTGATAAACGACGAAAGCCACTTGAGTTTTGTGTTGGCGATCAAGTACTTTTGAAAGTATCACAATGGAGGGGAGTGGTTCGTTTTGGTCAAAAAAGGCAAGCTAGCACCACGCTATTTGGGACCATTCAAAATACTCGAAAGAGTTGGTCCTGTAGCATACAAGCTTGAATTACCAGAAGAACTCAACAGAATTCATCCCACGTTCCATGTATCAAATTTGAAAAGTGTCTCGCCAACGAAAATCTCCATATACCGTTAGAAGATATTCAGATTGATGAATCAATGCATTTCATTGAAAGACCTGTAGAAATCATGGACTTCGGTGAGAAGCGTTTAAGACGAAGTCGCATTCCAATAGTCAGGGTGCGTTGGGAGTCAAAACGAGGACCTGAGTTTACTTGGGAACGCGAAGACTCAATGCGTGAAAAATACCCGCATCTCTTTCCAGTTAGATCTACTACTTAAATTTCAGGACGAAATTTCTAAAAGTAGGGGATACTGTAACATTCATGTAAAACGGGTTCCAAAACCCGCTCCGTTTAAATAATTCAAGTATTTTATTTGAGTTTTCATTTCGCGTTTATTAACCGTTCAAATTCGTATGTTAATATTTATGGTTAATAAATAAATTATATAATTAAAATATTAAATACATAAAAATTAAAAATAATACAAAGTTTAAAAAAATAATAAGAAGAAAATAAATAAAAAGGGGTAGCCGGGTTTTGAACCCGGGTCCCCATCAAACACACACACCGCTTACACCACTGAGCTACATATACCATATGTTTTAAAACCCAAATTAGTTAAATGTTATACACTCTCAAATCTCAAACCTGCAAAATTGAATCTCAAACCAGTAACCGTCAATCGAGCAATCAAGCTCAATCCTTGATTTCAGTTATGAAGACATAAATAACCGATATCAAACATCGGTTACAATCGCGAAATCAAGTCAAATTCAACTTATAACCGTTTAAAACTCAATGATTTCCAAATCTTGGAACCGAAAACTTTTCAATCATTTTTTCCTATAAATACCATACCATAACCGTCATCAGAACTCGCTTACTACTCTCAGCTTCTCCCAAACTCTCTCTGAAACCTCGCCGCAAGTCGCCAGAATTTTTGGGTAATCGCCGAAAGTGTCGCCGGAATATCGAACCTCACGTTTTGGTACAATTCTATCCTTTCCATATTTGTGTTATCTATACTCTGTTTTAAAGTAATCAAAACAACAAAAATTCAAACGAATTTATAGATAACAGTCGGTTCTGGGTAACACTTATGAAGAAGACAAAGTCTGAGCAGTTTATAAATATAATTAAATTCATAAGTTAAACCGGGTTAGACACACAGTCTAGTGGTGGACTGTGTGCAATGCAATCATGGATACCGGGGTTCGAGTCTTATGCGTGTCCGGCTTTCTAAAATAAAAACCATCCTTTTCAAAACCTATTCATATGACCTTTCATCATGTATATAAATATAATATAATTCAATGTATAAACGGGTTAGATTCACAGCCCAACTGGTTGGGCTGTGTGCACACGAACTGAAGGTCTCGAGTTCGATTCTGGATACTGAAACCGATTTTGGCAAATTATAAAACCCTTTTAATAAAAACAAAATAAGGTTTAAGTTAACTAATATATATATATATGTAATTAAAATTAGAATTATTTCAGGTTAGACACGTAGCTCAGTTGGTAGAGCTGCGTGCACGTATACCGGAGGTCACGAGTTCGAACCACACACGATGCCAAAATCACACGCGAATTAACCGGTCAGACCTGGTCAAACCTGCGATGGTCCATTATTTTTTGTTACTATTTTCTTTATTATTATTATTATTTAAAAATCATTTAAAAATACTTAAAAATAAGATTTTTAAGTTTAAAAATTGTAATAATACCACAAAAATAAATCTAAAAATCTAATAAAAATCATTAATTAGAAATATTAATTTCAAATAAAAATTTATATATTTATCGATTTATTACGTGATTATTTAGGTTAGATTCCCTCGTCGGTTAAATCCTAAATCGTGCGCAATCACTATCAATCCCAAGAAATGCACCCACTGTGAGTGAATCCTTACAAATTCCCCTTTTTATTGATGTTTTGGGTGTATCGTGTGTCGATTACATATTTTGTTTATGCAAACCCTTGTGCTATTACCATAATATGATCTAACGTGTTATGTATATGTTTGTTTGTTGTTATATGTGGTTACATTTTATCATTTCAGTGCAATCATTCACATTAGGCCTATCAGTTCCTCGTTGGATACGAGTTGAGCATCGCGTGCCTTATTAGATCGGCTCCATTTGATTGAGCCTTGATCTCAAAGTTCATCATTTGTCATGCTCATGTATTCATTGTTTGATGTTATGTGGTTTGTGGATAAATTTACATATACGTTTGCTCATATTTGGTTTATGCACATTTTTATTTAATTAATAAATATAACTAATTCTTTCAAATGTTTAAATGAGATTCACTCTCCAACTTTGTTGACCCAAATCTTTATTTTACACATGATACATGTGGACAGGCTGAGGAGAGGAACACTTAGGATTTGGCTTTAGAAGAAGAATAAAACATTTCTTGTCTAGAACAATCTTCTTGTGTTTGTTTGTTTTTATGCGTTTGTTGGGATATTCTCTTTTAAATTTGAATTAATAAATATGAAACTTAATTATAGTAAATGTCATGAGCTTTGATGAAAACCAATCATGCCCCGACTTCTATTTCCGCTGCGGGTCAGGGTGTGACAAATTTCACTTCTGTCCAAAGGTGATTTGTCTTTATCTAAGTAGAATTTTCTAAATCAATTTTTGGTCTATTAGTTTATGTTAATAATAGAAATATCATACGTTCTTCAAATAATGATCCTCCCATTAATGATCCTTCATTAATCTTATGATTATATCTTTAGTCTGCCTTTTTGTACACCCTATGATATTACTCACTATAACAATCTTCTATAAATTAGTATCTCATCTAAATCATCCACTCTAATCTTCAAAGCTTAAGATGTTTTAATTCATTAAGCGTTTCTATATAATTTGCTCCTAAATTAGTTTCTTGATTATCTCTTAAGACACATAAATCATACTGCTCTATTATGATAAAAGTATTACAGAAGAAAAGCAGAACATGACTAGTGGGACAAGACAAACATAATGTCTCTTATGATATCAATAACTAATTTAAATAAATGCTATGACTAGATTTATTCTAGATTAAGTTTTTCTTAAGACTAATAATCAAAATAACTCCCAAGATGCATGCCTTCATATCAAAATTATAAGGTTAAATGGCGTCCGTGAATACATCATAATGTACAAAACCATGACCCATAAAATTAAGGGCTTACACACGGAATTAAGTTCATTTTTACAGTGCATTACATACTAATTTTTCCACTAGTACAATTTGATGGCTTAAAATCAACTAATAACACTCAGAAGTACCAAAGGAAGATGAGTGTGTTGATCAACAACATACGTACAAGAAAAGAAATGCTTAAAACTGGAAAATAAGATGTAATTCACTTCTTACCACTAAAACCTAAAAAGAAGATATTTCTAAGGTCTATAGACAGAATACAAGAACTAATTGACAACTCTAAGGTTCTTCAGGGGAGAATCTTACTACATAATTATGCCATTAGACTAGGCATAGGCAAAGAGACTATCCGTTATTCAAAGGAACGGCTGCCTAAAATACGTAGTCGCCTATTAATGATATTTAAGTATGCTAATCTTAATATTCCAATTTACACATGATAGATTGAGTCTAGTTCTATACGTTTCTTTACAAGAAGTCAACAAATAACTAACATGAGAGTTAGTAACAAATTTAAATGTTAAGGATATAAGAACAATAAAAGTTGTCTTCTAATTATGCTTTATGGTACCTTACATATTCTGGAAATTAATCAGAATTTAGTTTCAATACTTAAGCTATATTATGACAGTTGTGAGGTTTGAATAGCCAATAAAAAATACCCTTACCTTAATTTCTCATATTATTTGTTATCATTATCTAGATAGAAACCTTAATACGATGAAACTAGATGATACCATACACTTTCACAACTTTTGTTATCATGCAAATGAGAATTTGACGAAAATAAGACCCATAAATTTCATCCATTGGAATCGAAATTCATGATAAATCATGACATAGTAAATGAGGATGATTTTTTAATCTAATCTCATTCTTAGTGATTTTAAATCATGTTTTGGATGCCCTAAACATTACTTGGCTTAAGAAATAAGTATGGGTCCACTAGAAGTTATATTTCAGTTACATTCGTGGTACTTATTTCAAATGGAATATTCAGAGATAGTTCATTTATCATTAAGACATGGTTTTAAAGAGATCCATTCATATACATACTTAATATGATTTCTATTAAATATGTCCCTAAGCTTCTTATAATATTTGGACATTAAGAAAATCATATCAACATATGTATGACAGTTTCCCACCACACATACATCATTGAAACTCATCTTTTAGCATTTTTAGAGATATCAAAGATCAGTGGGAGCATCAAGTGTCTTAATAATAACTTGCATGAGTTATAAGAGGTGGTGTAACATTTGCTATAAAACGGGTCTAAAACCCGCTCCGTTTTGTAGTACAAGTATACGTTATGATGTTCGTTACGTATTTATGTTAAATGTTTAAAAGTTGATATATTATTTGCATTAAATAATAAAATAAAATAATAAGGTTAAAATAATAATGATAATAAATAAAATATAAGTAATAATAACATAAAATAACAAAATGTGTAGACCGTGGGTATCGAACCCGGGTCTCCACACATACAAAACACACAACACACCACTACACCACCCATACACAACTGAAATTATCCTAAATCAAATAAACTTTATATCGAACAAACCCCTGAAATCAATTTCAAAACACCCGCCTGAAATGGCTGTAATCTTCAATCCATCATCAAACCTCCGTTTCAGTTCCGTTTTCAACCGTAGAAACGCTCCCTAAATGTGTGTTAAACGAAACCATTGGGTCAGCAATGATTCAGATCGGTTATGTAATCATGGTGATAATTAAACTTTGACCGAAATCTTTTGAAACCGAAATCTAAACTCAAACCGGCATTCACCTATAAATAGCGATCCTAAACCCTTTCTAAAACTCGCTCACACCGGCAAATACTCTCTACAAACTCTCTGCTTCAATTCACACTTTGCCGGAAATTTGTTCGTGGCCGGACCTTCACCGGAGATCACTCTATTTCCGTATAATCCTTATCCATTTATTTTCCCTTTGTTATATTATATCTTGTGTAAACAAATGTAAAGAGTATACAAGAAAAATCAAAATAGATTCGTCTGGTTCGGTTTGTAAAGTTTAAATGTAGAAGACGAATCAGACTTGTGTTTAAAAGAATTTAAAATGGTGATTACACCGGGTTAGACACACAGTCCAGTGGTGGACTGTGTGCAAATTAAACACATGGTCCTGGGTTCGAGTCTTAACACGTTGCCGATTTTCCAAATATTTCAAACCTTTTTATAACTAATATATATATCAACTCAGTTAGTGTATAAGAGTAATATAAATCCTAAATATTCCGGGTTAGTCACACAGCCCAGTTGGTAGGGCTGTGTGCAACACGAAAACGTGGGCGCGTGTTCGAGACCGGTTTGTTACACCAACTTTGCAAATTTCAAAACCTTTTTAATTAATTAAAAATAAGTTCATCTCAGTAAGTATATATAACTAATTAAATTTCAGAATATTTCGGGTTAGACACGTAGCTCAGTTGGTAGAGCTGCGTGCACGTATACGAGAGGTCACGTGTTCGAGTCCCACACGATGTCAAAACTATTCGAATTAACCCAGTTCGACCTGTTGAAGGGTATATTTTTTAATTAACCTTTTTCTTATTCGTTTCCAAAATCTATAAAAAGATATAATAAAATAAGTCCGTTTTAAGTATAAAAATTACTAATAAATACTATAAAATTATCTAAAAAGTCTAGTAAAATTCATTAAATAAAAATACTAATTTTAAGTAAAAGAAATATATTTACTGAATTATTACGTGAATATTTAGGTTAGTTTTCTCGTTGGTTGGAATCTTTAAATCGTGCGCGCTCATTATCAAATCAAGAACGCACCCACTGTGAGTGAATTCCTACAAACTTCCCCTTTTTATTCATGTTTTGGGGTGTATCAGTGTCGTTTTATTTATATCATTATTCAAACACTTGTGCTATTACCATTATATGAACTAACGTGCTATGTGATATTTGGTTTATTGTTAGTTATGGTTATACTTTCTCAATTCAGTCAAGCTTTCACATTAGGCCCATCAGTTCCCTGTTTCATACGGGTAGAGCATCGCGTTGCCTAATTAGATCAGCTCCGTTTAACTGGGCCTTGATCTCACAGCACATCGCTTATCATATTCACATGTACATTGCTAGATGATTGTGTGGTTTGTGGATAGATTACATATACTTATGCTCATATTTGGTTTATGCACATTTTATTAAATTAACAAACATAACTATTCTTTCTTATGTTTAAATGGGATCCACTCGCCAACTTTTGTTGACCCAAATCTCTATTTTTACACATGATACAGGTGATCAGGTTGAAGCAAGGAACACATAGGATTGGGCCTTAGAAGAAGAATAAATCGTTACTTGAATGTCTTGTTTAGAACATTTGGTGTTTGTATGGTTTGTGTGTTGATTGGAATATTTCTTTTTAATTTGAAATAATAAATATGAAACTTTTATAATCGTAAATGTCATAGCTTTGATAAAAACCCAATCATGCCCCGACTATCATATCCGCTGCGGGTCAGGGTGTGACAGGTGGGGGAGTGAAAGTTCATATTACTTCAATTTACACCCTTTGTACAAGACACTGCTCCATCTCGACACTGTTCCATCTAAAATTATCTCTTTATAATCTAATGTTACTCTTACAAAAGTTCCATTGTTGCTTAAATGTAGGTACACTCAGATTTCTTACCGAAACTAAAACAATCATCAATAAGAGAAACCACAACGACTAACGTTATTAACTTGTTACTCTATTAGAATATGCTAGTCTTTATATATTGACCCCAAGCATGCTGAGTTCCTAAAGATTTCTAAAGTCAGTGAGAGTAGTACATCTCTTTATATGACTTGTAAGGAAAACAAGAGACGAGGGGAAGTGAGTCATTAAATTTCACCCCGAATTTAACTCCAACAACACCTCTTGTACATTATACTACACCAACTCTTACACACTTAGAATCCTTAAAATGATAGCAACCTAACCAAGAGCTAATCCATAATACTAAAACTTCTAATAAACCTAATAATCAATTCAAGAGGTCATATAGGTTTAAAAGCCTACTAACTTTGATGAATACATATCCTCCCTGACTAAAGTTGAAATGGATAATGGAAAGTTTACTGATCCTACCTCTTCTAATTGAGCCACTAGCATCAACCAATCCTCTAAATGGAATAAAACCATGTTCTTGTAAAACTAATATTATGTGTTCGAATAACACGTTTGGGATTTGATTGAATTACCTAAGAGTGTTCATAACCAAACCAAACCCGAATATAAACGTTAAGACACGAAGAAGCATGATTGATTTTCAAAGGTTAAACTCAGGAAGAGATAAATATCAAATAATATTTCTTATCTATCTTACAAAAGATTTTTTTAAGGATCATCACTGTTCTAGTAGCTTATAACAATTTAGAGCTATATTAGATGAACATTAAAACAACTTTCCCTAACAACTGTCTTACATATTTATATGATCATAAAACAGTTTGAAAGTTCTAAATTGAAGGTTAAAGAACACTTTGTCTTGAAGCCAATAAAATCCATGTATGGGTTATGCGAACATCAAAATGCGATGAAATCTTAATGCAATTATTTTCATCAAGAACCAGGTGCTATAATGTACCTACCTCAAGATGAGTGGAAGCAACTAAAACAAATTTGTCCTTATATAGATTATATTCTTTTGACAAGTATATGTTACATAAGTCAAAGCATTGTTGACACATACTTTGATATAATACATCTTAGAGATATCTCTTACATGATAGATACCATAACATACTGAGATAGCCCAAGGGGTCAATAGCTTCGTTCCATAAGTTTAACCTTAAATGGGTTCTTACACATGTAATAACCAATATTGCTCTCCTTTAGATGATAATAGGATTAATGAGATCATTTCCTTATGCTTCATTAATTAGAAACCTTATGTATGTTTAAGTCTATACTCGTTCTGATATTACTCATATTGCAACACACTAGATACGTCTAGATTAATGTGAAGCATCTAATAGACTATTAAAATATCATTAAAGGAAACATGAGTCTATAATTTAAAGAAGAAATGACAACTCAAACCGGTTGATTACTTTACTTTGCAATATTCAAAGATGACAAAATGTAATTTCGGGGTATATCCTTATGTCAACAGACAAAACCTATCTCATGGATGAGTCATAATGAATTAATAACAACAACCTAGTTATGATGACATAATATATTGCTAATCACAAAGCAATGCTAACTAAATGTTGTTGAAAATTTGTTAGTGGACTTATAAGTTTATTAACTCCATATAAATTATATATTGAAGACTTATGATGATAAAGTCAGCTACCATGTTTCCTTGAATAGTAATCGTCCGAGAGATGTTGCATTAAATTTCAATACGAAATTAATTATTCGTTTATGAATGAATTGAGAAAACTAAATCTTTGTATTGAATACATTCATGATATGCTTAAGGATCCTATAACTAAAAGTCTATCACCCGTAACTATTATGTAAGCGCTTATAGTAATGACGGGTTTATTGATGGCTATGCAAAAATTGCATATCGTACTATGAATGATTAACTATTAATTTTCCCCATTACTTTTGATTTTGTAGGTCTCTAAGATATGTTCTGCTAGCGTAATGACAGATAGACACATATAAATAGAAATCAAACGTTTAAAAGGCTTAATTATTTTGATCATAACTATTAGGTTTTAAATTGAGGTTGTAGTATTACTAATGGGGGTCTTTAGTTGAATGATGACTAAACGGTTGTATTTCTCTACTACGGTTCTTGGCTTAAAGCTAAAATGAGTATTAACTTTTGACCAGACTTATCTAATACTCATGATAAATGATTACTCGGCCAAGTGGGAAAATGTAAGATTAAATATAATTTATTATATTTAGTATATTTCCATTATAATCACTTTTATAATATTAGATCAAAATATATAATACCTTATAATATATTAGTTGGTAATTGTTGATGGACCACAATACCCTTATTAACTAGTAAAGGTTTCTCCTTGGGTGTATTTAAGGAGATGACTAGAGAGGGTTTTAGGTTAGACTCTCATAATAACATCACATATATATCGACCTTCTATCTCTCTCTCTCCATAATTATGAGTTCTTCACCCTTAAGAACTCGGAACTACCATCAATCATATACATCCTAAACAGGAACCAGATCAAGCTGACTGGCATGTCAAACTTAATGGTTGCATGTGTTTCTAGATTCTCTGTTGGCCTGAATGTTGTAACAGATATTAAGTTTACATGTTTTTAGTTACATACTTACAGAATGATCAACAACTATGAGATTTGTTGAACCGAATGATCGAACTGCCTAGTTCTTTAATGGAATCGATAAGAGAAACGGTATCCTTCTCATACCCATCAATAATAAGTCAATTTCAATAAAATTGCTATGAACAAAGCTACAAGTATCATTTGTATTGATTCCATTTGAAAAAAAGTTGTAATGTCAGCGCCCTTTTCCTTATTAGATATTGTAACATCAACTATTTCTTCTTGATTCACTTTGGTTGAATACCGTTTTGTTTACCAATTTCTTGTATTCTGTCCAAAGAAAACGCCTCTTTCTGTTTTAAGCTTTCACCTATATTGTAATGTCCCTTAAGAATTTCAACGATTACTGGTTTAAGAGAAGGAATGAAAAGATACACTACATAATCTCCACCTTTTAAAACCAATATTGAATGCATAACAATAATCCGACACCATACTATCTTGCCACAATGACATGATATATTCCATCTTAATTTCCATTTGTTGTTGTTGATGTGAATCACAGATGTTGATCTCTAGCAACTTGAAGAAGAACGCCTTCGGTATCAATTGATATCATTGACTTCATTGTGAACTTCTTTATATCATCTACCCTAAAGATGACAATGAGCCAGATATTGGTAATCTCAATTCAATACATTGTTGTAAAATCATGTTCTATACGTATTTGTTGGGTACATGCTAGTCAGGCATCGGGCATACACGCTAGTATTGGGTATACACCTGTTAGAAAAAATACCCATTGGAATTTCCAAATTGTTATAATTATTGTATACCTTTTATTATAATTATTACAAACTAAAATACGATACATTACATACATATACATTTTATTATAAATAATTAATGTCATTCTAATTTTTCTAAATTTTATGTTTATGACTCAGAACATACAAAATGTTAGTAATATTATCAAATACATATTCCAAAAGAAATTTTAGTTTTCCACATGTGGAAACTATTAAAATAAAGCATTAACAGAAAAGAGGTTAAATGAAAATAAAAAAAAATCCGGGCATATGAGTCGAGTATCACTTAATTCCATATACGTCACATATCCGTAGAACTTTTTCCTCTAATCCCATACATTGTCCCATACCCATCCCAGATGTTTCGGTATCGAGTATACCCGTCGGGCTCAGGTTTTTTTTGCCATCCCTACTCTACCATGCCTCTGGTCATGGAGTCTATGGCCTCTCGCAGACCATGAGCGGCTAGAATGGTCTTCATCATGATAAACCAAGTGGTGTAGTTGGTCGACGTTATATTCGGGCATTCCAACGTCACGTCACTCGTTCTCAGCAAAATGCCACAGGTTCTCCCTTTTTGTCTTTGTGTTTTTTCGTTGCAACTTCCAGAAGGGATTTTCCGTCTTTCTCTTTTATACATTAACTCAGCAAATCTCTGTTTGCTTGCTTTTTGTTCAATTTCTTGCACCATCATGTTCCTTCTTTTGATTGCATAGATCTGTATCACAGTGATTCTTTCAGTCTTTGACATGAATTACTCTGGTCCAGTCACACCAACATGACACACACAAGTTTTAGTCACAACTTATTAGTCGCCTTCACAGCTTCCCCTTGAATCGCACGGACAACCGATAACCAATTTTTCCCTCATGATTGTTAAACTACATAATGCTTATGCCTAGCTCTGAATCATATATCACACGCAAAATATACCCATATTTTGTGGAAACCCCACAACTATTTTCAAATATTGTTAAGAATAAAAGCCAAAAAATTACAATGACCCTTAATCCTCATTTTGGTACTATCTCAATTAAATTTTAAGTTATAATTTTAAGAAATAAACAATTTAAATAGATGATCTAATGATGATTATGATTTTACTTTCAATGTCACATCATTTCTCTCTTTTCTTTTTAAAAGTCACATCCATTTTCTTTATTTTTTCTCTATCGCTCTTTTTCTTTTACAATAGAATATATATAGGTTCAAGTACGAACCACTACCAGTTGTAAGAACCATGAGAACTACTATCATCTAATAAGATTTTAACACATCTATATTCAAATTAAATCAAAAGGGCAATGTAATCTTTTACTTTTGATGTCACATCATTTCTCTCTCTTCTTTTTAAAAATCACATCCATTTTCTTTATTTTTTTTCTCTATCACTCTTTTTCCTTTACATTAGAATATTCTTCTCTTTTCTCATATTTCTCTTTCTCTCATTTTACATTTACAAAAAGCAAATAAAGATCCAAAATAAATGTTTGATTCATCATATTCAATATATACAAAAAGCAAATCGAGATCCAGAAGAAAATGCCTAGAAGTTAGACTCAGATCAAGGTGGTTGTGGTGTTAGAAGGCGGAGGAACCACCATGAAAGACGGAAAGGGGTGGGGTCGCCGGTGATGGTGGAAGATCGAGGAATGGATCCCTGGCAAGATGACTGATCGGGGTGATGTAGACGGCGGCGGCGGTGGTGGTTATGTGACAAAGATGATGGTGGTATGACGATGGTGACGACGGTGGTGGTGGTTTTGTCGATTTCAAATGCAAAAGTTCTTTTTGAAATTGTTTGCATATGTAAAAATGTTCTTATGCACGTTAGTCAAAGACAATGCACGTAAAAAAATTCGACAACGTACTTAAAAAACATTCGACAACTTGCGTTAATAAAACCTTTCAACAAGCGGGTTTTGTCGATTTCTTATGTGTGCAAATAAATCAAGGTATAGACTTTGACAACGTGCGCAAAAAACGTCTTTACGCATACACCACTATGTAAAAAATAAACAAAAACATTTACGGTTCGACAAAGAGACAACTTTCGTAAAAAACATTCGACAACGTGCGTTAAAAACATAACGCGTAAAATAGTTTTTATTTTTTATTTTCTTGTGTAAGATAATTTACGGTTGGGTGCAGTTTTAGAATGGAGGCACCTTTCGCACTGACGTAAAACATCAAACGTAATAAGAGAAATATTAAAATAAAAAGACAGTTTATTTTGGTCGAACGTAAAATGTAAAACGTAACTGTTCACCCCGACGTAAACCATCAAACGTCAAAAAAGAGAAGCATGGAATGTTAAAAATTGGTCCATGTTTTCAATTTTTTTATATTTTTTAAAAATGTAATAAAGGAGACGTTTTTATACATTTAAAAAAAAGACAAAAAACAATAAAAATATTTGATGATTTGAGTGTAGAGTCAAAAGCAATTAAAAAACTCCTGACATGTTTTTTGTCAATAACTAATAGCTCTTTAACCAAATTACCAACCATTTTCTCAATAAAGTAATACTTTTCACAAAGGACAAAGAACATATGACACATGTTTATTAAAATTCAATCTCCACCACACATTGTAGAAAGATCTAAGATGGAAAATGGTTCATATGGTTTTCTCATCTAAAGATGGTTCTCATTTTAACCCATCCATCCACACACACACATATAGGGGAGGGTTATCTTGAGAACGCTAAATATTGCGAGAATCGTAAGAACGAATAAGAAAACAAATCAAAACCATTTTTAATACAATCATTATTTTAATTAAAATACAACATCAAAAAAAATTACAACATCAAATAATCATTTCTTATCTCAAAATCACTCTTATTAGATTTTTTACACATGTGTAAATATAACAAATTTACACATGCGTAAATAGCAAACTTACACATTTATAAATTTTCTTTATTTTCGAATTCACGTAAATTTAATGTATAAATTAAATTTCAAGAATTGTATTCGAATAATAATGACAAGTGTAAAAAGAAATTTTGAATTTCATTTGTGTTTAACAAGTTCTAGTGGTTTTTTCATTCGTTCTCACGGTTCTCGCGATATTTAGCGTTCTTATTTAAACCCTCTCTTATATATATTATATATATGGATGGGTTAAAATGAGATCCACCTTGAGTTGTGAGAACCGTGAGAACTAGGCCATCCAGAAGGTTTTTCTGAATTTTTTTTTTCTCAAAAGTCATAAAAAAGATAACTTGTTTTAGCAAAAAAATAAAAATAAAAAAAACCTATCCACATTTACAAGAGGCGTAAAAAATATTTATCTTTATGCAAAATTTACACCAACGCGTAAAAAAACTTGTATCAGTCAAAACTACCGACTCCACAATTTTTTTACTTTCTTTATAGATGTGTTTATGATATTATCATCTACGTTTGTGCAAAAAAGTTTTGACCCAACTCATACAGGAACAAAAAGTTCTCACGGTTCTCGCAACTCGTGGTGGTTCTCATTTGAACCGAGCCCTATATATATGTATATATATAGGGGGAGGATCAAATGAGAAGAAAATTATTGAAAAAAAGAAGAAAAGACATATTGGTAAAATATTAATTTATTTATAACTAATCTCATTAATTTTTTTCTTTAATTAATTAGTCAACTAATCATTAAATATTCTACATATAATCTACAAAACCTACACATATCAAAATTTTCCTACATATACCCTACACGTTATAAATTTTATCCTACACACGTCGAAATTTATCCTACACATCTTGATATATATCCTAAACATCTCGTAATTTATCTTACACACATTGTAACTTATTCTACACTTTAAATTAAGTTGTTTTTTTAGTCTTATAAAAGTATATATTTTGAAAAGGAGTTACAAATTTAATTTACTTAGTTTTTACAGATGAATTTTTTTTTACTAAGCATGTAAGAATACATGTCCTTAGCATAATCATCCCAAAGAGTTAAATCAACCTGGACATCTCTATAATAGCATATATGAAAATACTTTAAGCTAAGGAAAATTCTAAAAAAGTATAGCATACTATGAAAAAAATAAACAAATACACTTTTAAAACTATCTTACTCCAAATCTTGAAGCTTAAGATTGAGTTGTTTCCCTTTACTCCCATCTGTCCTCAATCTTATAACAAACAACAACGTAACCAATGGAAAAAAGAATTTCTTACATCCGAGATGGATGGCCTAGTTTGAAATAGGTGGGCCCACCCGAAACAGTAATTTCATTCGAAATGATATGGGCCCACATGTTTCCCAGTTCTGAACAGTAACACCTTTTGTTAAAATTTGTGATCCAACCAACTGAGCAACCTTTTTGCAACTAAAATCTATATAATAATAATAATAATAATAATAATAATAATAATAATAATTAAGGAGGAGAATTGCTATGGAATCAAACCGTTTTTGAACCGATTAAGGAACACTTTTCAGTACGAGCTTAGTTAGTCTGGTCCATGCGATTGCCGATATATTTGTTCACTTAAACTTCTCACGTTACCCTTTAATTTCCAGACTCGTGACTTAATTAGATATATATGTATACTATGACATCCGTTTGCGCCATATTAAGGCATACCCCTGCGATCAAGGTAAGCACAACAGTTCATCGTAACGCGTGAGTATACTGAGATCATCCTTTCGTTTTTCAACGTCAGACTTGTTGGTGAGTAGGTCAGTACGTTGTACTGCAGAGTGACCAATCAACATCTGATGAGGGTTAGGCTTTATACCTTATTCGGTATTTTTGACTTTTCAAACGCACGAAATTTTCTTGTGATGAGATTTCCTTTCTTTTAAGGTTTTGGCCTTCAATTTTGGTGCTTTTGAGGATATCCTGACTGTGCCTAGGTCTGCATATATTCGGATGCAATAGAAGGACAACCCTGATATCCCAGATGATTCAACTGTATAACAACAAAGAACTTCAGACGTTAGCTATTTATCAACGCAAGATTTAAGACCATGAAATCAATGCCGATGTTACGCTACCCACGTGAGGTATAGCTAGTTGAATTTTGTCACTTGGTATCTTTTTGCCCTTTGATCGATAAGCCTATCAACACACCGCACTGGACATACAAAATCAAATTAGTTTTAGGGGTTCTTTATTCTATCTTTTCCTATTCACGCCATCTCGTTACGGTTTTTTTTTGTTTATTTTAACTTGCTCAGCCGGAGTAACGCATCATTTTTAAAAGGTCCACAAGCACCTTGAATCTCGAGTTGTTGAAAGATTTTGTAAAAAGATCTGTTGTATTAGCATCAGTATGGATCTGTTCAAGTTTAATAAATCCTCTATCATAGCAATCTCAAATGAAATGAACTTTGATATCAATGTGCTTGGTTTTGGAGTGAAAAATAGGGTTTTTGATGATTTGGATAGCGACATCGTTATCACAATAGATAGTAGTAGTGTTTAGATAGGTCTGATGTGTGGTCGAAAATTGATGTTCTTATTAAGCTTAAGTTCATGTTTTACATAACTTTTAGTTTCGAATAGCTGACTTTTGATTGGATTTGTGTTTTACAGGTTTACGGAGTTTAAGGAGCTATTCGGGAGCTTTTCGGCGACACCCTCCAGATGGTCTGTCGGAGAAAATTTGTCGTAGGTAGTTATTAGAGCGTCGGAGAAGAACTAGACAAACCATAGGCCGTCGGCGACGCCTCTCCTAAATGTTTGACGCTAAAACTTGTTTTTGGACGGGTTATAACTTGCTTGTTGACCATTTTGCTTGGAGTTACGCAATTTTGAACTTAGAACACCTATCTTGGAGCCAAGAACACCCCAATCTTCATTCTCAAACATTCCCAATCCATTCCATCATCCGAATCATAACATTCAATCCTAACCCTAATCTACCATCATCATCCCATTCATCATCCCTTCATCTTCACCATCCATCCCAAACCCTAACCATTATCAATATTACATTCAAAGCTTCAAGATGGCCATGTTCAAGTGTTCATCATCCTGTGATCAAGTTCCGTTCGTCATGAGCGGCTAAATCTCGAGGGTTTCACCCCGGTATAAACTTTTGTAAGGATTTGTAGGGTTTGCTATTTGTTTAGAATTTGGTTTGTGACTAATTGAATTACATTTGAAACATTTGATAATTATCTAACGTTTGTATTGAATTTGCGAATTGTTGAGTGAGTTATGAAATTCGACTTCGTGAAATGAATATGCGTATTTATGCCTTGTCTTTTGATAGGATTTACTTGTCCAAGACAACGAAGTGCATTGCGGTCCGTTGTCTATGATGTCGATTGCAATTGGCACCTAAGGCTTGTGATTCTAAAACCGTTAATGATTTAATTCGATTATGTGAAAAATGGCAAATAACCGGTAATTCCGTACAATCTAATCACTATTTTTATTTCATAATCTCATGCATATTATTGTAATTTAATTGCGTAACTGAGTCGTACGTCATATCGCAAGTATTAGGACAAGTAAGTCAGATCATAACATATACTGGTTTCCGTTACGACGCGGAATAAACCAAACAATGCCCTAAAAGTGTTGGGCGCACTATTTGCGGTTGCACTATTTGTGTCGGCAAAACCGCTAAAACGAATCAGAACAACGAATAACGACATGCTAATGCCATAACTGAGTCCGTATATATATATATATATATATATGAAAACATTGATATGGGGAAACCCCATTACAAAAATATATAACTTTCCGGTACAATGCCTAACTTGCAAAATTGTCCGTTTAGACCAAAAAGGCGACAAATTTCAGTTTGTCCGCAATGTTAATTCGGTGGATTCTGGATTTCGGGATTATAACAAAACAATGTTGAATATCCTAAAACAATATAAGAATAGCAAAAATGAATAAAAGATATCGTTTCCGGTCATACGACAAATAGTGCACAACTCGACCGGAAAACGACCGTTTGTCGAACCGACAAACATTTTAGTGGCAGATAGCCTCATACAAGCATCTAGAGAACTAGTTAAGCCTCATTTGGGACTCGAAATCCTTTCAACTATCTTGAGGCCGTGGAAACACAACTTCCGGAAAAGTTCGACGGTAAGATATATAAGTGCCGATGTCGAGCGAACAATCGAAAGAAAGGTATTTCGGCCATTCTAAGTCAACATATATTCATCTAGTGAACTAGTTAAACATATTTCTAGATCGGAAATGCACTAAATAAACCCCATGACAATTGTGGTGGTCAAAAACCAAAGCTTCCGGTACTAAATAATAAGGTTCGTTTATTAGCGAATATTGTGTCGAAGAGCGAACTAATGACGTTTTCGTCATCCGAAACTGATATTCATTTATCAAGTGGACTAATTATCATAGATTAACACCCTAAACCCTAATTACATGCTAAGGATACAAGGTCAACCCCCTAATCATAACACTTAATTTAAGTACCTAAATATCTAATAAATAAACCTAAGTTATAAAAAAATTACACTTCACCCCCCTCCATGTTGGAGGATTCAAGTGGATCCCACACCCACTTGATTTGAGTTGAAAATATGAATATTAGGAGTATGGTGGTGATTATGTTGTGACATGTGAATGATGGCTAAAATATATAACATAACCTACACATGATCTTCATTATTTTCACTTCAAAAAAGTTGTAACCATCTCTTCCATCTCTCTTTCTTCATGCGGCTACCACCACCACCATGAAGCCACCACAAGTCCACCATTATCCACCTCATTACACTCACTTTAAAGCCATTTCAAGACCATCAAAGATGCTAGGAAAGGTGGAGGACCATTAGGGCTTTCTTGGAGCTTCATTTTCTTCCTAGATCTTCACTAAACTTGTGCACCCATTGTAAGACAAATCTCTTCATATTCTAGCTTCTTACCATGTCTAGTTTAAGGAAGTACAAGTTGATCATCTTGAAAATGAAGAAAATATAACCTAAAAACCCTAAATCACACCATAATAATAACATTTAATATAGTTTATTTTGTGTTGATTATGTGTTTATATGTTAACTAGTTAGCATGATGATTATTTTAAAGTAAGGTGTATAAGGTAGATGATCTTGTATGGATAAATATGAAAATGATGATTTAAACATGGTAATGTTTAATCTAAACAAGATCATCAACTTCATCAGCCATGAAGATTACTGCCATCTTAAAGTAATTTTATTACACATGAGTAATTTTTATAAAGAATAAACACTATGATTTAGGATGTAACCATCTTAAAGGTGTAGTAAACAAAGAGGTTTAAAATGAAGGACTTGATCTAATGATGTATCAAAAATGATGGTTTAAAAATGCTAATAAATGTTGAAATCTCATTATATATTTTTATAAGATTATGACTACCAAAAAGCTATGGATGATGATGAACATAAGTTGTAAAAAAAATAATATGGAAGCTTTAAATTATTTGTTGATCTTGATTATGAGTTTAAACGGGGTTTAAATACGTTTTAAGAATGTGAAAAACGCCATAATTTAGGGGAAACTATGGCAAAATTTTCTAAAGATCTAATCGCGATTAAGGTATGATTAACGGGGTGATTAGCGGGACTAAACGCGATTAGTAACTTAAATCGTCTTTAGGTAAGTTCTAATGACAAGGGTTAAATCCTAAACACCCAGTGTTTAACGAGTATATAATATATATATATATATATATATATATATATATATATATATATATATATATATATATATATATATATATATTTACAAGTTAAAAATAAGTGATCCTTATAAATATATGTATGGATGCTTGTGAAAATAAAAGAATATATACATATTTTGTCACCAAGAACTATGTGTGAATACATGTGTATGGTATGTGTATATATGTAGAAGCTTAGGGTATTCACCGTAAAAATACCCAACTATACACAAAATACTACAAACACTTGAAAATATTACCAAGTTTTGGTGACACCAACAAATACATTTTTACCATACGTCAAAACAATAATCGGACAAACGAAGCAATGCGGACGATGGGCGAACGTATCCAAATACACCGACGTGTCGTCGACCAACGGATAAATTGCCGACATGAAGAGTTATTACGACGAAGGGCGATTGTCGACGAGAAAAATCCTGTATTAAACGACGATGACGACAAGTCTAAAATATATATTTAGGCACTTAACACACACACATATATATATATATATATATGTTATCGATATCAAAACCCGGAAAGTTAAAACATAAAAGAATTTACTAAGTAATTTTATAAAAGTATAAAAATAAGTATACTTACAAATCTATACCTAGTAAAAATTTTAAGTATAAGACTTATAAAATAATGGGCTCTTGTAAATAAATTTGGGCTAGGCCCAATTTATAAAAAACATGGGCAAGGCCCAATTGCATAAAATATATCGACAAGGCCCAAATGTATAAAATATATGGACAAAGCCCAAAAGCATATAAATTACATGGGCTGGGCCCAATCACATAAAGACATGGGCTAGGTTCAATGACATAAATTACATGGGCTAGGCCCAATGACATAAAGACATGGGCTAGGCCCATTACATAAAGACATGGGCTAGGCCCAATGACATAAAAATGTGGGCTAGGCCCAATGACATAGATGACATGGGCAAGGCCCAATGACATGCGTGCAAGGCACGAGGACATGTGAAGGGCAAGGCCCGATTCACACACAACGTAAGAACAACAACAATATATATATGTATATATATATGTATATATATGTATATATATATATATATGTATATATATATATATTTGAGAAATATATGTATAAAAATATTAATCGAACAAACGAACTACCAACACTATAATAAAAGTTGTTCTAAGGTAATAAAGAATACATAACAAGAATTCAAGATGAACAACTGGTACAAGGTCCAATGAGGCCTAGGTGTCTAATAAACTTAATACACATGTAGGTTACACACGTGTACGGACACTGAACTGCGATTAGTGCGACATAACGGAACGCAAAGCTGTGAGTTCATGTCCCTCCTTTCAATTATTTCAAAGTTTTGTTTTAAAACTATCGAGGGAAATACATGTCATAATAATAAACAGTATGTTAGCTATGGGTTTATTTGATAACACGATCAGTTGTGCATAAGTAGGATGATGACAATAGTAACCATTAATCACATAGTGACCAAGGTGTAAAAGATGTAGATCTATTGAGTTTGAGATGTGCTCCACTCCTGGTTGGTATATCCTTCGGAGTGCTTTTGTGATCCCAATGATGTCAAAGTTGTCTCGGTTTGGTTACTTACTTATGGTACATACATGTCAGGGTGCTCGCGACACACTAATAGATCCTTAAAACTCCATGATTGCTAATAACATACTCAGATTTCAATACTGGATTTCAAGAATGACATTTTCTACAAAAACATTAACTACATGAACTCGCCAACTTTTGTTGACTTTTAAATTACATGTATTTCAGGACGCAAGGCATGAGCTGCTGATACGATTCGGGTTATGGGAAAATGTCAAGACAACGATGTGCCATCTTTTGGAGGGTTTGCCTTTTATATCCCACTTCGTATGGGTATATAGGAGTCAAAACCTCATTACGCAGTTATGATGAAAACAATATCTTATTTCGAAGTAGTGTACTTTAAATATGGTTATGATAACAAGTTGAAAACAATTGAAACTATGAAATCACTTTTGGTTGGTTGTAAATATTGGAATGCAACTTATTATTAGTATGGCATTGTTGTTGAATATTATTTGTTTACTAAATTGGATGCAATGAATACCTAATAGTCACACACTTGCGCTTTCGCTACGACCATGGTGTGATAGGTTGGTTGAGCTCCGATTGTAGTGAACCGGGAAACACTTTTTATTAAAGTTTGGTCTACAATCACCAGGGGCTCTCACATGAAAACAAAGTTTATAACATAACAGGAATGTTTTCGGAACTATGACAAAATGACAAAAAAGTTTTCATTGTGTCACGATAACATAAGGATCTATCATACGAGCTCAACCATAAGTAACGAGCAAGGATCAATACATGATTAGTCTATAATGGATAGACACGGAACGTTAAGATGACACGTGAAAACAAAAGAAAACAAGTCTTGCATGAGAAGTGGTGATTAATATAAAATATATCATAAGTAATAATTAATTACTAAATGTATATATATGCATTGTACGGATTATTTGCCAGGACTATGTCTTTTTCGTCAAGCTACGAGGAGGATCCTATGGAGTAAGTATCCGATGATGGATACGATCCCGATGCTGAGGCCCTACCACATGAGGATGGAGCTGACCATGAGGTCCCTGACGACGAGGGCCTTGACGACTTTTGGCCGTTTGCTCTAATCGATCCTATAGAGGATGATGCCCCACAGGGAGATGACGTGTTAGCCGTTCCGCAGCCTCCACACGACGTTATTGTTTATGGTCATCCGGGGGGCGAGCATGCGATAGTACACTTGGCCGTACCTCTTGCCATGGTTCCTCCAGTCATGGATCTGGATGATGATGATGATGACATACCAGTGTTCCACATCGACCATATGGAGGATGAGCTCGGAGACGGGGAGGTCTTCGATGACATAGCTATACTTGAGATACCATCCCCTGTCATTTCAGCTGTCGACATCTCGTCATCCTTAGCTGCGACCCAGAGTGAGCATATGGCGGACGATGCCTCTTCTGCCGCCCCAGATTCACCCGTACCGATGCACTCACCCCATGCAGCCTCACCTGCTCGTGTTAGCTCATTTCCTGCTAGTACCCTACCCATGGACCCGTTCCATATAATGGACCCGCTCCCTATTCTGGACCCGCAGGACACTATTCATTGAGCGGTACCCCACGTGCCCATGAGCAGCTACCCCCATTTTTCTCTGGGAGGTCCACTTATCATCCTGTTTACGACCCATTTGCAGCTGGACCCTCCCACATGGCTGGACCTTCTTTCTCAGCAGGACCACCACCCATGTATGCCACACGGCCCGTACCACCTACTGCAGGTATGCCTAACCCGATACCCCCACCGGACATGAGCCATTCTGACCCCTACCATCCCTCACACTTTCCTCCGATTCCTGTGGAGGAAAGAGTGACTTCGCATGACCTTCAGCTCTCCTTGATCTTTCAAAGGATGTGGGAGCTAGAGACCCAACATACTGCTCATGCCACTTCCACAGCCACACCCCCAATACCATCATCGCCACTACCACCCCCACCATCATACCCACCACCATCACCACCACCACTACCACTATCACCACCACCGACCCCACCCTTCTACTGTCCATTTCACCACTCGTCATCCCCATCTGAGGTGCGAGTGCAGGAGTTAGAGCAGTTTCGGACTGATGCCACTAGGTGCATTTCTGCCTAGAGGAGGAGGTGGCTTACCATCGCGGTATGCTCCAACGATCACCATATACACCACCCCCTCCACCGTAGTAGTATGTTTATGATTATCTTTTGATGACCTAGCTCATGAAGACTCAACTAAGAAGATCCCGACTTTTGGAAGACAACTTGATGACATGAAGAAGCAATGTAGTAGGAAATTTTACTTTTGTAATGTTAAAACTTGTACTGGCTAGGGTTATATATCCCTAAGTCCTTTTGATCTTCATGAACAAAATGTAACAAGTTGTCATTGTATAAAAGCGTATTTTCTTTATTTCACATTGTATCTCTTTTATGCTATGGTTGTTAGTATCATGATGTGGTGATATTACGGTTGATGTATTATGTCGTGGTGATACTGTGATGGATGTCCTGCCATGTGGCGACTATCTATGCGATGAGTTACATGTTTATGGTGATGGTTGGTGTACGTATGTCATATACATATATTTTTTCTTACTTATTATGTACCCGGTGTGCTTATATGTTTGACAAAAAAATAATAATAAATATAATAATAATAATAATAATAAATATGTATTTATTATTAAACCAATTCGGCTAATTGTGAGCGACATTTTATGCTAGAAGACGATGCCGCCCCGCCGAAGGAGTTCCAACAATAATACTGATAACACAAGCGGAGTTAGATGAACGCAACTCTCAGGCAATTGTGCAGTACGAAGCTAACCGCTCCAAACACAGAGTTGGAACCGGAGGTTCAACCGAAGGAAACCCTCCAACTGGTAATACACGGTTATTCATAAAACCACACGATACCCTCATTTATTATTTCATGCTTTCTGGTTACTCATACTTAAATGGTGTATCCTATGATTTCAGGTTGCACTGACAAGCACTTTCTAGACTGCAAATCTCTAAATTATGATGGTACCGGAGGTGCTGTGCCTTCGTACGTTGGACTGAGAAGACTGACTCGGTCATTCGGATGAGCAAGTGTCATGCTGAACAAAGAGTCACTTATGTTACTGGACTCTTCGTGGATGGAGCTTTATCTTGGTGGAACCTCCAGGTCCAAACTAAGGGCGACGATGCTGCATACGCCCTGCCCTGGGAGGAACTTAAAGAAATGATGAGAAAGAAGTATTGCTTGAGATCAAAAATTCAGAAGTTGGAGACGAAGTTCTGGAATTTAAAGATGATTGGTTCAGATGTTGCTGGGTACACACAACGGTTTCATGACTTGTCTCGAGTGGTGCCATACTTAGTGGAACCCGAATTTAAGCAGATTGAGAGGTACATCTGGGGACCTGCCCTCGAAATTCTGAGTCTGGTTACCTCTTCGAAACCCACTGAAATTGGAGAAGCAATTGATCTAGCTGTCAGCCTTACTAAGGAGGCTGTACGTCAGGGGAGGTTACCTAAGTGTGGTGTGAGCAAGAAGGAAGGCATATGTTACCACTACCACGAACGCTGCTGCCAAGAAATCTTATACTGGGGGAGCACCAAAATGCCCTTTCCACCACTACGGGGAATGCCGAGGCCCCAAGTGTGGAAAATGTGGAAGGTTTGGACATCGCGCCGATGCATGCCGGGGAAGAAATGCTAGAGATCAAGGTTGTTTTGGTTGTGGAGACAAAGGGCATTTCAAGAAAGATTGTCCTAAAGACAACCAAGCTCGGGAAGAGAGTTCGTGATTGGAGCTAAGGATGCTCGCCAGGACCTGAATGTGGTCACCGGTACGTTCCCTATCAACGATCACTTTGCATCTATTCTTTTTGATACCCCGGCAGATTTCAGATTTATTTCTAAAGAGTTTATAGATGTACTTGGGGTAAAGTCGAGTAAATTAGCTGTTCCGTACTCGATTGAACTAGCTAACGGGATATTGGTAGAGTCGGGGGAAATTATAAAGAAATGTACTTTAGAACTGGGTGAACGGAAGTTCGATATAGATTTATTACCAATTCAATTGGGTAGTTTCGATGTCGTTATTGGTATGGATTGGCTATCCGATAATTGAGCCGAAGTCATATGTCATGATAATCATTCGTATCCCCCTACCCGATGGAGAACATTTGATGATTCACGGTGAGACGCATGACACGCCACTACGAATCATAAACTGCATGAAAGCTCAAAAATGTTCGAGGAAAGGATGCATCGCCTTTCTTGCCCATGTGGTGGATAAAAGGCTGAGGAGCGCAAGGTGGAGGACATACCAATAGTAAGGGAATACCCCGAGGTCTTTCCGGAAGACTTGCCAGGACTACCTCCACAACGACAAGTCGAATTCCGTATTGATTTAGTGCCAGGAGCTGCACCTGTGGCGAAAGCCCCATATCGACTAGCGCCCTCGGAGATGCAGGAACTATCTACTCAGTTGCAAGAGTTGCTTGACAAAGGTTTCATAAGACCAAGTTTCTCGCCTTGGGTAGCTCCGGTGCTGTTTGTGAAAAAGAAGGACGGAACCTTCTGAATGTGCATCGACTACCGGGAACTGAACAAGCTAACTATCAAGAACCGGTACCTATTACCAAGGATCGACGACCTAGTCGATCAGTTTCAAGGGTCGAGTTTTTACTCAAAGATTGATTTAAGATCCGGGTATCATTAGTTAAGAATCCAAGAGGAAAGTATTCCTAAAACGGCGTTTAGGACTCGCTATGGTCATTACGAGTTCCTTGTTATGCCTTTTGGCCTAACGAACGCCCCTGCAGTACTCATGGATTTGATGAACCGGTTATGTAAGCCATATCTCGACAAGTTTGTGATCGTTTTTATAGATAACATATTGATATACTCGTGAACTGAGGAAGAACACGAACAACACTTGAGAACTATATTGGAATTGCTAAAGAAGGAGCAATTATATGCCAAGTTCACGAAATGTGAATTTTGGATCGCGAAGTTAATAAAACCACACGGTTATTCATAAAACCACACGGTTATTTTGACGTAAGTTGATAACATCATAGATAATTAAACACAACACAACGGAAGTCTTGGATTTAAATTACTATTACAAACCAAATGTTCAAAATACCAAAATAATATACAAATGGCTTGTAATAGAAATCCATAGGCGGATCATAAATGGTACAAAAGAAAGAATGTAAAACAGACTTTGGGCAGATGTAGGATTTGCAAGATCCTCTTATCACTACCGAGCACTTCCAGCCTATTTTCGTATTATACCTGCAAGCTTGGTCTTTTGAAAATACGTCAGCTTTCACTGGTAAATACACCCAGCTGACTCATTTTGAAAACATTTGCAAATATGTTTTTAGTGCATATCAGCACAAAATCTTTTATAACTTGGGAAAGTTGACGTTGCAACCTTGTTAACAGATTCACATGTTTGTCCATACATACAGGGCCCAGTGCGAAAACCGAGACATGATTAACTACACACCACTTACGAACTCACGAAGGAGTTATCCCCAACGTTGTGGGTAGTTGCATTTGAGCGTCTGTCGGGTGTATGCCTACACCCTGCTCTAAGGTCATGGCCATTATCTAATGTAATGAGCCGAGGATATCCAGGACATGGTAGTTAACCCCCGATGTTTAAGTTATCAAACAAAACCGATTAAAACAGAATATGCAGATTTACTAGCCACAATCCGGCATTCGATTGATCCCATTTCCGACCAAGCGGTAATAGTTTACTGTAACCCAAGCCCGTATAGGGGAAATAAGTCGAGAGTATTTAACTGAGCTAGTCTTCGTTTAAACGCAAGATTTATTAACTCAGCCGTACACAAAAGCACTAAGTGCAGATAGCATTTACCGGAATGTCTCTAGTCTGGATTATGGCATAAGCTAACCAATTAAATACTAATGGTCTTTCTTAAGTCATAGACTTAGACCGACTAGCGTACATGATCAAAACAAATAACACTAGATTAAACGATGATCGGATAGAATGTTGTTTAATCCCAACAAGTACCTTGACTTGTGTAATATGGATAAACTATAAACATTCTGGATTTTGAGACTTAAATGACAAGGTTAGACCCGTTTTGGTTAATTTTTGTAAACTAGTTACATATGCTTAATCGTACGAATATCAGTGATATCGGGTAACCGGATAAGTCAGACAAGTTCTATATGCCATTATACTTTAAATAAGTTGCAATATCAGTAGGATATCAACTTTTATGCCCATTACGGTTTTAAAGCGAAACTATGCCTCATATGGGCATTTTGGTAATTTCATACCTTATAAAAGAAATTTGAATATAATTTGATGTTATAACCATAAGTATTCTGGAAAAATAACTTATTTATGATATAATATCAGTAGGATATTAATTATATGTGTAATTGATCTTTTATGACCAAACTATGCACCGAAGGGGCATTTTGGTCATTTTACACATAGTTTATAAATTATTTGGAATTCTGAGTTTATATCATGTACCTACTGTAAAAAAATTTAAACAAGTTTTAAAATCAGTAGGTAACACGTCTTGGCTGGTAAATATGGTTTAAAACCATACTATGCGCCGAAATGACGCTTATGTCGTAAAATGACGATTTGTGAGATGTTTAAAGAAAACTGATGTTAAGGTCAGGTTAACATGTCTTAGATATTTTTATTTTATATAACATATCAATAGGTAAAAATTTACCTTAAAATATGTGATTAAAACCATTTTATAAGACACAAGGGCCTTATCGTCATTTATCGACATAATACAAGGACTTGTTCATAAACTCAGTTTAAAATCTGGTTTGACATCCCAAATAATCCTACTTATAATATTACATCAGTAGGAAACTTTAAAACCTCTTTTTATGCAAAAAGGGCATTTTAGTCAAAATGGCATAATTACGGAACTTGTGCATAAACTCAGATTCTGATTATGATCATGTAATATAACCTCAGAGGGTTATGCTACATTATATTACAATCTTAATGCAACTTTAGATCAGTAGCTAACTAATCTAAATCGGGTCAGAATCGAAAGTAAAAGCAGAAGTCAAACTTCGCGACTTTCGGTTGCGAGCCGACCCTAGAACTGAAAACGAGCCGAACATGTTCTTACATGTTCTAATAATTATTATCAACTTGTTTAAGTGTCAAAACAGGTTTCATAACATATATAAGATCAATTTATGATTTTTCCGAAAAATGGCCTGTTTGACTTTTTAATATCATAACTTTGACCCGTCAATTGGTCTAGCAAACGTGATCTTCAGGAGGTGCACTTTATAGGGACTAACACCTACCTTATTACGATCACTTAGCCATGTTCGTTACGAACAATGGCTGGACCATAATGGTCTTAACCAAAAGTCAAGGTGTTTTCCGTAAAACGCTTGACTTTTGGCTATAAAAGCCTATAAACGAAAATGAAGGAGGAAGGAACACTTACAAGTGGTTCCTAGGATGCAATAGAACTAAGTTGGATGCTCCTTTCAGTTAGGAACTTCTAGAGGAGGGAGATAGAGTTGTGAATGAGAAAGGTGCAAGTTCAAATGGTGAACCTTGGCATCTGTTTATAGTTGGGGAGCTTGAAGAAGGTAGTGCCAGGTGCTAAGGGGTGTAAAAGGGAGCTTACAAGTGTCCTAAAACGTGCTAGGTGCAGACATATCCTTCGGGCGGGCCACGAGAGGCACAGGCTTTGCCACTCGCGCCCCGCGAGTGCCCCTAGGCCACTTTCAAACTCTTTCACTTTTAGCTCCTTAACTTATAAAACCTTCTAAAACACCTTTTTAGCATATTTAGCTCTCCGTAACCAGTATTTGGCATACCGGGAGTATGTCCTGACATTGTCGAGCTCTCGGTTCGTTAAAAGGTCACTTAGAGGTATAAATTAACATGTTGACGCTTTTAACCCCTCCATTATCCAACTTTCACATTTTTACGAATTTAATCCCTCTCGTCCAACAAATGGGACATATGAGAGTTAGGACTTCGTAAAGGATCACTTAGAGGCCCACTATAAGCATGTTAACTCCAATGTCACTCAGAAGCTGGGCCTGTTGACATATCAGTCACTCAGAGGCCAAGTTTAAGCATGTTGACATATCAGTCACTCAGAGGCTATTGTTTTAAGCATGTTGACATATCAGTCACTCAGAGGCTTACGTTTATGCATGTTGACATCAGACAGTCACTCAGAGGCTTAGTTTGAGCATGTTGACACCTTTAGTCCCTATTAGTCTTTAATAGACTTAAAAAAATACAACACGTGTCACTATACTATTGGACACGATTTTACGAGGTGTTACAATTCATGAAAGGAATTATACCACACATGACCTAGAATTAGGCGCAGTGGCATTTGCCTTGAAGATCTGGCATCATTATTTATATGGCACCAAGTGTACCATATTCACGGATCATAAAAGTCTTCAACATATATGCAATCAAAAGGAACTAAATATGCGCCAACGACGTTGGGTGGAACTGTTTAATGATTATGACTGTGAGATCAAGTATCACTTGGACAAGGCCAATGTTGTGGTAGATGCCTTGAGCCGAAATGAACGAATCAAAACATTACGGGTACGAGCTTTAGAAATAACGATCCAGACGAACTTCACAAATCGGGTGTGCGAAGCACAACAAGAAGCATTGAAACTAGAAAACATTCCAGCGGAATCATTACGTGGAATGGAAAAACAATTGGAACCGAACAAGGACGGAACTTTATATTTCATGGGAAGGATCTGGATTCCCTATTATGGCGATTTGCGAGACTTGGTGCTAGATGAAGCACACAAATTTAAACACTCGATACACCCGGGATCGGATAAAATGTACCAGGACCTAAAAGATTATTATTGGTGGCCTAATCTCAAGGGAGATATTGCGACCTATGTTGGGAAATGACTAACTTGTGCAAAGGTCAAGGCCGAATACCAAAAACCATCTGGTTTATTACAACAACCCGAAATCCCAGTTTGGAAGTAGGAATAAATCTCAATGGATTTTATTACAAAATTACCCCGGACCTCTTGAGGTGATGATGATCTGGGTTACCATTGACTGGTTAACCAAATCGGCTCACTTCTTACCCATCCGTGAGAAAGACAGTATAGAGAAGTTAGCTGAACTATATCTTAAGGAAATCGTGGCACGTCATGAAGTGCCAATCTTGATAATCTCTGATAGAGATGGTCGCTTTGTGTCGCGGATCTGGCATTTAGTTCTCGCTTAGATTTAAGCATAGCTTTTCACCCGCAGACCGATGGTCAAAGCGAGCGAACCATCCAAACGTTGGAAGACATGCTTCGGGCCTGTGTGATAGATTTAGGAGGAAACTGGAATACTCATCTACAGTTGGTAGAGTTTTCCTACAATAACAGTTATCTCACCAGTATCAAGGCCGCGCCGTTCGAAGCACTATATGGACGAAAGTGCCGGTCACCGCTATGTTGCATGGAAGTCGGTGACAGATAACTCATTGGTGCCGAACTAGTACAAGAGACCACGGAGAAAATATTCAAGATCCATGAGCGTATCAAAGCGGAACGAGATAGAAAAAGTGCTACACAGATCGGAGACGCAAACCATTATCCTTCGAGGTCGGAGACAAAGTGTTACTAAAGGTCTCACCTTGGAAAGGCGTAGTTAGATTCGGGAAGCGTGGAAAACTAAACCCGAGATACATTGGGCCTTTCAAAATTCTGGCAAAGATCGGTACAGTGGCTTACAAATTAAAACTGCCAGAGGAACTCAATAATGTACACGACACATTTCATGTGTCTAATATGAAGAAAAGCCCGACTAATGACCCAGTTATCATTCCAGCAGATGAGATTCATGTTGATGACAAACTTCAATTTACCAAAGAACCCGTTGAAGTCACGGACTGGAAAGTCCAAAAGACGAGAAGAAGACAAATAAAATTGGTAAAAGTTCGTTGGAACTCGCGTCAAAGTCCTGAGTACACGTGGGAACGTGAAGATCAGATCAAGTCAAAATACCCCCACCTATTCAAAGAGACTCCTTCAGAGGATGCCTCAAACTGAATTTCAAGACGAAATTCTTTTTAACAGGGGGAGTATGTGACAAATGGCAAATAACCGGTAATTCCTTACAATCTAATCACTATTTTTATTTCATAATCTCATGCATATTATTGTAATTTAATTGCGTAACTGAGTCGTACGTCATATCACAAGTATTAGGACAAGTAAGTCAGATCATAACATATATTGGTTTCCGTTACGATGCAGAATAAACCAAACAATGCCCTAAGAGTGTTGAGAAAAGTACTCTCCATTTCTTCAAACCATCGAAGGAGAGCAGTGACCCCTTCAGTTCCCTCATACTTTGGGAGAGTCACATGAGTTGAAGTGCTTGTAAGTGCAGTTGGTGGTGTTTGTGGGAGGGTTGGCAGTATTTTGTCCCTCCTGGTTGATTGGGTTGACAGGGTTAGCGGCGAGAGCTTGTTGAACTTGAATTACGATATCAAGAATCACGGCGGCCATTTGTTGGGCTATTTGAGTAGCCATGCGCTCATCGGATTTTCCTGATCTCCTACCTCCACGAGAGTGCCTAGAGGACATCTACAGGAAATACGTAACGAGATTATGAGTTTGGCGTATAGGTATCATGTGTGTCGCATAAAATTAAACATCCATAAACTAAATAAAAATCCATTACATCCATAGGATGTCTTGGGCTTTGCTCATGTTTGGGCCTCCATATGTCCTCCATACTTGGCCTAGGTAGTCATGTGAGCCCCCATGACTACTGGGCTTTGTAGGGTTCACATTGGTTTGGCCTGTTAACTCTCGCACCACCCGAATGAAAATCGTAAAACATGATTGCGAGGTGTAAAGTCGGAAGGTGTCATGGTGTAGACATAGTGACAACTCAAAGTGGGGTTAGTCACATGACGTTTGGTGTGGCATGCTTTGGCCTAATAGGTCCTTCGTACACTCATCGTTAGTCCCCAGGTAGGCAAACTGGTCCATTACTTTGGGTTTATACGAATGCCAATCCTAGACAGGACGTTCCGACTACCGGTACTTGTACCCTTCCAGTTACTACATGTCCGTCGTAAGAACTCACTTTGATGAGATTTGAAAGTAAAAACATCACAAATTTTGAAGAGAAAAGTAAGAAAATGTTTAAATATGTGAGAATCAAGACGTGCGTTATGACGATAATGTATGCGTATATATATGCATGTTATATTGACAATATTTATAACACATCAAATTTCACACAAAGTCATATAGCAATTAAAGTGCTTGCATGTAGTTGTGTGTGAGAGAAATGTAAAACAAGTAAATGTCATAAGTTTTGCATGTAACCAACTTAACACGTAAGTAATTAAATTCTAATTGACTATAGTATAGGCTCTAAGGGTCTAATAACCTATCCTATATCCCTATAGTCAGTCGCTCTCATACCAATCTGTCACACCCTGACCCGCAGCGGATATGGTAGTCGGGGCATGATTGGGTTTCATCAAAGCTCATGACATTTACTATTATAAAAGTTTCATATTTATTATTCCAAATTTAAATAAAACATTCCAATCAACACATAATTCATACAAACACTATAATGTTCCAAACAAGCTTGCAAATAACATTTTATTTTCTTCTAAGGCCCATGTCCTATGTAATCCATGCTTCAAACCTGTTCACCTATATCATGTGTAAAAATAGAATTTTGGGTCAACATAAGTTGGCGAGTGAATCCCATGTAATCATTAAGAAAATTGACATGATTATTATTTTCAAAAAATGTGCATTAACCAAATATGAGTAACGTATATGTAATTTAACTCACAAACCACACAATCCACTAGTAATGTACATGTGAGCACGATAAGCGATGTGCTGTGAGATCAAGGCTCAATCAATCGGAGCCGATCTAGTATATTAGGTAAGGTGACGCTTCACACGTAAGTAACGGGGAACAAATGAGCCTAATGTGAGAGAGCATGACTGAAATGAGAAATATACACACAAAATCATGATAAACAACAATATCACATAGCACGTTAGATCAGATAAATGGTAATGGCACGAGATTCATAAAAACAAAATAATATAATAGCGACACATGATACACCCCAAAAGCATGTGTAAAAGGGGAAGTTGTAAGATTCACTTATAATGGGTGCGATTACGATTCGATGAAGATTACGCACGATTGAGACGCCAAGCGACGATAATGGCTAACCTAAACATTCATATAATAATTTAGATAAATATATTCTTTTGGTTAAGTTTAGTATTTTTAATTAGTTTGATATTTGCTAAATTATATAGATTGATTTAGTATTACTGTATGTATTTTAATTTGCAAATAAAATTTAATATATAAAAATATATTTTTAGGGAAAAATAATTAAAGGTTTTAGTTAATAAAAAATATGTTTTCCCCTTGAATCGGACCGGTCGGAAATTTAGGAAGCGTGTGGGATTCGAACTTGTGACCTCTCGCTTATGTGCACGCAACTCGACAAACTGAGCTACCTTTCTAACCCGAAATATATCTGATTTTAATTAACTTTATACACTTGTTGAACCAAACTTATATCTGACTTATTAAAAAGGTTGGATAAGTGATAGGAATCGTGTGACGGAACCGGCTCGAACCCACGTCTGCTGCTTCTTGTGCACACAGCCCGACCAATTGGGCCGTGTGTCTAACCCGAAGGATATACAATTTTAATTAATTTTATATACTTGTTACCGGTTTGCAGAATTAAGCTTTTAAAAAGGTTTTATTATTTCAGGGAATCAGATCACCAACAGGTTCGAACCCGGAACCTTTGGTTTTAAATGCGCAGAGTCCTACTAACTGGACTGTGTGTCTAACCCGGTTTAAACACAATTTAATTCCTTTTAACCACAAACCTAGTTCGTCTTCTTTATTTGAAGAACACAACTGAACCTGTTTAATCCGGTTGGACTTGTTTGGTTAACAATTAATCTTTAAACATCTACTGTTGGGATTAAATAGAAGGATGAAAAAGATTTAAGTGTGATGATATATCGATCAAAGGTGTCTTCGATATTCCGGCGAAGTTCTGGCGGTTGAGCAGATTTGGCGAAGTGTTTCTTGAAGAACAGAACTTGCAGAGAGTTTAGGGTGAGTGTAGGTGCGTTCTAATTGATTTGTAAAGCTCCTATTTATAGAGTAAGGCAGTAGCTTGGTTTAAGTTTTCAGTTTCATGAGTCTCGGTCAAGAATTTAATGCCGAGATGATTGTATAACCGATTTGAAGGTTGTTGACTCGATGATTGAGTCTAATATACAATTTGAAAACGGGTTCAACGTTTAATTGTAAAGAAAAACGAAAATTTTGAGGTTTCGCCGGTTTAACCACGGCCATTATCGGCGGTCTTTGATTCAGTTTCAAAGGAACTAAAATATAATAGATTATTTGATCCGTTTCTTTCAGATGTTGTGCGTGTGTTGTAGTGGTATTTTGTGTGTTTTGGTTTGGGTGGAGACCCGAGTTCGATCCCATGGTCCACCCTTTATTGTTTTTAATTTATTAAGCATTATATTTTATATATTTTATTTATTATTATTATTTCTATTATCTTTATTATTATTTATATTGTTAATTTTACGAAATCTACTAACGACTTACATAAATTATAAACAGAAGAGCATATCATATACTTGATTACTAAACGGAGCAGGTTTTTGAACCCGTTTTTCGTTAGATGTTTTATTATCCCCTACTTTTAGAAATTTCATCCTGAAATTTAAGTGGTAGTAGGTTTATCTTGGAAAAGATAAGAGTATTTTTCTCGCATTGAGTCTCACGTTCCCAAGTAAACTCGGGTCCTCGTTTTGACTCCCAACGTACCCTGACTATCGGAATTCGACTTCGTCTTAAACGTTTGTCACCGAAGTCCATGATTTCTACAGGTCGCTCTACAAAATGCATCGACTCATTAATCTGAATATCTTCTAACAGTATATGAAGGTTTTTGTCGGCAAGGCACTTTTCAAGTTAGATATATAAAACGTGGGATGGATCTTGCTGAGTTCTTCAGGTAAGTCAAGCTTGTAGGCTACAGGACAAACTCTCTCGAGTATTTTAAATGGTCCAACATAGCGAGGTGCTAGCTTGCCTTTTGTCCAAATCGAACAACTCCCTTCCATGGTGGTACTTTCAAAAGTACTTGATCGCCAACACAAAACTCGAGCGGCTTTTGTTGTTTGTCAGCGTAACTCTTTTGATGACTCTGAGTTGCTAGAAGATTATTGCGGATTTGAAGAATCTTATCGGTTGTTTCTTGGATTAATTCTGGTCCGATGATCTGTGCTTCACCGATTTCGTGCCAACATACAGGTGATCGACACTTACGACCGTATAGTGCTTCAAAAAGGGCCATACAGATGCTAGAGTAATAATTATTATTGTAAGAAAATTCGACCAATGGTAGATGAGTATCCCAATTTCCCTTGAAGTCGATAACACATGATCGTAGCATGTCTTCAAGGGTCTGTATGGTGCGCTCAGATTGCCCATCGGTTTGAGGATGAAAGGCGGTGCTGAGATCTAAGCGAGTGCCTAATGCTGATTGCACGGCTTGCCATGTTCGTGAAGTAAAACGCCCATCTCGATCCGAGATGATGCTCTAAGGCACATCGTGTCAACTTACAATTTCATCGATGTAAATACGAGCTAACTTCTCGTTTTTATAATCTTCGCGAATCGGAATGAAATGAGCAGATTTAGTAGGCGATCGACAATAACCCAAATCATATCATTCCCACTGGAGGTACGAGGTAACCCGGTAATAAAATCCATGGTTATTTTTTCCCACTTCCAAACAGGTATTTCGTGATGAACAAGTAAGCCTGAGGGTCTTTGATGTTCGGCTTTAACTTTCGAACATGTGAGGCACTTGGAGACAAAATGGCGATATTCTGTTTCATTCCAGGCCACCTGTAAGAGTATTGTAGATCTTGATACATCTTATCAGCACCCGAATGTATGGAGTATCGTGTTTTGTGGGCCTCATTCATCAGAAATGTACCAAGATTGTCACGATTAGGTACCCAAATACGATTCAGATAATAAAAAATTCTATCGGACTTTGATTCTAACTTGGTTTCGGCTCACAAGATAATTCATCTCGCAAATCATACTTCGTGACAGAGGTATGTTGAGCTTCGCGAATGCGTCTTTGAAGCTCAGTTACGACTTGTGAACACAACAGGTGGATGGAGTTAGCATATTCGTTCTGAAGAAGCACCAGTTGAACCTAGGGATATCCGGGGATATATAATTCACAACCAGAGTGTTTCTGCATAAACGGTTAACCTCTCACTTCGCCTTTGGGTTTGCAAGCTCACTCCGACTGATCTGCAAAACTAGCAACGCCGTTAGTCTCGCCACGGGGAAAGGGTGGTTTACTCCATGACCACACTCTAGCGTGAGAATAAGTATCTAGGGTAAGAAAACGAGTGGTTGTTGATGTAAGCAAGAGTTTATGTGTGTGGTAAGTTGTGTAGCAAGTATGTGAGCTTGTCCGTACCTGGAGATCCGATACTTATTTATAGCCGAGAGAAGGTATGTTCAGGAGAAATGTTAGTGGGCCTTGGGCCCGGCCCATATAGCCAGAGACATCCCTTTTGTCCCTTGGCAGCAGACATTAAATGCTCCCTGCAGGAGAATTAATGTTCACTGTCGGGAGGTATGCTTTGTCGGGTGTTGAGTGGTGCCACGTGTAAAGCAGCTGTCTCTGGTTTCAGGCCTGTTGCCAGCCGAAATAGAGAAAGTGGAATAGTCACTGGCAGAATAGTGGTTGGTGTATGTTCTGAAACTTGCCTTATTGTCACGAGCGCTGTCACACACAACCTGCCAAGTAACCTTTGGTCACAGCTCTGCCATTCCGTACCCTGAGGTATGGTCAACATCTCTTATTGCTTACCCCCTTCTGCGAGGCTGTCAAGGTTTTTCCCGCCAGCGAAGGGTGTCAAGGGTGCAACCTTTTATCCCAAGACTATGAGGCGCTTCTCATGTGTGTCATGTCCTTGCAAGGTTTTGGGATTCACAACTTAGAGGAATGTTGTTGTGCGTAGGGTCTAGTAACCTGCGCGCATGAGTCTAACTTGCCGTTGTGACGAGTACATAAGGCTAATTGTGTGACTTATAGAAGCTGGTCTAATTCACCATTGCGCTGAGTGCGCAAGGCTCATTGTGTGACCTGTAAAAGTTGGTCTAATTCACCGTTGTGCTGAGTGCGCAAGGCTCATTGTGTGACCTATTGAATCCAAAGAAAGCGCACCATTGCACGTTGTGCGCATGGTTATCTTTGTTACAATTTGGTCAAGGATATGGTCACGTGGGACCATGCCTCCTCACTTTCCGACTAAGAGCATCTGCTACGACGTTGGCTTTACCAGGATGATAACGGATTTCACAATCATAATTGTTCAAAAGTTCGACCCATCGTCGTTGCTTCATGTTTAACTCTTTCTGATTGAAGATATGTTGAAGGCTCTTATGGTCAGTGTAAATCTCACACTTTGTGCCATAGAGATAATGTCTCCATATCTTTAGAGCGAACACGACTGCTCCGAGTTCAAGGTCATGAGTGGTGTAATTCTTCTCATGGACTTTGAGTTGCCTTGAGGTGTAGGCTATCACCTTACCCCTTTGCATTAAGACACACCCTAGTCCCTGCCCTGATGCGTCATAATAAACCACAAAGTCATCACAACCATCAGGAGAGTTAGAATAGGTGCATCACAAAGTCCCTGTTTCAAGGTTTGGAAAGCCTCCTCCAGTTTGGGCCCCCAATCGAAGGGCTTGCCCTTATGAGCCAAGGTCGTGAGTGGTAAGGCAATACGAGAGAAATTGGCGATAAAACATCGATAATAACCAGCTAACACGAAGAATGATCTAACCTCAGTAGGGGTGTGTGGTGCCTGTCATTCTTGCACTACTTTGATTTTTGCAGGGTCGACATGAATTCTATTGTGGTTGGCGCCGTGACCAAGGAATTGAACTTCCTTTAACCAGAATTCACACTTTGAAAACTTAGCGTAAAGCTTTTCAGTATTCAAAAGTGTTAGGATAAGTCGTAGATGTCGTTCATGATCTGACTTGGTCTTGGAATAAATAAAAAATTCATCAATAAATACGATAATGAAACGATTTAAGGTAGGGTTTGCACACCCTATTCAATAGATCCATGAAAACGGCGGGAGCATTAGTGAAACCAAAGGGCATGACCATGAATTCGTAGTGACCATAGCGAGTTCGAAAGGCAGTCTTTGGAATGTCTTTTTCGCGTATACTCTAAGCTGACGATAGCCATAATGAAGATCGATTTTTTAGAAACAGGTGGCACCCTGAAGTTGGTCTAGAAGGTCATCAATGCAAGGTAAAGGATAACGATTCTAGATGGTCAGCTTGTTGGTCGATACACATTCAGAAAGTTCCATCCTTCTTCTTGACGAAAAGAACCGGCGCACCCTAAGGTGATGAGCTAGGGCGTATAAACCCTTTGTCGGTCAGCTCTTGCAGCTGACTAGCTAACTCTTGCATTTCAGATGGGGCTAACCGATATGGAGATTTTACAACTGGAGTGGCACCAGGTAAAGGATCGATTTGAAATTCGACTTCTCGCATAGGAGGAAGTCCTGAAACGTCGTCCGAAAAGACTTGAGGAAAATCTCTAACAATCGGAATATCTTCGAGTTTCTTCTCCTTGCCTCCTTTCTTGATGATGTGGGCTAAGAATGCTATGTAATATTTGCGAAGATACTTTCAGGCTTGAAGACACGACATCAACTTGAGTCCCTTGGTTGGGGTTTCACCAAAAATACGAAGGGTTTGCCCATCGACGAGTGGAATTCGAATGAAGTTTTCATAACATACGACTTCGGCATGATGCTGACTAAGTCAGTCCATACCAATGATGACGTCGAAGCTTCCCAATTTCATGGGAATGAGATCAATTGGAAAATCATGATCATTAAGAGTAAGAGTACAGTCACGAATGATAGAATCTAACGTAATAGGTTCACCGTCTGCTACTTCCACTGTAAACGATAAGGCTAAACTAACATGAGGTAAACCAAGAATAGATTCGAACTCTAGGGACACAAAACTCTTATCCGCGCCCGTGTCAAAAAGAATAGATGCATAGCTATCATTAATGAGAAACATACCGTTGACCTGTTGTTATCCGCTCTAGCCTGATTGGCGTTGATGTTAAAAGCTCTACCTCTTGCTGGCGGGTTGGCTTGATTGGCTTGGTTCACAGGATTAGCTTGGGCTTGCGCGTTGATGATGTTCACTAAACGCGGGCAGGTGTTGCGTAAATGGGTTGGATCGCCGCAATTAAAGCAAGCTCTGGCGTGTGGCATCATGGGATAGTTAGGTTGGTAGAAGGGTTGGGCTATGGGTTGAGCAGGTGGTAACATTAGTGGTTGTTGGTAAGGCACTTGGCCCACTATTTGGTTATTGGGTTGGGTTTGAGGTTGGTTGCGGGTTTGTCTTTGAAGTGAACGGCAGGTTTGGATTGTATGACCTACTCGGCCACACCCTGAGCAGTGGAGACATGGGTTCTCAAGAGGGTGATGGTATTGGCATCGATTGCACTTTGGGTGAGGTCCTGTGTATTGCTTCTTGAATGGAGCGGTAGGGGGAGCAACTTGGGTGATTGGAGCGGCTGCAATGGGTTGGTTGTGTAGAGTTGGCTGATTAGTTTGAGTGACAGCAAAATTCTTCCCATTTCTCTTTCTCTTGCCAGTGAATCGAGAAGAGGATCCGGCTTGAGTTGGGTTAGGGGTTTCGGTTGGTCTTTTATCTTTCTTCTTCTCATCTTTGAAATCCCCATTCCTGATATGGTTCTCGGTGAGCTCAGTGGCTAGCTCTGTTGCTGCTTCCAGAGTAGCAGGCGTAGTACTCGTCACAGAGTCCTGAATCTTCGAACGAAGACCCCGAATGTAGTGCTCGATCAGACGGTAGAGGGGAGTGAACAAATTTGGAACCATTTGATTCAACTCAAGAAACCTTTTGTTGTAGGTTATATGATCTCCCTCTTTTTGTTTCAGAAAGTAGAACTCATCCTCCAGCTTTTTGATTTCGCTTCTTGGGCAGAAACGTCTTGTCATAAGCTCTCGAAGTTGTTCCCAAGTTAGCGCTACCACGGCTTCGACGCCTCTTCTGCCCTTTTCGGCATTCCACCATGTGAGTGCTACCCCAAATAGATGATCAGTAGCATAACGAACCTTACGATCGTTGGGAGAGTCATAATTAAGAAAAGTACTCTCCATTTCTTCAAACAATCGAAGGAGAGCAGTGACCCCTTCAGTTCCCTCATACTTTGGAGGGTCACATGAGTTGAAGTACTTATAAGTGCACTTGGTGGCGTTTGTGGGAGGGTTGGTAGTATTTTATCCCTCCTGGTTGATTGGTTGACAGGGTTAGCGGCGAGAGCTTGTTGAACTTGAATTACGATAATGTGCATTAAAATGTGCATTAACCAAATATGAGTAACGTATATGTAATCTAACTCACAAACCACACAATCCACTAGTAATGTACATGTGAGCACGATAAGCGATGTGATGTTAGATCAAGGCTCAATCAATCAGAGCCGATCTAGTATATTAGGCAACGCGACGCTCCACCCGTAAGTAACGGGGATCAAATGGGCCTAATGTGAGAGAGCATGACTGAAATAAGAAATATACACCGAAAATCACAATAAACAACAATATCACATAGCACGTTAGATCACATAAATAGTAATGGCACGAGATTTATAATAACACAATAATAGAAGCAACACATGATACACCCCAAAAGCGTGTGTAAAAGGGGAAGTTGTGAGATTCACTTACAGTGGGTGCGATTACGATTCGACGAAGATTACGCACCATTGAGATGCCAAGCGACGATAATGGCTAACCTAAACATTCGTATAATAACTTAGATAAATATATTCTTTTGGTAAGTTTAGTATTTTTACTTAGTTTGATATTTGCTAAATTATTTAGATTGATTTAGTATTACTATATATTTTAATTTGCGAATAAAATTTAATATATAAAAATATATTTTTAGGGAAAAATGATTAAAGGTTTTAGATAATAAAAAAATATGTTTTCTCCTTGAATTGGACCGGTCGGATATTTAGGCAGCATGTGGGATTCGAACTCGTGACCTCTCGCTTACGTGCACGCAGCTCGACAAACTGAGCTACGTGTCTAACCCGAAATATATCTGATTTTAATTAACTTTATACACTTGTTGAACCAAACTTATATCTTACTTATAAAAGGTTGGATAAGTGATAGGAATCGTGTGATGGAACTGGCTCGAACCCGTGTCTGCTGCTTCGTGTGCACACAGCACGACCAATTGGGCCGTGTGTCTAACCCGAAGGATATACAATTTTAATTAATTTTATATACTTGTTACCGGTTTGCAGAATTAAGCTTTTAAAAAGGTTTTATTATTTCAGGGAATCAGATTACCAACAGGTTCGAACCCGGAACCTTTGGTTTTAAATGCACAGAGTCCTACCAACTGGACTGTGTGTCTAACCCGGTTTAAACACAATTTAATTCCTTTTAACCACAAACCCAGTTCGTATTCTTTATTTGAAGAACACAACTGTACCTGTTTAATCCGATTGGACTTGTTTGGTTAACAATTAATCTTTAAACATCTACTGTTGGGATTAAATAGAAGGATGAAAAAGATTTAAGTGTGATGATATACCGATCAAAGGTGTCCTCGATATTCTGGCGAAGTTCCGGCGGTTGAGCAGATTCGGCGAAGTGTTTCTTGAAGAACAGAACTTGCAGAGAGTTTACGGTGAGTGTAAGTGCGTTCTAATTGATTTCTAAAGCTCCTATTTATAGAGTAAGGCAATAGCTTGGTTTAAGTTTTCGGTTTCATGAGTTTCGGTCAAGAGTTTAATGCCGAGATCATTGTATAACTGATTATAAGGTTGTTGACTCGATGATTGAGTCTAATATACGATTGGAAAACGGTTTCAACGTTTAGTTGTAAAGAAAAACGGAAATTTTGAGGTTTCGCCGGTTTGACCGCGGCCGTTACCGGCGGTCTTTGATTCAGTTTCAAAAGAACTAAAATATAATAGATTATTTGATCTGTTTCTTTCAGATGTTGTGCGTGTGTTGCAGTGGTGTGTTGTGTGTTTGGTTTGGGTGGAGACTCGGGTTCGATCTCGCGGTCCACCCTTTATTGTTTTAATTTATTAAGCATTATATTTTATACATTTTATATATTATTATTATTATTATTATCTATATTATTATTTATATTGTTAATTTACGAAATCTATTAACGGCTAACATAAATTCAAAACAAAAGATCATAATATATACTTGATTACAAAACGGAGCAGGTTTTTGAACCCGTTTTTCGTCAGATGTTACTTCAAAAAAGTTGAAACCATCTCTTCCATCTCTCTCACGCGGCTACCACCACCATGAAGCCACCACAAGTCCACCATTATCCACCTCATTACACTCACTTTAAAGCCATTTCAAGACCATCTAAGATGCTAGGAAAGGTGGAGGACCATTAGGGCTTTCTTGGAGCTTCATTTTCTTCCTAGATCTTCACTAAACTTGTGCACCCATTGTAAGATAAATCTCTTCATATTTTAACTTCTTACCATGTCTAGTTTAAGGAAGTACAGGTTGATCATCTTGAAAATGAAGAAAATATAACCTAAAAACCCTAAATCACACCTTAATAATAACACTTAATATAGTTTATTTTGTGTTGATTATGTGTTTATATGTTAACTAGTTAGCATGATGATTATGTTAAAGTAAGGTGTATAAGGTAGATGATCTTGTATGGATAAATATGAAAATGATGATTTAAACATGGTAATGTTTAAATCTAAACAAGATCATCAACTTCATCATCCATGAAGATTACTACCATCTAAAAGTAAATTGATTAAACATGAGCAATTTTTATAAAGAATAAACACTATGATTTAGGATCTAACCATCTTAAAAGGTGTAGTAAACAAAGGGGTTTAAAATGAAGGACTTGATCTAATGATGTATCAAAAATGATGGTTTAAAAATGCTAATAAATGTTGAAATCTCATTATATATTTTTATAAGATTATGACTACCAAAAAGCTATGGATGATGATGAACATAAGTTGTAAACAAAATAATATGGAAGCTTTAAATTATTTGTTGATCTTGATTATGAGTTTAAACAGGGTTTAAATACATTTTAAAAATGTGGAAAACGCCATAATTTAGGGGAAACTATGGCAAAATTTTCTAAAAATCTAATCGCGATTAAGGTATGATTAACGGGGTGATTAGCGGGACTAAACGTGATTAGTAACTTAAATCATCATTAGGTAAGTTCTAATGACAAGGGTTAAACCCTAAACACCCAAGTGTTTAAAAAGTGTATATATATATATATATATATATATATATATATATATATATATATATATATATATATATATTTACAAGTTAAAAATAAGTGATCCTTATAAATATATATATGGATGCTTGTGAAAATAAAAGAATATATATACATATTTTGTCACCAAGAACTATGTGTGAATACATGTGTATGGTATGTGTATGTATTTAGAAGCATAGGGTATACACCATAAAAATACCCAACTATACACAAAATACTACAAACAATTGAAAATATTACCAAGTGTTGGGGACACCAACAAATACATTTTTACCATACGTCAAACAATAATCGGACAAACGAAGCAATGCGGATGATGGGCGAACGTACACAAATACACCAACGCCTTGTCGACCAACGGATAAATCGCCGACACGAAGAGTTATTACGACGATGGGTGATTGTCGATGAGAAAAAAGCCTGTATTAAACGACGACGACCACAAGTCTAAAATATATATTTAGGCACTTAACATATATATGTTATCAATATCAAAACCCTGAAAGTTAAAACATAAAAGAATTTACTAAGTAATTTTATAAAAGTATATAAATAAGTATATTTACAAATCTATACTTAGTAAAAATTATAATTATAAGACTTATAAAATAATGGGCTCTTGTAGATAAATTTAGGCTAGACCCAATTTATAAAAGACATGGGCAAGGCCCAATTGCATAAAATATATGGACAATGCCCAAATGTATAAAATATATGGACAAAGCCCAAAAGCATATAAATTAAATAGGCTGGGCCCAATTACATAAAAACATTGGCTAGACCCAATGACATAAATTACATGGGCTAGGCCCAATGACATAAAAACATGGGCTAGGCCCAGTGACATAAATTCAGGGGCTAGGCCCTATCACATAAAGACATGGGCTAGGTCTAATGATATAAAAACATGGGCTAGGCCCAATGACATAGATGACATGAGCAAGGCCCAATGACACGCGTGCAAGGCACGAGGACATGTAAAGGGCAAGGCCCGATTCACACACGATGTAAGAAAAACAACATATATATATATATACACTTGAGAAATATATGTATAAATATTAATCAAACAAACGAACTACCAACACTATGCTAAAAGTTGTTCTAAGGTAATAAAGAATCCATAACAAGAATTCAAGATGAACAACTGGTACAAGGTCCAACGAGGCCTAGGTGTCTAATAAACTTAATACACATCTAGGTTACACACGTGTACGGACACCGAACTGCGAATAGTGCGACATAACGGAACGCAAAGCTGTGAGTTCATGTCCCTCCTTTAAATTATTTCAAAGTTTTATTTTAGAACTATCAAGGGGAAATACATGTCATAATAAATAGCATGTTAGCTATAGGTTTAGTTGATAACACGATCAATTATGCGTAAGTAGGATGATGACAATAGTAACCATTAATCACATAGTGACCAAGGTGCAAAAGATGTAGATCTATTGAGTTTGAGACGCGCTCCACTCCTGGTTGGTACACCTTTCGGAGTGCTTTTATGATCCCAATGATGTCAAAGTTGTCTCGGTTTAGTTACTTACTTATGGCGCATACATTTTAGGGTGCTCGCGATACACCGATAGATCCTTAAAACTCCATGACTGCTAATAACATACTCAGATTTCAATATTGGATTTCAAGAATGACATTTTCTACGAAAACATTAACTACATGAACTCGCCAACTTTTGTTGACTTTTAAATTACATGTATTTCAGGACGCATGGGTATATAGAAGTCATCTTTTGGAGGGTTTGCCTTTTATATCCCAACTTCGTATGGGTATATAGAAGTCAAAACCTCATTACGCAGTTATGATGAAAAGAATATCTTATTTTGAAGTAGTGTACATTAATTTATGGTTATGATAACATGTTGAAAAAAATTGAAACTATGAAATCACTTTTGGTTGGTTGTAAATATTGGAATGCAACTTATTATTAGTATGGCATCGTTGTTGAATATTATTTGTTTACTAAATTGGATGCAATGAATACCTAATAGTCACATACTTGCGCTTCCGCTACGACTAGGGTGTGACAGATTAAACCAAGTTAAAACGTGTAGCAACCCTAGGCCCTACAATTGTTGAACTAGGTGTGAACCTTGTTCTCTCATTTTGTTATAATCACTCAATCAAGTTTCTTACAATCGTTTAAGTTTTCATAGTTAATTAATTGGAAACAATTTTGTCGGGTCATTCTGATAGTCTTTCAAACAAACAAAAATTCAATAATCAACATAACAAGCTTCATAATTCGTGACAATTTGTTAAAATCAATCTTGTTCGCGCATAAACCATAAACTCTTCGTGGTTCGACCCCTTACTACCAGTAACACATTGTTAAGGGTAATTCGGGATTATAAATATTAGCTTGACTCCTAAACTACCCCGTGGAATAGTCACAGATGTAATTGTCAAAGTCGAAGACTTTTACTATCCGGTGGATTTCTCAGTACCCGATTACGTTTCGTTGGACCTAACCAAGCAACCTACGGTTATTCTCGGTCGACTGTTTTTTGCAACATCATATGCCCAAATTAATTGTAAAATGGGTACGGTCGACATGACCTTAGGTAACCGTCGGATGCGGTTAAATGTCTCTTCTGGATTAACGGATCCTCTAGTCAATGACGAATGCTAAATGGCGGACGTTGTTGATGAGTGTATACCTCTCTGTGACATGGGTGTTGAGGAGGAAAACACAATAGAGGAGTGTTTTATGTTTGACAGGTTATAAACGGAAACGAATCGGAGCATTGATGAAGAGGAGAAGAAGATGGAGGTGAAAGAGGGAAGACCACCTTGGACACACCAAGTGGAAAGTCTTCCCGAGAAGATTGACACCAAGTTGAAGCCATCGTTGGTAGAACCTCCAACTATCGAATTGAAGGTATTGCCCAAGCATTTGAAATATGCTTATATGGGTGAGGGCAACACGCTACCGGTCATCATTGCATCAAATCTGACAGGGGAGCAAGAGAAGAAGCTAATGGAGGTGTTGGTCTCCAATAGAGCTGCTATTGGGTGGAACATTGCAGATTTGAAGGGAATTAGCCCTTTTGTAGTGATGCATAAAATCATCACTGAAGACGGTAGTACTCCCTCTCGTGACGCACAACGGAGATAAATCCCAACATGCGAGAAGTTGTCAAGAAGGAAGTGCTAAAGTGGCTACATGCAGGTATCATATACCCCATCTTTGATAGTCAATGGGTGAGCCCTATACAAACTGTTTCCAAAAAGGCGGGAATTTAAGTCGTCACAAATGACGCAGGTGAAGAGATTGCCACTCGGCCGGTAACCGGGTGGCGTATTTGTATTGATTATAGGAAGTTGAATTCCACAACTTCTAAAGACCATTTCCCTTTACCTTTCATTTACCAAATTGTTGAAAAGTTAGCAGGTCAAAAATATTATTGTTTCTTGGATGGGTATTGGAGTTATAATTAAATTGCTCACCATCCGAAAGATCAAGCTAAGACCACGTTTACTTGCTTGTACGGTACTTTCGCGTTTAGGCGAATGCCGTTTGGGTTATGTAACGCCCCCGCCACCTTTCAAAGGTGTATGATGAGTATCTTTTCAGATATGGTAGGGGGCTAATTAGAGATTTTCATGGATGACTTTTCAATTTTTGGGTCATCGTTTGATGTTTGCCTTGACCAACTCGAAAAAGTTTTAAAAAGATGCATTGAGAAAATTTGGTTTTGAGTTGGGAAAAGAGCCATTTTATGGTTCAAGAGGGAATTGTGTTGGGACAGGTGGTGTCAAGTCGTGGGATAGAGGTCGATAGGGCAAAAGTGCAAGTTATCTCTACTTTGCCATATCCCACGAGCGTTAAGGGTATTAGATCATTCTTAGGTCATGCAAGGTTTTACAGGCGGTTTATAACCGGGTTTAGTGATATCACCAAACCCTTATGTAATTTATTGTTAAAAGACCAATCGCTTGACTTTAATAAAGATTGTCAAAATGCTTTTATTTGAAAAAGAAGTTAGTTGAGGCCCCAATCTTGCAATCACTGAATTGGTCTTTACCGTTCGAAATCATGTGTGATGCAAGTGACTATGCGGTAGGGGCCGTTTTGGGTCAAAGGGTAGAAAAGAAACCCGTTGCTATATACTACGCGAGTAAGACTCTTTCGGGTGCTCAATTAAATTACACAACAACCGAGACAGAGCTACTTGCGGTGGTATATGCGTTGGATAAATTTCGGGCTTGTATTTGGGGTAGTAAAGTGATTGTATAGTATGACTATTCTGCTATCAAGTACCTCATGGAGAAGAAGGATGCAAAGCCGCGGTTAGTTCGATGGGTACTATTGCTACAAGAGTTTGACTTGGAGATACGTGATAAGAAGGTTAGTGAAAATGTGGTGGCAGACCATTTATCCCAGTTGTTGGTAGAAGAGGGTTCTTCTCGTGTAGAGATTAATGAGACCTTCCCAGATGAGCATATTTTAAAAGTGTCAATATTACCTTGGTTTGCTAATATAATCAATTATTTGGTGACAGGTGATTTACCGGCTCATTGGATAGGAGGAGGAGATTGCATTTCCTCTCGCAAATTAAATACTACACGTGGGAAGAACCGGATCTGTTCAAGACATGCCCGGATCAAGTCGTGAGGAGATGCATACTGGACGAGGAGATCCCGAGTGTCTTGATGCACTTGCATTCTTTTGCTTGTGGGGGCCATTTCAGTGGTCACAAAACGGGGCATAAAGTGCTCAGTAGCGGTTTTTACTGGCCGGCTATTTTAAAGATGCTTTCAATTTTGCGAAAAGTTGTGTTGAGTGTCAAAAGTTAGGGGGTATCTCCAAGCGGAATGAGATGCCCATGCAACCGATTCTCATTGTCGATATTTTCGATGTGTGGGGAATCGATTTCATGGACCCACTCCCGAATTCACATGGGAATTTGTACATTTTGGTGGCAGTAGATTATGTGTATAAATGGGTTGAAGCAATCGCCACCAAAACAAATGACCATACCGTTGTTTGTAATTTTGTTCAAACTAATATTACTTCTAGATTTAGGATTCCTCGGGTGATTATTAGTGATGGAGGATCCCATTTTAAGAATTTTAACTTCGGAAAATTACTAAAATGGTATGGTGTTGATCATAGAATTACTACCCCTTATCATCCGCAAACAAGTAGTCAAGTGGAAGTGTCTAATAGGCAAATTAAGGAAATTTTGCAAAAGACCGTTCGACCGGTCCGTAAGGATTGGTCAACGAAGTTGAATGATGCCTTATGGGCCTATCGAACGACTCATAAAACCCCTATTGGCACTACACCTTACCGCTTAGTTTACGGTAAAAATTGTCACTTGCCGGTTAAACTTGTACATCGTGCTTTTGGGCTGTTAAAGAAGTTAATCTTAAGTATGATGATGCAGGTAAAGAATGCAAGTTGAAGTTGTGCGAACTGGAAGAGCTTCAGGAGGAGGCATATGAGTGTGCTTTGAAATACAAGGATGGCATGAAACGAGTACACGATGCCTAAGTGAAGCCAAAGGAAGGTCAAAAGGTTCGGCTACACAATTCAAGGCTCAAGTTCTTTCTTGGAAAGCTAAAGAGCAAGTGGATGGGCCCGTATGTGGTTACATGAGTCGGAAAGTTAGGTGATGTTACCATTAAGGACCCAAAGGATAGGTCAAAACAAACGGTCAACGGTCATCGTCTTAAACCGTTTCTCGATGGTAACGAGGAGAACAAAGAAGCAAACAAGGAATTGGTAAGCTTTTTGGTAAGCGTGCCAACTTATGAGGGTAATTAAAGGGCCAAGAACAATTATGTAGAGGTTTGTACAATTTTTATCGCTTGCGCGTATTGTTTTGTATTTTATTTTGGTCGTTTCGTACTAATCTCATTAACGTGTGAAGTTCGGATATCGCAAGCGGGTCATGAAGACGTAAGGTATGTCTTAAACTTGCTTTGTGTATTGAGGACAATACACGATTATTCAGAGGGTGGTATCGTAAACGTGGTCGTAAATAAAAAATAAAATAAAAATCGGTGCGTCGGCGACGGGGTCCCAGGCCATCGCCTACGGTTCTTGGTTGGCGCCGTCGGGTGAAAAGTGTCGTAGACAGGAGGTTAAGCCGTCAGAGGAAATTGACCAAATTAGTGTGGCGTCGGTGACGGACCAAAGAACCGTCAATGACGGTCCTTGGTTTGTCAGCCGACACTGAATTGTTTTTAACGCATAAATTCGGACTTAACCCATTCTCAACCTATCTAAACTTGACCCGAACATCTTTTTAACCACATGTCTGACCCGAGTGAACCTTATCCAACCAACACCTCATTATAAACCATTAAATTCTTGAACCATCAATTTCAGCCATCTTCTCCGTCTTCTTTCAAAGAACCCTAACCTTGAATCACTTGCATCTTCTTCAATTCTTCACCAATCAAGCAATTCTTGAGCCTATTCTGTGTAGATTTTTGAGTAGAACAAAACCCCTAACATGGTTTCTTTCAATTCTTGCCCGTTCGCAAGATTGGTGAAGTTGAAATTTCGTGTTTTGAGGAAAAGTGTTCTTCAAGTTTTCCCATTACATATTTTCTGAGTTCTTTGGAATATACAACATTAAAGGTATGATTTTTACTTAAATTTGAGCATGACTATTATATGGTTTGTGAATTCTTCCGAAATTTTGAACTTTGTGTTTAAGTGTAGGTTGTTTATGATGCTACTGTATGATATCTAGCTTGAGTTTGAGTAGGCACTTGATTTGGGTGGGATTGAACATGCAACAAAGTTAGCAATGAGATTATACTTGTTAGTTGCATGATTGAACATGAACATAATGTTGAACCTTATTTAAGTCTTATGGATTTAGGATGGAAACATGGGAAATTAAGCTTTAGATGTTAACGAAATTGCTACTTTTGAAAGTTTAAACCGGCTAGTTATGTCTAATCAATTAATTTGTGGTTCAACATTGTATGTTATGTTTAAGAACTTGAGTTGAATTGAAGTTTTGAAGTGATAGTTTACATGTTGGAAGTTCGACAATGTTTAATTGTTTTCTTTGTATTATTACCTGTAGATATGGCGAGCCAAAAAAGAAGCAAGATTTCGGGTCAAGGCTCATCTTCGGGAGCCGGGTCTTCTTCAGTTTTATAGCAAGGAAGTGGGAGCAATTAAGCGGGGTTGAGGAGAATGATGGGCGATTGTATAGGTTGGATTGGTTGATTAGGGATAACAATGTTGGTGAACCGTGGGAAAATAACAAGAAAAGGTCGCTCTCAAGGTTTAACGACAAAAGACTTAAAATTAAGCTTTGGAAGTGGAAGATGGTGCACGGGGTAACCACGTCTATCCCGGAAAGGATTGTTCCTGAGCGTACATTGAATGTTGAAGAGTTTAGGACAATTGGCATCGTCCAAATGTTCGAAAGTCTCGGTTGGAAGCGGGTTTTGGATTGGTGTGAAGACATCACACCAAGGGTTTATTTGGCTGCTGTTTGTGAGTGGTTGGCTTCACTAAGGTTTGTCAATAGAGATGGCCCACCGAGTACGTGGCAATTGGTGGGAGATACGGGCAGAGGTCAAATGATTATGTCCTTTGAGACTATGAATTGCATCGCACGGTTTGATTCGTTGGGGATCGACGAGTACTATTATTACAACGTCGATCAATTTCTTAACAACAAAGTGAACGCCGCGGATCCCGATGGCATGGTTGGATCGGTATTGCGATTTTCTGACGGTGGGGCAGCATTCGTAGTCAACTATCGGTTGAAGGGAAAATTCTTCAACCCTTCTCTCTCGAGAATATTATGGTAAGATTTGGGGACCGGGGGAAAGTTAAGGCGTCTGATTGCCGGGTGCTCCATTCACTACTTTTTTGGAGTACCAAAGTTGTCATGGCGGCATTTGGTGATGATTAACACCTAGGATACCCGCGAGTCGTACACCCGAAAGATGATACCCTATGTACGACTCATTAGTACCATGATAGTGCAGCAGAATAGGTTTCCGCCTGAATCATTGTGGGTTTCAAAACCCGTGGATCAGATCTACTTCGCATCGATGAAGCAGCACTGGAAGATTCAAGTGCAAGTATATGGTCATCAATACACAATGACTGATGATCAAGGGCATAGATTTCAGTTCACTGATCCGAGTGCGGCACAGGAAGCTGCGAGAGAGGAGGATTTGGTTGATGAGGAGGATGAAGATGAGCCTCAGGGTCCGAGGGGACCCCGGCAAAGGTATACCCGGCCACATCGAGAGATTTCATCCGGAGTGGCCATTTATTCCGAACTGGCGTAGTCCCGGATATCCTAATTACAATCCGGGACAACAAGACGTATATGATAACGTCTCCACTTGTATTGGGGAGAACTGGGAATACGAACAGAGGAGACAACAGTGGGAGCAGAACTGGGAGGCCCAACAGTAATCTCATTGGGCCGAAAAGGCTCCTCATCAGGCGAGGGAACATGAATATTGGGAGAGACAGCAGGAACAGTGGGCTACTCAACAAGCCTACATGGAAAGACAAGAATTGTACCAAGCACAAGAATTGTCTAGAAGGCAAGCATGGGAGGATGAACAGGAAAGGTTGCGTGTGGAGCATAACGCGTTGGAAGACCGTTGATGGAATGCTATGGTGGTGGCTCAACAATGGCGGTAAATAACGCTAAACACTTGCACGACCAAGAGCGCCACCATAGAGATTGGGAAACGGGGCGACCATATCAAGAAAACACGCCTTGGACGTCGTACGAGAACCTTCCTGTACTATCCGGGCCTTCTGATCCATCTCCGCATTGGCCCGAAGTAGTCGGTTCTTGTTTCACCCCACCTCAGTTTCAGGCACCGGCTGAAGGTGAAAGAGGGCCTTTAGATGATTTCAATGACATGATGTCGGCCTTCACGGGATACCCTTACCATCCGTACCCACCAGTAGACCCCAATGAGCGCTACCAACGATGATCACCGGTATGTTTCTTTTATTGTTGTATATTTTTGTTTAATGTTTCATTTTATATTACTTTTATTGATAGTTGTTAAATGGACTTTGTGGGTGTGTTCCCTAGATAAACCTCACGAGACCTACTCGTCCTCCTGAGCAATCGGGAGGTTTAAAGGGCTTGTTGCATGCGCTAAATGCAATCGTGATTCATACGAAAGTGAGTTTAGTATGTTGTTGTAAAATCTTTTTCCACAAAAAAATCAAAGTTGAATAAAAATATGACTTGGTAATTTATTTTGTAAAAATGGTAGAACTAAGTAACTAAAAAGTTTTAATGGTTGTGAGAAGCTTGCTTCTATACAAAGGTTGAGATTTGTAGGTACATTATGTTCGCGAGACGACCATTTTTTGCTGAAAAATGAAGAGCACACGAAGAATGAGCGAAAAACCAGCTGCATACGTTTCCTTTAGCTTTGATTCTTAGTTTTAATAAGTGGAATGTATTTTTGTATTTTTCTTTTCGGGGTGAAATTTTGGGGAAAGTTAGCGTGTCACATCCCTTGTGCATTTTAAATAGCTCTATTCTTACACATCGAGGAGAATGTTGACCTCAAGTGTAGGGATAAGGAGAAAATTTTTGTCAATTTTGAGCTGTTTATTTAAACACTACACATTGAGGACAATGTTGACCTCAAGTGTGGGGATGGTGGAAAATTTCAAAATGTGTTTGTTTGAAGCAATCTAAAAAGCACAAGTAACTAAGTTAATGAGGGATGGCACAACCCATGTGGTCTTTTGTCATGGTCAAGTTCAAATTAATAACATGGCGGGTATTTAGCGGGTGGTTATTCGCGAATAATCTGCCTAAGAAACTTCAATTTTATACAGATCACATACCATACCCTTTATACGTGAGATTTTGAGCCACTTTTATACATCATATATGCGTATATTTCTTTGGTTGAGCGGACCATAAGTCGCATATTGTAGAACTTGCAACTTTTGATGCGTTTGAGACCATAAACCGAATACGAGCATAAGAATGATTAAGGCATTAGGTAAACCTTTTCATTTTACACCATTTATATATCCTTACCCGAAATCAATCCCTTAGTCACCAACTTTGAGCCTAAACCTTTCGTTTAACTAACCCAATTAGCCCTTGACCATTTAACTTTTATTTTAAAACCCATGTTTTGAAAACTCGATTTTAGATTTAGTTGCAATTGTAAAAAAATCATTGAGAAAAGCATAAAAATATGTTTAGAAAGTGGTTGAATAAAAGACGAAATTGTTTGCCTCTTAGTTTGTTTATTTGTAGAGTAGTTGTGTATGTATTAAAAATCGAGTTTTCATCACCTTAGCCACTTTCAAAATACCCTATTCCATACCCTTAGCCTAGCCCTGTTACAAACCATTCAAGACCTTTTGACTTGTGCTTAATATTTGTGTTCGGTGGTGGAGAATGATTGAGTTGCAAGCCTATGTGGGTACGTGTTCTAATCGGTTTGAGTGATTACCTCAAAGTGCTAACGCATCATCTATTAGCCAATTTCTAAACCGAGTGGAGAGAACATTGTGAGGGATGTGTATGTTTTGTGAGTTTCAAAGGGCGGGTCAATCTTGGGTAACCATTTTTATGTGTTAATCACTCTAACGTTAAATATTTTGAAAATGGTGAGTATATGAACCGGGTATGACATTAGACCTTAGCTTACGTCTCAACAATGGGAAGTGTGTTTCTCATTCGACCCACGTGAAAGTGAAAAACAGATTTGCTTGAGGGCAAGCAAAGACAAGTGTGGGTATGTGATGCGTGGTCGAAAACCGATGTTCTTATTAAGCTTAAGTTCATGTTTTACATAACTTTTAGTTTCGAATAGCCTACTTTTGATTGGATTTGTGTTTTATAGGTTTACGGAGTTTAAGGAGCCGTCGGCGATGCCCTCCAGATAGTCCGTCGGAGAAAATTTGTCGTAGGCAGTGGATTAGAGCGTCGGAGAAGAACCAGACAAACCATAGGCCGTCGGCGACGCCTCTCCTAAATGTTTGACGCTGAAACTTGTTTTTGGACAGGTTATAACTTGCTTGTTGACCATTTTACTTGGAGTTACGCAATTTTGAACTTAGAACACCTATCTTGGAGCCAAGAACACCCCAATCTTCATTCTCAACCATTCCCAATCCATTCTATCATTCGAATCATAATATTCAATCCTAACCCTAATCTACCATCATCATCCCATCATCTTCACCATCCATCCCAAACCCTAACCATCATCATCATTACATTCAAAGCTTCAAGATGGCCATGTTCAAGAGTTCATCATCCGGTGATCAAGTTCCGTTCATCATGAGCGGCTAATTCTCGAGGGTTTCACCCCGGTGTAAACTTTTGTAAGGATTTCTAGGGTTTGCTATTTGTTTAGAATTTGGTTTGTGACTAATTGAATTACATTTGATAATTGTCTTACGTTTATATTGAATTTGCGATTGTTGAGTGAGTTATGAAATTCGACTTCGTGAAATGAATATGCATATTTATGCCTTGTCTCTTGATAGGATTTACTTGTCCAAGGCAACAAAGTGTATTGCGGTCCGTTGTCTATGATGTCGATAGCAATTGGCACCTAAGCCTTATGATTCTAAAACCGTTAATGATTTAATTCGATTAAACCAAGTTAAAACATGTAGCAACCCTAGGTCCTACAATTTGTTGAACCGGGTGTGAACCTTGTTCTCTCATTTTGTTATAATCACTTAATCAAGTTTCTTGCAATCGTTTAAGTTTTCATAGTTAATTAATTGGAAACAATTTTGTCGGATCATTCCGATACTCTTTCAAACAAACAAAAATTCAAATAATCAACATAGCAAGCTTCATAATTCGTGACAATTTGTTAAAATCAATCTTGTTCACATGCAAACCATAAACTCTTCGTGGTTCGACCCCTTACTACCACTAACACATTGTTATGGGTAATTTGGGATTATAAATATTAGCTTTGACCGGGAGCGACACCCCGATCAAGGTCAAACCGTAATCCTCGAACTTGTGTTGCATCCAAATAACCTGGAGCAGCAAGCGGATGCTGCATCGTATTCTGCTTCTGCAGTTGATAATGACACTATTTGTTGCTTTTTGCATTGCCAGAGATGAGTCTGTCTCCCAAGTATTGGCGTCCAGTCGATGTAGACTTCATATCCCTGTCTGTCCCTCCAAGGTTACTGTCAGAAAAGCAAATAGATCAAAGTTTGAATTTCTAGGATACCAGAGTCCAAGTTTGGAGCTCCCTTTAGGTATCTAAAGATTCGTTTAACGGCAGTAGGATGAGAAAGTTTAGGATTGGCCTGAAAACAGGCACATTGACAGACGGCAAACATAATGTCTGGTCGGCTTGCAGACAAATACATCATTGAACCAATTATAGATCGATACAATGTTGGATTAACTAGACTGACTTCAGCATCTTCATTTAGTAGTGGCCATTCAGCAATAGGGAGTCCATAGTCTTAGAATCTATCATGTCAAATTTTGAAAGAACCTCTTGAACATATTTCCCTTGATAAATGAAGATTCCTTGACTACTCTGACGAAATTGCAAGCCTAGGAACATAGTCATTTGACCCAATGAGCTCATTTCGAACTTCTTCTTCATCACCTCCTCAAACTTCTTGCATAGATCTTCCTTGGTTGAGCCGAGAATGATATCGTCAACATAGATCTGAACAAGGATGAGATCCTTGTCAATGCGTTTAATGAATAGCATTTGAGCTATCGTCCCCCAGGTATACCCGTGTGCAAGCAGATGCTTTGTTAAGGTTGCATACCATGCATGAGGTGCTTGGTGCAATCCATATAAAGCTTTATCTAACTTGTAGGCATAGCCTTGCTTCTTTAAATTAATAAACCCAAGGGGTTGAGCGACATAAATTTCCTCCTTGACTTTCCCGTACAGAAACCCCGTCTTGACATCCATCTAATAAACAGTAAAACCTATATAGGATGCATATGCTAAGAAGATGTTTATGGCTTCCAAACGAGCTACTGGTGCGTACACCTCATCATAATCAAGGCCTTCAATCTGCTTGAATCCCTGGACCACCAACCGGGCTTTGTTTCTCACAATCACGCCAGTGTCATCTTGTTTTTTCTATATACCCAGCGTGTTCCAAGAGCACGCTTACCTTCCATCAGTTTCACTAACTTCCATACTCCCAGTTTCTCAAATTGATTGAGCTCTTCATGCATTGCATCAACCCATCCAGGTTCCTGCAAAGCAACATCAATGCTCTTAGGCTCAATCTATGAAATGAAGCATGATAATAAACATGTATTTATGGTTCCTGATCTACCGTCGGTCTGAACACCAGCAGTTACAGGACCAATAACGTTCGTAATAGGATGGCTTCTCTGAACACGTTGTAGGATTGCTACAACAGGTGCCTGCAAGTCTGAAACTTCAAGCTCATGATCCGAAATTCCCGAAACTTCAAAATTCTCCGAAACAGCAGCAAGTCAGAACAGTAGCTATCCGAAACAGTGTGATATCAGATCTGAGCCTGGAAAATAGGTTCAAATAGGCTCTGATACCAATTGTAAGTCCCGAAACTGGATCTACAATATCACATTAGGCTTGTTTGGTGGCGGAATCACACAAACGTGCTATGAATCAAAATAGAAGAAATAAGATGAAGTAGAAAGATTTAACTTGCATACAAATATAGAAATTTGTTTAATACAAGTTGTAGAGAAACCACCAAAAAGCTCATAATTCTAATACATCATTATCTATTTATTGTTGTGGTTAGAACACCATTAACCTAAAATCCTTAGGCCAAAGGCCTTCCCAAACCCATATATACAAATTAGCCCAAAACCACTACAAGTAACTAATACATAAACCTAATAGGGCCTAACAAAACTACATCTGAAAACATGCATCTAAATGATCTTAATACGATACAATGTTAATGAAAATGAATAGTTTTCAAATTATAAATTATTGATTAGAAGAACAACTTAGATATCAAATTCATATAACAAAAATAAAGGGTTGGCTATAGAAAATAAATTAAGGTAAATCTAAATTTTAGATACTTATATCGAAAAAATACATAAAAAATATATATTTATATAAAGCAGTTAAAAACATGACATATAATCCCTGTTTTTCAATGATTTTCACAATTATGACTGTATTAAATAGAATACTTAATTATAATAGCAGTAGGTTGTGATAAATAAGCTATGCATGTGGAACATCATAGTGACCTCCTAAAAGATTCTTCCACAACAAAGAACTTCAGTTTAATTCGAAAAACTGAGAAAATAAAAAAGTGTTTTTGTTATTATATAAGAAATGATGACAACATAAGTAACAACAAATAAGATAAAACACACCAATGTTATTAGAATAATGATAAACAAATAAACCATATAATATACTATTACTATTTTTAAATATAACAAATTTAGTTTCTAAAGGCTCAATCTATTCATACATCCCTACTGCTTATTTGGACACCCTTGAGCTCTAGACGGGTCGTCCAGGCCTAGACGCCCCGTATAGGCACTGATTTTTAGGAGTCAGCAGGTACTTGGCAAGGCGCACAAATTTATGTGTTTAGACGGGCCGTCTAGACCTAGACGACTCGTCTACGAACTTGTTTTCTTTAATTGGAAAAGAGGTGTTTTGGTGGGGTAGATTGGTTGTTGTTGGAGGTTGAAAAATGGTGTTTTGGTGGGTAAATTGGTTGTTGCTGGAGGTTGATTTTTTTTTTGTGGTGTAATTTTAGATTTTTAAAAGGTTTTGTTTATTGTATAAAAAGTGAGTTATCTTTTTCGATCGTTTATATATTTAATTGTTTTTTACATTGTATCTTTTTAAAAAATATAATATTAAAATTTAATACACGTCGATTTAACACAAACAATCATCAAGTAATCGAATAAATATTACAGATATAACATATATAACATAACTTTCTACATCCATAACAATAGGTCGAGACGACTCGTATATTTACAATTGTTTTTTTTGGTATAACTATTAACACGGGATGGGTACAGAAACCACCAAGGGTATAATGGATATGGTAACAAGTACCAAGGCGCCAGGGGACCGGGTAACTACCACCCATAACGATTCTCCAATTCTAGATCAACGTTGTTTATCGCCTTGTGTGAGTATTGGAAGCCCGACAAATAGTCTTGCAAAATTAGTTAGCAGTCATTACTTCTTAATGAACTCGAATTTAGGAAATTGTTCTTAATGAACTCAATGGCATCTTCAACAGAAACCACATCTACAATTCCACCATTTCCATAGCCATCTTTTCCATAGCTACGCAAACCATGACGTCTAAACCCTTGAATCCCAACGCTTCTCCTTACATTCTCCCAAACGAACCAGCTCCTTTGTAAGAACTCTTATTAGAGAATTCCGACGACGAATTGAAAGTTTTATGCGACATCAAATGCTCTGCATGGATCTATTTAACAAAGAAATATACGCCCCATCTAGGCCTAGGCGGGGCGTATCACTTTACTACTTTACTGACATGCATTAAATGATATCAGATGAAGTAATATAAGCCAAAATTCATGACGGAAGGAATTCCGATGACGAATTGAAAGTTTTATGCGACATCAAATGCTCGGCATAGGTCTATTTAACATAGAAATATACGCCCCGTCTAGGCCTAGACGGGGCGTATCACTTTACTACTTTACTGACATGGATGCAGAGCACAAACTTCAAGACGGGTCGTCTAGGCCTAGACGTCGCGTCTTGGGCTGGTCGTCTTAGCATCCGTCTAGGGCTAGACGCCCCATCTGATGTGACTGATTTAACATTGTACGGGGGCAGGAATGTTGTTGGAGAAAAGGAAACCTAGATGCCCCGTCTAGGTCTAGACGACCCGTCTAAAAGGTGTCTACTTGTGTAATATTACCATTTGCCCCTAATATCAGCCTAGATGGACAACGAACCAGGGTAAAATGGAGTTGTTTCTAGAACTAGACGGGGCGTCTAAGTCTAGACAAGCCGTATATGCACAATTAAATTTTCTTTTTGGTATAATTTATATAATTTTGTTTACTTAATACAAACTTTTTGGGTAAATAAATCATGTTAATTATACCAAAAATTTTCTAATTGTATACAAAATGTTTGTATTAATTATAAAAAATCGTATTAAATATACAAAAAATCGTATTAGATGTACCAAAAAGCCTCATTCTTCCATTCACTGTCGACCTAGTTAATACTCGTCGACCCAGTTAATACTCGGGTTTTGATTCGGTGCGGGATTCATTATCGACGTATAACATTCTAGACGGGGCGTGTACATGTCCAGCCATGGTTCTGCAGCGGCGCTTCGGTAGGTCAACCACAAACCGTTTACTGTAGGCATTAGAAACTGGCCTTCCAGCTTAATATGTATGAAGTTGTTGTTGTTAACATGTGCAAGCGTTATCGTTCGTGGTTCTCGATCCGTCGGAGGGTTGATTATCAGGAAGAACATGGAACAACCATCGATGCCTAACAAGTGAACCACGATACCATACCTTTGTGCAATAAGAAGCCCTGCGTGGGGGAAGTCCATCCAGTGAGTGGGGGGGACAATGCTCCACTGAATCCCAGATTCGGCTCTGACGATGCGTGTAAAAGTATCCTTCCTCCCATGCTTCAAATACTAGTGCCCAGATCGACGCGTTCTGATCCATCTCCTGTTGAAGGTCTTTTCGAATGTGGCTCCACGCACGTTCTCCCATACCCAAGCCCACAGCCACAGACCGAAACCCACAATGACTGTCTGGCCTCACATCTTGTATGCACGAGATGTACGGGTGAAACAATGAGGAAAGGAGAGGCTTAAACCGTTTTATTGTTGACACATACTCGTCGCCCACTATCAAGGGAAAACCGTTATCGTCTCGAACCTCTCTTTGTTTAGAACTCGTTGAACGGCTTCTCCCCGCTATGGGTTTTTGCGACTTGATGACCGACTGTTGAGTGGCCTGCGACGCAACGTACGAGCTACGGTAGGGGGCATCGTATGTGCTTGGCCGGGAACCCTGGGATGGAACGTACGAGCTATGGCGGGGGCGGCGTCAAATCGAAGTTGTGCTTGCTTTATTGTTAGTCGTCCATGAGTCGAGTGTTGGACAACCGGTTGTTTCTTGGTGGATTTGGTTGGGGTCAACACCACCTTAATCTTTCCCAGCAAGCTTTTTTTCTGAGCAGGGGGGTGACTCTAACTGTTGCCGAACAATGTTCAGCTCTTCTACGACGTCAACGTCATCCGATGTCAATTTACATGGCTGAAAGTTAAGCTTCTGCCAGAAGATGTCTACGTCTTCGAGTTGAATCGGACGCCCTGCGCGTACGTACTTTTCCAACCTGCAAGCACACGACAACCCACAGCTATACCACATCTGACATCCACAAGATGAATGCAAGCGCTGAACACGTCTAGTTTCCTAAGTAGCTCTCCACTCAACAAATCAAGCGCTGTATGGGAAACTTTTCCACGTAGGTGGTCAAATAACGGGTTTTTGTGGTGGTTCATTATTTTTTTGATGCTTTCTCGAAAGCTTTGCCTTATTTCCCCATATTGTGTTTCAACTATATCCTTGACACAACCTACTATATGGTCCAGCGAGCTCCTATCTTGGACGCATCTCTTTAAATTTGCGTGTTGAATCTCAACTTTGTTTGTGGTACGCTGCTCAAAGTTGCGTCTCTGATCAGTCCACGCAAAGACAAACATTTTCTTGTATTCTTTCAGCCAGTTATCATACACGTACGTAAACACCCCTAAAAGGTATCAATAAGTTAAATGTACATGGGTAGGTCATATTTTATTACAAAAACTTACTTGAATGTTTGCACTCCACAAGTCGCTTTTGCAAGTGGCCTAAGTTGTACTCGTATATGGGTATTGATGGAGACTCACACAATCTCCCCTAGGATGACAAAAAATTTTGCCATTCTTTTCTGTGAATGCGCTCTTGCAGTGCTTACAAATATTCTGTTGAATGTGAAACCTGCAGAGATATCGAGAGGCGTTTGGAAAAACTTCAGCACACGCGTTAATTAGGGCTAGCTTTCTATCTGTTACAATAACACATGGCTCCATACATTCGTCCAACATTGACCTGATCCTCTCAAGCACCCATACAAAGTTATCACTACGTTCCTTGCAGATAACAGCATGCGTGATACAAAATGAATAATTGGTGGGCGACATACCAACTATCTCGACAAATGGCATGTTGTATATGTTCGTCTTGTACGTGGAATCGATCAGCAAAACGTGCAGGAACACATGCCACATTTCACTCGAGTAGGGATGAACAAAGAAGATCTCTGTAATGACCTCTGTTTCGGGTTCATCCTGTGTCTCGTAAATAAATTCGTTTGTAATAAGGATGTTTTCTAGCGACTGCATGAGAGTCAGTCCGTATAATCTTCTGAACTGCATTTTGAACGTCTTTCTAAACATGAAAACTGTCGGGGAACTGCTTCCTTATCGTTTGAAAAATTCTGCGCGACTCCATGTTTTGTGCTATCAACTGCTCGATCATTCTGTATTCGTCAAGAGCAAACATTCGCACAAACGCGTGGCTTGACAGGGCCTAACAGACTTCGTGGTTATGTTCAGTCTTTCCCCCTTTTATCCCCCATGTTTCATACGGATGGTCCCGCACAGCCACCAGGTAAAACGAGCAACCGGTTTTCTTGCTTCCAGCTTTTCTAACCGTTGCTGTAGTATGGTGCTCACCACCACGGTCACATTCAAGCCATACCCTCCCGGTCCTTCCACCAATTTTTTTTGATCGTCGGGTCACAATAACGAAACCATCCACCTTTGCCGTTTCCTGTGCCCAGTTTTTTAGCTCATCTAGAGAGTTGAAAACCTATAAAATCGATAGCGTTATGTTAGATTTTATGTTTACTCAACTGCATAACTTAAATAAATAAGTTTTGATACCGTCTCTGTGAGGTACAGATTGCCTACGCATGGGGGTGCCTCACCACCATATCCTCCACCATCAGGATAGACTTGTTGGCCGTACAAAGAATGTGTTGCATTGTAACTTTTGTAACAGTCTCCTCCGTATCCATCCGGACCGTGTTGTTGCACGTACGAGTATTCACACCCGTATCTATAATCCGGAAACCCATGTTGCGTAGGATAACATGGTGCATCAACTTGGTACGAGTCGTCCACATGGATATTTCTTCAACGGGAGGAAGCTCGTTCAAATCTAGAAACGGTCTGTTTTGATTTCCTTGTACACTTGACACAACCTCCTTTTGCACGTTAGAATTGGGAACACCGGTCTCCCCCTAACAACGATATCACCATTAGTAAATAAGTAAAACAACAACTAGTTTAACCTAATAACTGTTACCGAATTGGCTTCAGGCACCAATGACTCGCCAGAATACGCCCCAAAGAAATAGTTGCCATCCCAGTTTGATGACATTTCACCACCTTTTAATGATATCAGATGAAGTAATATAAGCCAAAGTTCATGACGGAGAGAATTCTGATGATGAATTGAAAGTTTTCTGCGACATCAAAAGCTCTGTATGGGTCTATTTAACAAAGAAATATACGTCCCGTCTAGTACTAGACGGGGCGTATCACGTAGTACTTTGCTGACATGCATGCAGACCACCAAAGTCACTTCAAGACGGGTCGTCTAGGCCTAGACGCCCCGTCTTGGGCTGGTCGTCTTCAAGGTCTGTTTACGGCTAGACGCTCCGTCTGATGTGACTGATTTGACGTTGTACGAGGGCAGGAATGTGGTTAGAGAAAAGGAAACCTAGACGCTCCGTCTAGGTCTAGACAACTCGTCTAAAGGGTGTCTAAATAGGCAGATGGGTGTGTGAATATGTGGACCCTTTCTAAATTAGTTAAGATTGATTCTCAATTAGTAAAAGCTTGATTACAGTATCATAGATTTTTTAAATAATAGACTATCTTTATAAAATCTTTAAAAAATTTGTTAAACAATCATGATATATATTTTCAATTATCTATCTTAGCTAATAAAGTTTATAATAACCAAACACATTACATTCATCTAACATTCATCTAGGGCACAATTTTAGTATTTTACCGCTCAAATTTCATTCACTTTGATGATGGGTTAGACGGACCCGTTTGATGTAAATGGGTCATCATCTAGCGTGACAATTTATTTCTTATTATTATTATTATTATTATTATTATTATTATTTTTGTTTTTATTTTTATTTTTTATTTTGTTTTGTATTTAATGGTTTTCAAGCTTTTGCCTTTTACAATGGATTTATGGCTGACATCACACAACTAGGTCTAGAATAAAAAGTGCTTCTAGTATATGTTACAATATTTTATGTATTTGCAGTTTAGATATATGTTACTATATTTTGTGTATTTGTAATTTAGATATAGTTTGTTTATTTGCTTTTAGTATGTATTACATTTTAGCCAGATTATGTATAGGTCTAGAATAAAGCTGTTTTGGTTTTTTTTTTTGCGGTTATGATATGATTTAGATTTAATTAGTTACGAACTCTAAGTTTTTTTGTGGTTATGATATAATTAGAATATGTAAATTGCAGTTTAGATTAGGATTGATGATATTAGTTAGGCGAATTGCATTTTAATTATTCGTGGCAGACTTGACTTTGATGAATACATATATTGAAACAAGAAATTTCATATGCGGGTTCGTTTCACTCCACTTTTTGGTTTCGATTTATAAATGTTTGGCTTTAGACATCTGTTGAGCCGGCGGAGAAGATCACATGTTGGGCAATTGTGAACTTTTCTGAATGCTGCAACATCTATAGCCTACACAGAGATCTACTGAGGTGTTCTGAAGCAAAAGGAATAGTAAATGTCAAATATTTTGTCGGACATTTAATCTATATGTAAAAAGTCCACAATATACAACATGATAACGATTTACCTATTGAGTGATACTTGCAGGATCTTGAACACGCGTATGGTGTAATCGAAGAGAGCCCTCAATTGAGTGGTGCTTCTGCAACTGTTCATGTAGACAAGATGTTGAAAACATGAGGAAATTGGATGTAACTTTTTGTTTATACGTAGTTACAATTAAAGTATATATAGGTCTATATATATATAACAATGCAAACAAGAATTTGTATTTATTCATCAAAATGGGAATCTGGAATGACACCAATTCTAGAAAGTTTGACTTTACGATCAACTGAAAGTTTGCATCGGATCCGTTCTGACCCGTTTGTTTCTTAAATTAGTTAGACTTGAGAGGAAAACACATTATTCTTGCAATACAACATCATTCGATTTGATATGTTGTAATCGTATTAATTGTTGTTCTTTGTTGAAACAGATCCTTCATAGACCCAATCTTGCTCTAACCGGAAGTTGAGAAGAAGCCGAAGGCAAATACAAGAAGCCAGGTTAGAGCCGAATCACTACATCTTAGAAAGAAATCGACATAACCCACATATATTCAGGTGTTGCCGAAGATTAGTATGCACTTAACAACACCTCATGTGATTGATTGAACCTACTGTAAGTAATTATGTTATTAAGGTTTGCGATTGTTAGTTTCATCTGATAATCTTGATAATCTGTATATTTTTTACCAGATCTGATTGTTGACATTTAAAAAAAATTCTTTGTTTAGATATGTTTTCGAGTATTATGCCTTAATCCGACTATTATATATTTCAAGAGGCTTATTGATTTGAAGAACCATAAATCAGTAGTTAGAGTTGCTATCAGACTGAGACCAAAAAAACACAAAGGAGATTCTGTTAGATGCTGATTTTTTTTGTTGAGTTGAACCTCAACCAGAGGTGAGCACGATATAATCTAGAATAATAGACCATTTCCACAATTTTCTTTATCAAAGACCATAATGCACATGCTTATCTGAATTGTGATTAACGTCTCACATAAGTTCCCTCATGCAGCTTAAGAAGTTGAAACTGAAGAAAGATAACTTGACTTCTGAGTCTTACAGATTTGATGAAGTACTTACAGAATCCGCTTCACAAAAAACGAGTCTATGAGGCAATAGCAAAACCTGTAGTTGAGGTAAGTGGGAATCGCTTGACTTTTGCATGCTTCATGTTACGAAATTGCAATACTGTAGCTAATTCGTTCTTACACCTTTGCGAATTGATTTCTGCAGGGTGTGTTAAATGGGTATAATGGAATGATTATGGCTTATGGTCAAACAGGAACTGGAAAAACGTATACGCTTGGCAAGTTAGGCAAGGATGATGCATCCGAGAGTGGAATTATGGTTCGGGCATTGGAAGACATCATTTATGGTGCATCTTCAACATCTGGTAGTATTGAAATCTCCTATCTGCAGGTATTACTACGATCTAATAATTTCGCCCTCTTCATATGTTAATTCATTAATTGATACACAACCCGATTTTTGTAACAGATTTACCTGGAATCTGTTCAAGATTTACTTGCACCATAAAAGGTCAACATTCCAATTGTTGAGGGTCCAAAGAATGGGGAAGTGTTGGTACCTGGTGCAGCCGTTGTCAATATCCAATATGTTGACCACTTTTTTGCAAGTACTACAAATTGGAGAAGCAAATAGTCATACAGCAAACGCAAAAAAGAACACTTGATCTTCCCATAGCCATGCAATTTTTATGCTATGAGTTAAGAACAACCTTTTAAGTTGTAACTAATGCTTAACATATGGTATCCACTCACTAACGCATATATCGATTTTGTTTATATTCAACAGGTGTCTCTTAGAAGATCTGTTAATGCTGAAGAAGAAAACAACACATCTTTTTAAGGGAAAGATGATAGAAGTGTGTTGGTTGGTGGCCATGTGATACCAACTGTCTGAAAAAGCAGACTACTTATAGTCGATCGTGCAGGTTCTAAGCGCCTATACAAATCTGGTATGTTGCACCATTAGTAATTAAACAATTATTTATTGTGATTGTTTTAATTGGGATAAAATACAACACTCACATATGTTTAACCTGCATAAGCATATTATCCGCTTATAGTTTTTAACTATGGTTACACACACTGCAGGACGTGAAGGTCACTTGGTTGAAGAGACAAAATTTATCAATCTTTCTCTTAGTTCCCTTGGTAAATGCATAAATACATTGGCTGAAAATAGCCTACATATATACCCACCAGAGATTCTAAGCTAACAAGATTGCTTCGTGGCTCATTTGGAGGTAACTAGGTCATATTATTCTTTTCATTTAAGGATAAGCATTTGGTACTTGGTATCGGTACAAAATATCCCGAACCGATTTTTTTTCGGTACTGAATCGGTACCCACTGTTTGGCGTTTTTGGTACTGATACTTTTGGTTTGGTACCAGTTCGGTACGGTACGAGTATTTTACCGAATTTTACCTTCAAATACCATCCCGGTACTGATACCATACGTACCGTACCAAAAATTTTTGGTACCAGTACCGTACCCTTATTTGGAATTTCCGGTACCAAGCTCATCCCTATTTTCATTTACTCGAATATATTAAATTATGAAAGTAGTAGTCATGTTCTCATCTAAAGATATCTATGATATTAAGATCCAAACTTTAGCTGAGATTAGTGAAGAAAATAATAAAAAATGTATTGTATATATGTTTTTTTTATACTTACGTATAATTATATTGATTTGTTCATTGTTTTCAAAATAGTTTATGGAATGAGTTTTGATTTATTCATGATCTAACTTTAACGGGGTTGGTGAGATTAGGTGGGTTTTGATTTATTCATGATCTAAGAATTAATGGGGTTGTGAAGATTAGGTGGTTTTCGATTTATTCATGATCTGAAAATTAATGGGGCTGCCGAGATTTGAACAATACGATGTCATCGATGATGGTTGAATGGTTTCTGTAGATCTTTTAGGGAATCCGACAAGGGATTCCATTTCACACCAACTGATGGAGTGATGATCGGAAAAGGGTATGGCCTGCAGCTAAGATGATGCGACCATGATTATTGTGGTCTGCTTAACCTTGCGTCACTTCTTTTGTGTGTTTCTCCTGATCATCCTTTTGGTAGATTGTAGTTTTCGATAGGGATGTGATGAGTTAGAAGTTCTGGGTAAATATTGTTGAATATGTCTGGCATGGCAGGGTTGATGGATGGTAGATCTCCATCTGCAACCTCCCTTGCAATCATGGTGCTTTCCCTATTTTCTAAACTCTGAGCCTGACTGTAGCATCTTTCCAATGAGCAAGGTGAATTCCGGTAGCCTTAGGTAACTTGTGAACACGTATTTTTTTTTCTTTTGCACACTCAGTTAGTTATGAGGTATCCATTGTGTTGTGAAATTATATCTTATTGCTTCTATTCCATGGCATTCATATAGGTATTTCTGTTTTACGGAACTCCATTTCAGGGTGATAAGGGCGGAGCTACTGCCGATTACCAACCTGCTTTTTACAGGGTAATGTTATTCACCTAACATGTGTTGCGCTTGCGGCGGTTAGATCCAACACAAACTTTATTGTTTTGAGATTTACATGTGATAATCTTGGTGAATGTTCAAGCAGGGCTTAAACTTCCATCGAGAACAGCAAAAAATAGAGACACTTGGGATTTTCTAGATAGATAGGATACCGTTATGGTGGTCATGGAACTACTCGGCTGTTACTTCCATCTGAGGTAGTAATCAAAACGACTCAATCCGTAAAACAGTGAATATCTCATTAAGTTGCAATAATCATGTCAAATGTGATATGGGACATCCGCTCTATATGTTGTAGCTGATATGTAGCCTATTTAGATTTTAGACACCTTGCATTAATTTCGTTTATTCTTATTTTAAAATCAATGTTAGGTGCTGAAAATTCTTAACAAAATTCCCGAGGCAACCCAAAAGAAGCTAGCTGGTAGTGGCTGTTTTCCCCAGGAAGGTTATATCATGCAACATCTTCCTGTTCCTCCAAATTGTTTGTCTACTCTAGATGTCTCTGATGGGATCACTGTTACATCTTAACTTAGTTGACTTTTTTAATGGTTTATTGACTTTATAAATGTTTATGCAGTACGCACTATTATCATGATCTTTGGTATATATTAAATTGAAGTTCACATGCATTTTAAAAAGTCTAGTATTCTCTATATTCTTTCAAAAAGTCATTGTTCGTATGACTGCCCAAAATTATAATGATTATATGCTCGACATAACATGCAACACTATTTTGTAATGTTTTAAGGTCGGGAACACCCAATTTTGAGTCTCTTGAGGTTGAGGTGAATGATCTACAGTTAGCCATTTCACAGTACAATCGAGGGCTGCCAAGGTGCTCTTTTCTTTATCAAATTTGCTGATAATTTATTTTTTTTCTATTCTTACTCTTGCCTCTTACATGGTACTTATAGTTTTTCCAGGCCTCCCCTGACAGAAATAAGCTCTATGCGATTGCGCGGACCGTGAAAGATTCATCTTCTACAAAAGCATGGCTTGAGAAAATGAAAACCCTTTTCATCAGTAAAGGGGTTTTCGTCCCGTAGTGTCGTAACGGGTGACCCGTATAGAGGTGTGGATGATATTGGCATCCCATATGAGATAGCTCAGATGATAACCTTCAAAGAATGGGTCACGGAGCACAACATAAAATTTCTTCAATAGTTAGTTGATGACAAACTATGCTTAACCTACATAGTTGATAAATATATATATATATATATATATATATATATATATATATATAAGATTTGTCGTATAGATAACAAACAATAAAGATTCACTGTAATGATATCTAGGCTTGAACAACTGGATGTAGTGATATATCCTGTTATATACTCTATTATTCTTATTTCTTATTAATTAGAGATGGCAATGTTGAACTATTTACTTATAATTTATGAATGTATCATATGGGGTGTGTTTGATCTGACATGGGTCAAATATTTTTCTATCTACATGGGTTCAAATGGGTCGAATGAGTCATGAATGTATCATTTGGGGTGTGTTTGATTTGACATGGGTCAAGTATCTTTTTTAGGTGCCTATTGTTTTTTTTCATATTTTTCTTTTTTTTTTACAAGAAATACAAAGTTATTGGTTATAAAGCTTCAAAAAGTAGTAGTACATTAATAGTTTTTCCATTATTATTTCGCACAAGATAAACTTTTTTCAACATTTGTTTATGTTTTCATTTTAATTGTACATAAATTGTTGATTTTTTTGTTTATAAACCTTTTGTATTGTATAAAAATTTCTTAAAAACAAATTGCAAGTGTTGATCATAAATGTACTAATGTTTTTTGTCAATAACTCAAAAACATATTATTTTATTTAACTCGCAAAGTTCGCGGGTATTAGCACAAGTATATTGATATAAATCTATTATCATTGTTTTGTGATTCGTTTGTATTGGATGGAAAATCTATAAAATATAATGACTTAGTAACAGAAATACATATTCAAATCAGTAACATAAAACAAAAAAAAATAATTTTAGAAACGAACTCCATATTTTAAAGCAGAAATACATATGCAGTAATATATGTATTTTTTAAGATTATATGGTCTCAAAAAATATGTACTAAGGTAATATTGAAATTTTAAATGGTTACAAAAATAGAATAAAAATATTGAAAAGAATGTCAGCCAGCATAGAAACGGTTTCATCTTCTTGTTTAGACACTTCATCTAACAAAGCAACAGAGAAACATCTTCATTTTCTTGTTTAGATAGTAACATTAACAAAGCATAAGAACATAGTTATTCACATTGACCGAATTTCTTTTAAAAGTAGAGATGGTTGCTTATATGCATCTATACTATAACTAAATAGAGTCAACATAGAAAAAAAATAAACAAAATGTTCATAGGCAATAATATTAAGATTTTGTTATCCATTAAAAGGAACACTAACACTAAAGTATCAAGTTTCATACAAAAAACCGTTGTCTTAGTGCTACTTGTTCAAACCGAAAACATAACCAACTATCCACCCATTCAGCATAATAACATCATGTACAAACTACCAAAAAACCTGCCTAATCAACCATCAATACTACCACCCAAGGGTCAAACTAACAAAATAAAATACCATATTTACGGTTCATGCAGAACCAACTAACAAAAACAAAATAACCAACATTCATGCACAGCCTCTTTTCTTTGTGGTTTTGGTCAACATCAAACGCTGAGAAGACTTGACATACGTAAAGAAAAGAGTGGCGCTGAACTGAATGTGATTTGATTTCAAGTAAGTTGTCCACTTGGTAAAATTATACCTGTAATCATCTCCAGACTTCTCGGCTCTTGTAGTCAAGTTGGTTAGTTCACATTTTAGGTTCTGAACTGTAACATCAGACAGGTTCTGAACATAAAGAGAGAGGTCTGTTGCAACATCAGCTAGTATACGTTGAGAAGACAAAAAATTGGATTAATTATTTGATTCATTAATAAAATATGTTCTTACATTATAAATTACTAAGGAATAAAATCATACATAAAGTTTACTGGTCTGTTTTCAGCAGTTTTGATGAACTCAAAGACTGCATCGGCTTTCAACTTTTTAACTTTAGAACATTTACGGCCAACAACATCAGCAGTGTAGGTCAAGGAACTGGCAGCATTACGCTTTGGTTTAGCCTAAACAATTCAATTGAATATGTATAGAGTCATAATTACATAGATAGATTAATACTAAACATTACGGCCAACAACATTAGGCATGTATAAAATTTATTAATAAACATTGAACAACAAAACAATACATGATCTTATAAAATAATTACAGGTTAATTTCGTATAAGTGCACTTACATGTCTGTTTTCAACAAGCCTAATGAGCTCAATGACCATACAATCATCAATCTTCAGAACCTTAGAACGTGTACGATAAGCTATATGAGAATTGTCTGTCACGGATCTCACAACATTACATTTCGGCTTGTCCTAAGTAGTTTAATGAAGCATAGTCAAATACATAAACATAGATAAATATACTTGTATTATATAATAAATTAATGAATTAAAAACAAAATTTAATTATAAAATAATATATTAGACATTACTTGAATTTTTTTCTTGGGTACCAAGAAATTATCAAGATCCACTTTAGAACTGCTTTTAGACGTCTCCTCGACTAAAGACCTGCTTTTGACATTCGACAAAATAAAAGCAATAAAAAAATATATGTAACTAATACAACTCATGGTATTAAAAACACGATAAATATACATAAACATACATCAGTATTGAAAAATGATATTCTTACTTTAGAAACAACCTTTGAAGACAACCTTTGCTCACCAACAACAACCTTTACTATGTTAATTGTTTGATAATTAACATATTACTATAGAAGGTTAAAAATGTAAGTATACAAGTATACAACAAAGACTGAATGTTAAGGCTTATTAATTTATATTAAAACAATAGGTATATACATTAAAGATAGATTCAAAACTTGAAAGTTGCATATAGTCACCAACACTATCCCTAACAACTCCTTCATCATCACTTTCGTCAATTTTCAGCTTCTCATTGTATTCATACAACAAAAAATATAATTTACAATAGCAACCATGTTACATTCAAGTTCAACTAATAAGCATGTTTTAAAAAATAATTAATAGCAATTTGTATAATACTAACCGCAATCAGTAAATCAAACCATCTCCGTAAATAGAATCATCGAAAACAAACAACTTCAACTTTCTTGAAATAAATTTCAGTACCAGTTTCATGATTAAAAACAGACAGCTCAAAATTTTTACGTTCAATAATTATAAATACAAAATTAGATCGGGTATCTAATGAGAGATCCTCAATCAGCTTAGAGCATCCATTAGTGAAAGCACTTCTGTCGGACCATCCATCCATCTTGACATTCCATAACCTATCTTCCACATACAAAATTGTTGATCCACCTTTAAAATTCTTGTCGTAAAATTCTCTACAGAATTAGTTAGCCATGAACTGAAAAATAGTTACAATTAATATAAACCAACCATACACAAGAAAAAAAGGTTTTTAAACAAATTGATGATATCATATCCAAGTACTTACATTGATGACGTGTTCAGCTCTAATTTTTGCAATAAAAGAGTTCTTGAAAACACATGCTTTAAAGCATGAAAGAAACAATGTGGATGGTCCAATAGCTTTGAACAAAACATAATCATTTTTAACCACAATCCCTAACCACATTAATAAAGCCACACCAAATACACGGTCCTAACATATTTTTTTTAACTCTTACAACCCATAATCTGTCACCATCATTAATTTTAACAGATTCACGATATGGAACTTGTTCTCCCCACAATAAAGTAGCAAAATCATATGGTATTTCCTATCTATCAAAACGCAACACATATAAGTAGCAATAAGTTATGTTTAGTAAACAGGAAAGTAAAAAAAACATACCAAAAAGATAGAATCATCGTCATCAATAAACTTTAAGAAAGAAGGAGTATTGTTATTTGGATCCATATTTGAAAAAGACATAACAATCACACCAAAATAAAGAAAATAACGAAATCTTTATAGAACTTAACAATGAATAAAATACGAATTTTATTATTGAAAAAATAAACCATCACAACTTCAAAAGATTATACTTAAAATTTCAAAATAAATACTGAACAAAAACGATCTAAACAAATATTATACTAATAAAAAACAAAAAAACAACAACATTTAACTAATTTAACTAACCTGTGTTGTTTGAGAAATAATCCGAAGATACACAATAGATACACAACAAAAAAAATAACATACCTTCAACTTTTAGGATCAGATCTAAAAAAACAAAGAACAACAACGAAGTTAATGCCATTCGAATCAATCTTTCTAAAATTTATATTCTATATAATCGAATAACATAAACAAACCAGATTTAGCTTTGATTTTGTAGATTTACCTTTGATTTTGATTGATTCCTTGATAAAACCAAGTAGATGAAGAACTAGTGTGAGAGAGAGAGAGAATTGAAGGTGTCGGTAGGTGGGATGATACCAATAATTGGGACCTAATACATTTATATGATCCGAAGACATGTCGGTGCAGTATATAAAAACACAAAAGTCCGACCCGATATTTCCAGATCCCGCGAAAAGTAGGGTATCTAATATTGCATCCCTCCCAAAAAAGGCTGAGGCTCCACCGTAACATGCCACGTGGTCCAAATCCATCTCATTTATTTTATATATATAGAGAGTGAGGTTCGGCTACAAAGTCCGTTTTTCCTACAAAGTGTACAAAGTCATAAAACACCACAATTTCAGTCATAAAAACACTCATAACCATAAATAAGAGAATGAGGATCACTAAAACACAATATCCAAACCCTAACAGTCCATAAAAAATTCAAGCACACCATCATAGAACTATGAATATAAAACACAACATGATAATCAACAGAAAACACACTAATGTTAGTTATTCGATAATAAAAGCCTTATCATCCAAAACACAACACAAAACCCACAAATATGACGTTTTGGTAATCTTCACTTTGTTATTTGTGGGTTTGAGTGTGTTTTATGGTTGAAATTATCGTGTTTTATGACTTTTTACACTTTGTAGGAAACATGGACTTATATATATGGTAGAGTTAGTGTAAAACCGATGTGTTTTGTAAAGGAAGGGATCTAAACCCTTTGATCTATAATCTATGGTTGAGATTATAATGGCAAAATTGTAAATAGTGTTTACCATTAAAATAATTAATTTTCTATATTAAGGGTATCAAGGTAAATTAAACATTTTTAAATTCAAAACCCACACGCAATGCACATGTAAGTTTCCCGTCTTTTTTAAACGTCAATAACTTTTTATACGTAACTTTTAAAAAAAATTATACCATAATAACGAGTGTTTGTTTATCTTTAATATGAGTACCATATTTCTATACTTGTGTAGAGATAAAATTTACGTTTCGATCGGATGTTTTAGTACATGTTTAATTGTATAGTGATTTAAGGCGTCGTGTTTTGAAGTAAAACATCATGAACGTATATAAGACACCATAACATTGCAAATACCATTGAATTCAGCAAACTACTTACGGTTAAATACCATGAACGTATATAAGACACCATAACATTGCATATACCGTTGAATTTAGCAAACTACCATTTTCTTATACAGAAACACTATAAAACTAAAATAAAACACCATTGAAAACAAGACACTATACAAGTATATAAAGACACCATTCCATTAGCAATAAAAAAATATCATTAAATTCATTGAGTTAACTTTTTCCTTTTACAAGACACCATAATCTGTTTTGAATTCCTAAATTAAAACACCATAGAAAACAAGATTGAAGATTGAATGTAAATGGTATTGAAATGTTATGGTGTCTTATATACGTTCATAGTGTTTTACTGCAAAATACAATGCATTGAATCACTATACAATTAAAGCAACATAGACAAAACACCATGGACTAAAACATCCGATCAAAACAAACGTAATTCTTTTTCTCTACATAAGTATAGCAACATGGTACTCATATTAAAGATAAAAAAAACACTCGTTATTGAGTTGTATTTTTTTCTTAAAAAAGTTACATATAAACAATTATTGATATTTAAAAACGATGAAGGAACTTGCATGTGGGTTTTTGAATTTTATCTTTAGTTAGGTTTTTTTTATTAAATTACTTAATTGCCCTTATCCTAATAAATTAAATAATGACATATGTCCTGATCATGTTCTTTTCTTATCCTTATCACAAATTTCATTTTTATAGGATCCTAAACCTATATATATATATATAATGTCACATGCAAAAACTTACAATCGGGTGTAAAAAATATTTACGTATTGTGAAGAAAATTTACATTAGGCATAACTATCAACTCGACAATTTTTTACAGATTTGTTTATAATATTTTTATCTACGTTTGTGCAAAAAATGGTAGTCCAATTCGTGTGGGAAGTAGTTCTCATGGTTCAACTCGTGGTGGTTCTTCCTTAACTGAATCATATATATATATATATATATATATAAGTGTCAAAATATATATTCCTTAATGTATTATGGTAGAATATAAAATTACGCACATTATAAAACTCAAAACCTTTATCACGTATGTTGAAAAATCATAACTATGCGCGATTTATGGTTTTCACGCGTGATTAAGGTTTTGAGTTTTTAAAATATGCGTAATTTCATATCGTACAATTACGTTAAGAAATACTGTATGTTAATCTTCCCCTATATATATATATATATATATATATATATATATATATATATATATATATATATATGAGGGTTATCTTGAGAACACTAAATATTGCGATAATCGTGAGAAAACTAATCGAAATCAATTTTTTAATACAAACCTCACTAAAACACAAAAGTAAAAAATTACTCTTTAAATAATTCATCTATTATATTAAAATCACTCTTAATGAGTTTTTTACACATGTATAAATGGCAAACTTACACATGTGTAAAGTTTCTTTATTTATGAATACATGTAAATTTATTTTCTAATGTTGTATTCGAATAATAAGTGTAGTTTTTTTTTTAATTTGAATTGTTCCTAACCAAGTTCTCGAGGTTTATTAATTCATTCTCACGGTTCACGCAATATTTAGCGTTATCATTTAAACTCCCAAATATATATATATATATATATATATATATGGCGTGGTTCTAGAGTGAACACTAGTGTATTTGTGAACTAAGTGAACAAATCCTAGTCATTGGTTTATATCATCAAATCGTAAAATACACCAGTGTATTTTCATCATCAAATTTTGGCCATTGATGTAAACTTATGTATACACTTGTGTATTGAGAATCAAGGGCTAGGATTAGTTCACTAGTGTTCATTATCAAGGGGGTTGTTCACTAATGAACATAACCCTATATATATATATATATATATATATATATATAAAGGATCCGTTAGGAACCACCCTTTATTGCGAGAACACGAGAACCAATGTGAATACAACCAAAAAGACCTAGAAAAATAAAAATACACAATTTTTTAATATATTTTTTGAAAAAACAAAAAATACACACAATTTTTTAATATATATATATATATTATATATATTTGAAAAATCGCTATATTTCGTCACTAAAATAAACAATAAAAAATTCGAGTAATAATTATCCATGCACATGTGCATATGTATAATTTATTTGATAAATTCCATAATACATTACCAATATTAGACAATTGCACTTTCATTTACACTACCATCCATAATACACTACTTTTTACATTAACAATATTAGAAATGCACATGTGCATCTATATGTATGAACATGATATAACGTATTTTGGTACACTACTTTGAATACACTTTCCATTTCATCTATAATACCGTCCATAATACACTACCATTAACTCCTACCATCCATAATACAATACCATTACCAATATGACACTTTATTACATGTACATCAACACCCTTTATACCATTCAAACAACATATTACATCATAAAGTGACAAATATAACCAAACCATCAACCACTAGATATAACTAATTAAAAAACATATATATGGCCCTATTTCATCATTCAAGATCACAAACTTTTGTCCCAAAACATGTTATATCACATGTGCATTTTTAGTATTGGTAATTTAAAAAGTAGTGTATTACGGATGGTAGTGTAAATGAAAGTGCATTTGGCTATTACTGCTAATGTATTACAGAATTTATCCAAGAAATGATACATATGCACATGTGCATCGATAATAGTTGCTAGAATTTTTTTGTAACGAAAATTTAGCGATTTTTTTAAAAAGGAATATTAATTTTTTTTTTTGTGTTTTTTAGATTTTTTAAGTATTTTCTTGTGTTCATATTGGTTTTTACGGTTCTCGCAATAAAGGTGATTTTTGCATGACCCCTACCCTTTATATATATACATAGGATTCAGTCCAAGGGAGAACCACCCCTAGTTGCGAGAATCATGAGAACCCATTTGAACCGATACAGAATTGACAATTCATACACATTCAAATTAAATAAAAAAGGGCATTTTGTACTTTTTGTCTTCGTTTCGCATCTACCCCATCTCTCTCTCTTCTCAAATGTTAGACATTCTCACATATACCCTACTCTCACACCTTCTTATAGCATTCTCTCACCAACACCTTTCTTTCAAACCCTCACTCTCTCTCTCTAAAATATATATACGATGAACAAAACCACCCAAAAAACCTAAACTCAGATCCACTGCCAATCTAAACCCGTATTCAGATCGACCGCAATTTGACCAATTTGAACAACAACCATATTTAGATCCACAGCGAATCTATCGGAACAACACGCAAGCTGGAATAAGATGAATAACCCCAACCATCATCTGGAGCCTTACTCAACTTCTCATTAAGCACCATGGTGGTGCATGGCGGCGACGATGGGGCTTTGGCGGAGTCCGGTGTGGTAGTTTGTTTGGGGGAGGGGGTTAGGTGTTGGTGGTTGGTGCGGGGTAGCGGCTTGCAACCATGGTGGTGCACGGTGGTTCTAGTTGAAAAGGCTCCAGCAGGGAGAGGTTCTGAAGGCGGCGTTTTTGACGGGGACCATTCTTCCAGAACCTAGTCGCGTCGCCTCTACTCGCTGCCCCTTTTACTCTTCTTCTCCAGCCAGAACCTCTATGTCGTTCTTTTCTCTCTACTTTTCCGGATTGGAAGGAGTTTTTTTTGTTGAAGATAGGTGTGAACAATAGCAGATTTTGGGATTTTCTAGTGATAGTCGCTCACAAGTAAATGGGGAGGATGGGTTGAGGGGTTTTTTTTGTAATGCTCTATAAATCTGTCGTATAAATATTGGTGCTTTAGAGATGGATTGAGGAGAGTTGGATGATACCTTTCGTATAAAGCACTGAGTTACGATTTTCTACTCTCTTTTCAGCCTTTTGATGATACCTTTGAGAAGAGTTGGATTGAGTATGAGGTTGCACACTATTTAAATAAGATATGTTTGAATCTTTATGGTATGTTCTTATATTTCTTTTGATGTATTGATTGTGTTACCCACAAACACAAAAGAAGGAAAAAGACATCAGTAGTTTTGATGTATTAATTGAGCTGAATCATATACATGAGATTATGAGTTATGAGAGTAATTAATATGTTTTAGGTTGGATTTTATTTGCAAGATAAGCTTAAGCTCAAATAAGTAGGCTCGAACCAAGGCGAGCTCGAGCTTAGTTGGAGTAAAAATAATTTGATGTAAAAAATTCTTGTATTTACAACGGCATAAAAAAACAATGTAAAAAACTCTCGCAAAAACATTTACATGATGATAAAAAAATTTCATTTAAAAAAAGTTACATGTAGAATTTCATTTTTTCAAATTTACACTTGTGTTTGTGGTTTTTTGATGATTTGAAAAATAATTTTAGTTGGGATTTTAGGTTTTTTATAGTTTTCTGTTGCTCGAATGTAAAAAAGCAATGATAAAAATTTGGATGTAAAAAACATTAACGTCATCGTAAAAAAACATGTCACTTGTATGTTTCGCTTTTTTGATGATTTTGAATAGATTAAGGTCAATCAATACAAATGTTATTACTTCCCTAATCGCCGTCCTGATGGATGTAAAAAATATTTTGATGTAAATCACAATATTTTTTAAAATATTTACATTCGATGTAAAAAATGTCTTGTAAAAGTCGACGTCAAAATATTTACATTCGATGATGTAAAAACGATTGTGTTTTTGTGTTCATGTGGGAAATGACGAATAAAATTTTATAAAAGTCAGATGTAAAATACATTTACATCGTTGCACTATCTTAGGACTTCCTTTTTTACTTGTGTTCATAGGTGTTGCAGTGTCTTTGCGAACGAGGATGATGAAGATCAAGATTGACTTTGGCTTTATTTATTATTTGTTATATTCTTTTGGTGATTTTACGTCAATTGAAATATTTAGGTCTATGTAAATATTTTGTCATATCTTGTATTTTTTTTTTTCCACATTTTTGGAACTTATGGAAGTGTAAACTTTTATAGCAATTTTAAATTTTTTTATCGAAATTTAGATGTTAGTTTTTATTAAAAAATAAGAAAATAAAGATTCTTTTTGTTATAAGTTTCATTTGATTATCTTTAAGTAAATGATGGTCTGCAAATTTGCAGAGGAGAGAGGGTGTCAAGGTCTAAAATGCCCTTTAATGTACTTTGAATAATAAATAGTTACAGCTTGTAATTTTTAGCACATGTGAATTGCAAATTGAATATAAGTCACACAAACATAAAGGATCAATGGATGTTATGAGTTCTTTTGGTTTCTTTAACTAAGGGTGGTTTTCATTTTAACCAATTACTATATGTGTGTATATATATATATGGTGGTGGGATTAAATAAAAATTTAATTTTGCCTAAGTAAGATAAGAAGGGATCTTAACTTTTCATTTTTCAAAGGCTAAGATGAAAATATAGAAAAAAAAAGAGAAGTCAAGGGCATTATTTGAATGTAAACTTGTGTGTGCGGCATTTTAAAATAAAAAATTTATGCTGAAACAAGTGATCTTTTTTAAGTTTTTTGAGAATTGTTTTTGGAAAAACCTTTTGTATGACCTAGTTCTTATGGTTCTCACAACTCAAGGTGGTTCTCATTTTAACCTAACCATGTGTACATATATATATATATATATATATATATATATATATATATATATATAGGTCAGGAGTTCGCTACAAAGTTCAAATTTCATAAAAAGTGTAAAAAGTCATAAAAACACCATAATATCAACCATAAAACACATAAAAAAACTCACAAATAACATAATGAAGATTACTAAAACATCATGTATGTGGGTTTTGTATTGTTTTTTTAGATGATAAGACTCTGATTATGGAATAACAAATATTATGATGTTTTATGTTGATTAGCATTTTGTGTTTTAAATTCATAGTTCTACGATGGTGCATTTGAAGTTTTTATGGACTATTAGGGTTTGAGTATGGTGTTTATGTAATCTTTATTGTGTTATTTGTGGGTTTTATGTGTGTTTTATGGCTGAAATTTTAGTGTTTTGTGATTTTTTTACACTTTTTAGAATATTTGGACTTTGTAGCCGAAACCCATCCTATATATATATAGGGAAGGGTTCATTAGAGAAATCTAAAAAGTGGGGAACAATGGAGAAACGACTCAAACGAACTCCGATTCATTCCAGCGGCGTTGTAACTAGCTCGTCGAACCCTAACTAGGATCTCTGAACCATAAACCCCAAATCCTAAACCCTAAAGCTAAACAATGTGGGTCCCGATGAGGGCGGTTCTAGACGGAAGTTTGGGCGTATGATAGTACCGATTCGGTAGAAAGGCAGTAGAAACAAAATCAGCGGAAGTATTCATTAATTCATACCGAAAGAGTATACATTTTGTCTGGCTGGCAGAATTCCTAAAGAGAATCCGCCAGCGTTTCTCCTCAGGGAACTTCCAAAACTTAACAAACAATGAACACACAACACCTATATATAGACATGAGCAGCTCGTGCGAATGGTTGCTCGTACGAGTGACAAGATGTCACTCGTGCGAATGGTTGCTCGTACGAGTGACAAGATGTCACTCGTACGAACAACATAAGCTCAGTCGTACGAGTAAGATATTTATCACTCGTACGAGTCACATTATCACTCGTACGAGTCACATTGTCACTCGTACGAGCCAGTTCTCGCTCGCACTTGGGTCGTGTGTTCGTATCTAATCTATACGATACTCAATACACACTCTTTCTAGCCTATTCACACAGTGACGGACATAAAGTGCACCAACAAACAATAATGGATAAACCTAAGCTAAACCGTAAAATCTAAACTATAAACCCTAAAAGTTAAACCCTAAACTGTAAAGCTAGACACCAAACCCTAAAGCAAAACCCTACTATAAGACCCTAAAAGCCAAACCATAATATATTTAGGGTTTAGGTGTTAGAATTTATGGTTAAGAGACACTAGTTAGGGTTCGACGAGGCGGTTCCAATGTCGTTGGAATAAGTCCAATCGGAGTTAGTTTGAGTCGGTTCCCCATTGTTCTCCAATGAACCTTGCACTATATATATATATATACACACACACACATACACATAGGGTTAGGGTAAAATGAAAACTTATACGAGTTGTGAGAACTTAGAGAACTCGGCCTTACGAAATGTTTTTTCAATTTTTTTACCAAAAATCCTAAAAGAATCAACTTTTCAAAATTTTTTTCATTTACGGCAGCCATAAATACTGTAAAAAGTGATGTCATGCTTATGTAATCACCTTTCACAACTAATGTAAGGGGCCAAAAACACTATTTCGATTTTTTTTTTATTTTTTACAATAGTTTTTCTTAACATTTTAATATAGGGGTGTGAAAAAAATGGGGGCAAAACTCGCACGGGAATACCGAGTTCTCTAAGTTCTCACAACTCAAAAGGATTTTCTCTTGATCATATATATATATATATATATATATATATATATAGTGTGAGGTTAATTGAAGAACACTAAAAAAATGAGTAACAAGGGAACAGTAAACTTAACATGTTAAAGATCAATTTTCTTTTTAAAGTTTTTTGGCGCTTTTACTTGTAAATACATGTAGAATCACTTTTAATAAAAAAAAAACAAAACTATAAATATAAAAAAATGTTTAAAAAATAGTTAAAAAAAGGCTAATTTTTTTTACAAAAATGAACTTTTTATTGGAATAGTTTCTACCCATTTTTATACGGAAAAGCGTTGAACTTGTTTTACAAAATTGATTTTTAACATGTTAAGTTAATTTTATAAGATATTTTTATTTCAATTTTTTATAATACATTTTTTTTATATTTTTAGTTTTTAATTTTTTTTATTAAAAATGCTTCTACATATATTTATAAGGAAAATCGTCGAAATTTAAAAAAAAACTTGATTTTAACATTTTAAGAGTGTTCCCCGGTTCCCCACTTTTTGAGTGTTGCTCAATAAACCTCACACTATATGTATATATAAGGTGGGGTTGTAGAGTGAACACTAGTGTATTTGTGAACTGAGGGAACAAATCCTGACCATTGATTTACATCATCAAATCGTAATATACACAGTGTATTTTAATCATCAATTCTTGGCCATTAATTTACACATGTGTATTGATAATCAAGGGTTAGGATTAGTTCACTAGTGTTTACAATCAAGGGGGTTGTTTACAAATGAACCTAACCCTATATACTATGAAGCACAGGGATGGCAAGTATCATTAAGTACCCGTCCCGAGGACGTTTTGGGGTCAAAAACGCCATGGGGACGTCCCCAAATGTTTCCGGGAAAGTGGGGAAGGCGGTATGACATTTTGAGGACGTTTCCCATTATATTCGGCGAAAAAATCAGACTTCATGATGCTTTCTGCTGGAAACTATCAAGAAGAAGATGAAGATAGCGGCTGGTTTCAGCATGTTTTAGGCTTTAGGGTTATATAATCTTATGTATTTTGACGTTTAGCCCCTCTATCTTTCACTAGTTTTCATTTATTCCTAAACTTGTAAAATTTATCTAAAACGTGTAAAATTAATTTGTACATGTTAACATTTAACCCCCATTAATTTCACTAGTTTACATTTTGGTCCTTAAGTTTATAAATTTATACATAAAAAATATATATATCTTTTATATTTCTTTTGTCGTACCTTCGCCGTACCGTGTCTTGAATTTTTGAGTTTTGCCGTTCCCCGTACCCGTATCGTCCCCATACCCGTTTCCGTGCTACATAGCCTATATATGTATATATATATATATATGTGTGTGTGTGTATAGGGTAAGGTTCATGAGTGAACAAAATAAATTTATCCTCACCATTGATTTTTTGGATCTAGATTTTTCTTTAGTGACAAGATTGTAATTATCTTTTTGTAACTTACATGTATTTTAACAGACACAAGCGTATAATTTTATTTTTCTCTCTTCTGATTTCTCTTTCCAATTAAATGAATATTTAAGTACATCCTCTATATTTTTCTTTGCAAAATTACCTAACTTAATATTTGATAATTTAAAAAAATACAAACATTACCAACTATTGTTCTATCTAGAGCACGATTAAAAATATTTAATTACATTCTCTATACATATATGTATTAGATCAATGTTTGATTAAAAGATGCATAGTGGAAACAAGATGTAATAATACACAGGTGTATAAGTCTGGTAAATACCGACCTGTATACACTATGTACTTGAATTATACAAAAGTGTATACGCCTGCTATATGCTGACCTGTATACACATATGTACTTGAATAATACACAAGTGTATAAATCTGGTTTATATCGACCGGTGGAAACAAGATGTGATAACACAAAAGTGTACAAGTCTTGTATACATACTAACCTGTATACACATATGTTAAAAACATAATTTAATTAAGTTTTACTATTTATTTTTTAAAAGAACATAAGGGTTTATTTAAAAAAAAATAGCCATTCAATCTCTTATAATTAAAATTATGAAGAAATAACTAAAAATGAGAGAGAGAGAAAGAGAGAGTTAAGATAAGAAAATTAAGAGATTTTAATTAAAAATACTTGTCTAATGTCAATTTTACCCTTTTAATATAAAAAATATCAAGGGCCAAAATTAGTTCACTCTCAAGAAGTTGTTCACAAATGAACCTAATCCTATATATATATATATATATATATATATATATATATATAAATGGAGAATTTCTATTGGTTTACAAATTATTCTTTTTATTCTTACAAAATTTTTCTTCTCAGATGAACTCTCTACTATATATATATATATATATATATATATATATATATATATATATATATATAAATGGAGAATTTCTATTGGTTTACAAATTATTCTTTTTATTCTTACAAAATTTTTCTTCTCAGATGAACTCTCTACTATATATATATATAGGATTAGGTTCATTTGTGAACAACTTCTTGAGAGTGAACTAATCTTGGCCCTTGATATTTTTTATATTAAAAGGGTAAAATTGACATTAGACAAGTATTTTTAATTAAAATCTCTTAATTTTCTTATCTTAACTCTCTCTTTCTCTCTCTCTCATTTTTAATTATTTCTTCATAATTTTAATTATAAGGGATTGAATGGCTATTTTTTTTAAATAAACCCTTATGTTCTTTTAAAAAATAAATAGTAAAACTTAATTAAATTATGTTTTTAACATATGTGTATACAGGTTAGTATGTATACAAGACTTGTACACTTTTGTGTTATCACATCTTGTTTCCACCGGTCGATATAAACCAGATTTATACACTTGTGTATTATTCAAGTACATATGTGTATACAGGTCAGCATATAGCAGGCGTATACACTTTTGTATTATTCAAGTACATAGTGTATACAGGTCGGTATTTACCAGACTTATACACCTGTGTATTATTACATCTTGTTTCCACTATACATCTTTTAATCAAACATTGATCTAATACATATATGTATAGAGAATGTAATTAAATATTTTTAATCGTGCTCTAGATAGAACAATAGTTGGTAATGTTTGTATTTTTTTAAATTATCAAATATTAAGTTAGGTAATTTTTGCAAAGAAAAATATAGAGGATGTACTTAAATATTCATTTAATTGGAAAGAGAAATCAGAAGAGAGAAAAATAAAATTATACGCTTGTGTCTGTTAAAATACATGTAAGTTACAAAAAGATAATTACAATCTTGTCACTAAAGAAAAATCTAGATCTAAAAAATCAATGGTGAGGATAAATTTATTTTGTTCACTCATGAACCTTACCCTATACACACACACACACACACATATATATATATATATATACATATATAGGCTATGTAGCACGGAAACGGGTATGGGGACGATACGGGTACGGGGAACGGCAAAACTCAAAAATCCAAGACACGGGTACGGCGAAGGTACGACAAAAGAAATATAAAAAATATATATATTTTTTATGTATAAATTTATAAACTTAAGGACCAAAATGTAAACTAGTGAAATTAATGGGGGTTAAATGTTAACATGTACAAATTAATTTTACACGTTTTAGATAAATTTTACAAGTTTAGGAATAAATGAAAACTAGTGAAAGATGGAGGGGCTAAACGTCAAAATACATAAGATTATATAACCCTAAAGCCTAAAACATGCTGAAACCAGCCGCTATCTTCATCTTCTTCTTGATAGTTTCCAGCAGAAAGCATCATGAAGTCTGATTTTTTCGCCGAATATAATGGGAAACGTCCTCAAAATGTCATACCGCCTTCCCCACTTTCCCGGAAACATTTGGGGACGTCCCCATGGCGTTTTTGACCCCAAAACGTCCTCGGGACGGGTACTTAATGATACTTGCCATCCCTGTGCTTCATAGTATATAGGGTTAGGTTCATTTGTAAACAACCCCCTTGATTGTAAACACTAGTGAACTAATCCTAACCCTTGATTATCAATAATAATGTGTAAATTAATGGCCAAGAATTGATGATTAAAATACACTGTGTATATTACGATTTGATGATGTAAATCAATGGTCAGGATTTGTTCCCTCAGTTCACAAATACACTAGTGTTCACTCTACAACCCCACCTTATATATACATATAGTGTGAGGTTTATTGAGCAACACTCAAAAAGTGGGGAACCGGGGAACACTCTTAAAATGTTAAAATCAAGTTTTTTTTTTAAATTTCGACGATTTTCCTTATAAATATATGTAGAAGCATTTTTAATAAAAAAATTAAAAACTAAAAATATAAAAAAAATGTATTATAAAAAATTGAAATAAAAATATCTTATAAAATTAACTTAACATGTTAAAAATCAATTTTGTAAAACAAGTTCAACGCTTTTCCGTATAAAAATGGGTAGAAACTATTCCAATAAAAAGTTCATTTTTGTAAAAAAAAATTAGCCTTTTTTTAACTATTTTTTAAACATTTTTTTATATTTTATAGTTTTGTTTTTTTTTTTTATTAAAAGTGATTCTACATGTATTTACAAGTAAAAGCGCCAAAAAACTTTAAAAAGAAAATTGATCTTTAACATGTTAAGTTTACTGTTCCCTTGTTACTCATTTTTTTAGTGTTCTTCAATTAACCTCACACTATATATATATATATATATATATATATATATATATATATATATATATATATATATATATATATGATCAAGAGAAAATCCTTTTGAGTTGTGAGAACTTAGAGAACTCGGTATTCCCGTGCGAGTTTTGCCCCCATTTTTTTCACACCCCTATATTAAAATGTTAAGAAAAACTGTTGTAAAAAATAAAAAAAAAATCGAAATAGTGTTTTTGGCCCCTTACATTAGTTGTGAAAGGTGATTACATAAGCATGACATCACTTTTTACAGTATTTATGGCTGCCGTAAATGAAAAAAATTTTGAAAAGTTGATTCTTTTAGGATTTTTGGTAAAAAAATTGAAAAAACATTTCGTAAGGCCGAGTTCTCTAAGTTCTCACAACTCGTATAAGTTTTTATTTTACCCTAACCCTATGTGTATGTTTGTGTGTATATATATATATATATAGTGCAAGGTTCATTGGGATTTTGGGGTTTTGGGGGTTAAAAGAGCGTTCACATGCTAGCTCTTAAATTCTATGAGAAAAGATTTTCATATTATAAACGGTGGTTGTGAGAGGATAAAAGAGAAAATATTACTGTTCATATTTGAGGGGACATTGTTCACACTCTATAATTTTTTAATACATTTTGAAAGTGGTTATGAGTGTAAGTGAGAGAAAAGGTAATGATAAAGCTTCAAAAATATTATTTAATTAAAAGGAGAGAGAAAAGATAGTTGTTTTTAATATAATTTAAGTGTTTTAATGTAATTATAGGGTAAAAAATGATAGGTAGAATGTGAATGCTTTAAGAAACCCCGAACCCAACCTTTCCGTATGGTCGCGGACTAGGCTGGTTGTAGTGTGGGCTTCAGAAGTGTCGGAATAATTGGCCCAAATCCTAAAAACAATCCATGTGAAGCCCAAACAAATTACAAGTTGTCGGTACAAAGGCTCTAGATTGGGTAATTTCCTTGCTAGGCCGGCCTGTTTTACACCAACTTGGTAATCCATGATACACATGATTTTAAAAATTAATTTTTACTAGTATTTCGGACCCGCGTTGCGGCGATACCGTTAAAAAAAAAAGACATAAAAACATTAAATCACACACGCGTTGAGACGTTTACCCCATAAATCAACACATATCCATGTTTCCCACCTCCAAACACTGGTTTTAGAGTAAATTTACACTTACGCCTGTCAACCAAATTCTTCTAGTTTCACCAGATAAGGCATCTCAACTATGATCTCTATGTGTGTTGAACCCATTTCCATGTTTCAATTAAACTGACCGAGAACCAATCTCCCATTAAAGCTAAAGTATTAAAGATTAAATAAAACAATTAAGTACATTTTCTATACCTTTATACATTGCTTATATTTATCTGGCAAATCATCATCAAGAACTAAATCATCTTCGTTAATTCACCAATAATAATCTAAAAAAAAGCTTTTTATTTTGTTGTAGACTCGAGATACAAATACTATATTTAAGGAATTATATAACACATAAATATAATGGTTATTAAGATTTTCAAGGTTGCTTCCATTTCCCTAGGGGTTGTTAGAATTAACCAGAATCAAAAATGAAAAAGGGATACTTTAGCTGCAAGACTTGTATCATTGGCTAAGAAAAATGTAAAAAGCTGAAAGTGAAATATACTCACAAAAGAAATTTGTAAATTAATATATAGATAATTTGTGTTTTGAATATTAGCATTGTGTATTTCCTAAAATTTTGGACTCCACAACTCAAATTCCTCCATGAAAGTAGATCATGTTGAAGTTGATACACATTTTATGGAGCCAAAAATGGAACATCAAATTAAATGACCAACAACCCATCGTCTATATCGCATCATGTCTTTTAACCTTCATATCTCTTTTCTTTCCGATTCTTCTTCTTCTTCTTCTTCTTCCATGCATGAATACCAAATCTGAATCTCTTAAAAAATAATGTCATCTGATCATCAATCACCTCAAAAAAGCATACTAATAACTGGTGCAGCAGGTTTCATAGCTTCTCATGTCACCAATCGTTTTGTTTCCAATTACCCTAATTACAAGATTGTTGCTCTTGACAAGCTTAGCTATTGTTCATGCCTCAAGAATCTACAACCATCTTTCCCATTTTCCAATTTCAAGTTTGTCAAAGCGGATATTACAAGTCCAGATCTCATCAATTACCTTCTGGATGCTGAAGAAATCAACACGATTATGCACTTTGCAGCCGAAACTCACGTTGATAATTCGTTCGGGAATTCATTCGAGTTCACTACCAACAATATTTATGGAACACATGTGTTGTTAGAAGCATGCAAGGTCACTAGGCGCATAAGCCGGTTTATTCATGTGAGTACGGACGAGGTCTATGGTGAATCGGATTTCGAGACTGATATTGGGAGCTCCGAGGCCTCCCAATTGCTTCCTACCAACCCGTATTCGGCTACAAAAGCGGGTGCGGAGATGTTGGTCATGGCGTACCATAGATCATATGGGATGCCAATAATAACCACAAGAGGGAATAATGTGTATGGGCCGAACCAGTTTCCGGAAAAGATCATACCCAAATTTATTTTGCTAGCAATGAGGGGTGATCCGTTGCCGATTCATGGCGATGGATCGAACATTCGGAGTTATTTGTATAGTGGCGATGTCGCGGAGGCGTTTGATGTGGTGCTTCATAAAGGCGCGATCGGGCATGTTTATAACATCCGCACGAGGAATGAGAGGAGTGTGTTGGATGTGGCTGCCGATATATGTAAACTTTTCGGGTTTGATGTCACGAAAACCATAAGTTTTGTAAACGATAGACCGTTTAACGATAAACGGTACTTTTTAGATGATCAAAAGCTAAAAGATCTCGGGTGGGAGGAGAGGACGCCATGGGAAGCCGGGTTACGAATGACCATTGCGTGGTATCGTGAAAACCCGGATTGGTGGGGGAACGTGACATCCGCACTGCACCCCCACCCTCGGATCTCACCCATGGTACCATCACACAATGAAGAGTTTTTGATCATGCAATATAAAGTTGCATGCTCGACTAATGATGTTAAGTTCTTGATCTACGGTCGGACCGGGTGGATAGGAGGATTGTTGGGAAAATTATGCACGGATAAAGGGATCCCGTATGCTTACGGGCGAGGTAAGCTTCAAGATAGGAAAACGTTGCTAAGCGATATACGGGCAATGCAGCCTACTCATGTGTTTAATGCGGCTGGTGTAACGGGCAGGCCGAATGTGGATTGGTGTGAAACACATAAGGCCGAAACCATAAGAACAAACGTCGTTGGAGCGTTAAATTTGGCTGATGTATGCAAGCAAGAAGGTGTTTATATGATAAATTTTGCAACCGGATGCATATATCAATACGATACGGATCATCCTCAGGGTTCGGGGATCGGATTCAAGGAAGAAATAAGCCTAACTTCACAGGATCGTTCTACTCCAAGACAAAGGCTATGGTAAAGAATTAATCACAACTCATATAAACCAAAAATGAATTACTTTTGGAAGTAGGCTTTTTTTAATACTAATCTAATACGCTCTTAATGATATACCACTCTCCACTATAACCCTCAACTTCATGAGGAGATGATCATTTTACACACATGATACCATAGGCCAAAAGTATCATTCCTAGATACACCAGTCTCGTTCCTAAACAACCTATTAATACAATAATTTTGACAAAAATTGGTTATAATCTATGAATTTTATATTGTTTTTGATTGAGTTGTAGAGTATAACACCTTCTTTTAATGTTTAGGTGGAGGGAATGTTGAGGGACTACGACAACGTTTGCACATTAAGATTAAGGATGCCAATTTCGTCGGATTTAAGCAACTCAAGAAACTTTATAACAAAGATCACATGTTACAACAAAGTGGTTAACATACCGAACAGTATGAGCGTACTAGACGAGCTCCTACCGATATCGATAGAGATGGCAAAGAGGAAATGTAAAGGGGTGTGGAACTTCACAAATCCAGGTGTTGTGAGCCACAATGAGATCTTGGAGTTGTATAGAGAATACATAGACCCTAACTTCAAATGGGTCAATTTTGATTTGGAAGAACAAGCCAAAGTGATATTAGCTCCAAGAAGCAACAATGAGTTGGATGTATCTAAGCTCAAGAAAGAGTTCCCAGAGTTGTTGTCAGTTAAAAGTTCTATAATCAAGTACGTCTTTAAACCCAACCAAAGAGTTGAATGATTGTTTGAACTAAATCGGTCGTAGTTGAGGGCGGCCTACGATCTTGGAGCCACATGACCTAGGAACAAAAGATGTCCGTGCTAGTGTAAGGCTTCTAAGGACACCGTATTTCCCGGTGTAAGGATACAATGAAGGACAAATGTTGTAGCAGCTAGTAAGGTCATTTCTTTGTGTGAAGGAGTTTATATCATCTAGGAAGCACGGTCCTACCCTTTTTGGCTTCTCATATTTAGTAATCTGTTGGACATTTAGAAGTATATTGAGTTTAAGTCTTAACTAGGTTACAAACCCGTGTAATACACGGGTTGATAACTATAATGTTATATGATTAATACTAAAAAAAGTTATGTTTTAAAAAATATATGCATTGCACAGTTTAATATAATATGATTTGTAAACACTGATATGTATTTAAAAATTGAACAATGGCAGTCATAATATTTGTTAAGTTAATTTCTAAAACATTATTTTTTTAAATAGGTATTAACTTTGATTTCACAATATATTAATAATAATGTCCCAAGTTGTGATCTCCGGCGAGTTCCAATAGGTTTTTTTGATTGACAACCATGCTGATCTTGATCCTTCCTTTCCACTTCGATCATATGTTTGACAATTTTGTCACACCTCAATCCTAAAAATTCTGCATAACTCATTCTACTATTCTCATCCAAAAATGATTGATCTTATTTTAATTGTTTGATCTTAAATGTATGTACTTATTGCAATTTTATATGTTAAATTGATATATCGTACTCATATATAAATAATAAGTATATAAATAACTTTATCAACAATGATTTTAGTGTATTAATTTATCAAATTTTTATAAAGAGAAAAGCTGAATTTTAATTACGAAAGAAATAAGTATATAAAAGTTAACAGATTAAGTGATAATCAAATAAATAGACATTAGGAAATTAAATTTAATAAAAAGGAAAAACAATCACATATGTAAGTTTGATATTCAATAAATAAATACGTTCTTTTTTGCACAATAAATGATTCAAATTGATTTGTAATTTTGAAAGAACTATATAATAAGTAAAATAACTAAATTATAAATTTAGAAAACATTTATGAGGAAACTTCCCTTATTTTAGCATTTAAAAAGAGATATATTTGAAGTTTAAAGATATTTATCTACATTATAATAAATGACGATAACTTGGAAAAAAAATATTAGAGAGTTTCGTATTTACCGATACATGTCCTCTATAAAATTTGGTTTATTATATAGTATAGATATAGATGTGAATAAGGATATCTTGTTTTATATGAAAATATGCATGTTGATCCTTTATAATTAAGAATTATCCTTTTTGAGTTTTATTTAGTTTTGTATAAAAATAAGCTTGATCTCACACTTCTTACGTACTCTAATACATACACCATAATTGACTCTTCACGTTGATAACTATCTATTACCTTTGTCTCGTTTATTTGCTTGATTGCTACAAAAAAGAATCGTTGTATTTGGTTGCATCAAATCATGGAGGTGAACGTTGTCGAGACTGCAAAGGTAATTTATAGAAGTGGCATTTAAACATTAATCGTGTACAGTGGTGGACCTAGGAGTTATTTCCTGGGGTACGAATGAGGGGTTCCACCAAACTTTCAAGAGATGCGATCGTGTTTTTTTTGCCTGTAAAATATACTATTTTTTTAAGGGGTGACGCCCACCCACCCAAGCTTGTACTTGGGTCCGCCCATGTTGGTGTATTCTACACCAAATCATAGGTGAACCAGGCAATCCATTACTAAACAATGGAGTATCAGTGTCGTGCATTCACCAACGGAATGCACCCTTCTGTATATACTATATATATTGATGAAACTTCGATGGATCCCGACAAAACCCCAAAAATAATGAAAAAGGCAATAAAAGGGTCGGTAATTTATTGGCAATGCCCGATCTCGGAGTCTAACTGACAGTTACCAATGAAATCCATGTGCACTTTCGTTGTTTTTGGAGGAACTCATTATTGATGAACAATCCCTCGTAACATTTGAGGATAGTTTTTTTTTTCTTACAAGATTCCCTGCGAGTCTTTTCAGTCATTCATTGTTGCAGGTCCGTCACCTACGGATTAATCTTTGGTGTATAGAGAACACGATTCCCACTCATTCTTTTCAGTTGTTTGTTAGCGTGGTGTCACACCCTGGTTTCGACACCATGGGCATGCCACCATCGATTGGTACCCGTTTGAAATAATGCGCAGCGGAAAATAGTCATTTTTATTATTTAATAAATAACTCATGAGTATATAACATGCTTACATAAACTGGGATTTAAACACCCGTTTGTTCTTTACAAAACATTGTTCAAATTAAACATCATTAGTCATTACATCTCCTATCCTCGTACAGTTGTATAAAAAATATTTCCACAATGTTTTATCATGCTTAAGCTGGAGTCGAAATTCCTTCAGCAACTACACTTGTAACCCAAATCTAGCTACAAAGTCTTATTGTGCTTAAGGAGTCAATATAATACCCTTGTAACTATTTTAATCTTGATTACTTTATTGGACTTTAAACTAATACGTTAGCGAAAAGCTAGTGAATAATGATAACAGGCACAGAACATTTTAATCATGAATATCATTAAAGCCATTTAACCATCTTACATTTTAATCATGAATAACATTAAAGCCATTTAACCATCTTTTGCTCTAGTAGTTTACACATTCGGCAGTACTATTTCACCTAAGTGTAAACCATGGTTCACACTTGGTTTTATGTATGAATCCTATAAAGATCCACTTAGTTTTACGTATGTCTCCGACTGAACTCGTGCCAGACCAACTACGGCCTTTCATCCGTACCACACGTATTAATATAATCAAACTATACATGCACTTAAAGCCTAAACACTTATCAACTCTAAACACTTATCCATAAACCACCATTTAATACATCCTCATGCTAGTTTCAAAGATATAAATCATTTTCAAGTTTTGAAAGAGTTAAATGTATTCACCTTGGTAACTTTAGCTAAGTGATACCTTAGAACTTCCAACATCGCGTTGTTCCATTAGTCCGTATTTTGGGACCGTTTCAAACTTAACGAGTTGACGTTAACCCGCGCGTTGTGGCGGGATATTGCTTAATGGTCTTTAGTAACCAAACAAAAAATAAACGGTAAACCACGTACCACGCGCCTCATAAAACAATACATAAAACTCACGCCTTGCGACAGTTAAATATGGACCCGTAATATATAAGATTATTAATTTGACATAATTGTAATAACAATAAACAAAACAAAATGCAGCAAAATAATCAATTTTACATAGCTAAACAATTTGTGAGTTTATCATAACATTTTTTAAAACAAAATTCTTAATCAACTTTTCATCATTCATACTCTCTAACTCAGTGTTACTTTCTAATAGAGTAACGTAATTAAAACTATTTGAATATAGAATCTAAATAAAAATTTATTTTCACATTCAAAAACATATGTTGGTTAAATTGTAATTTTTGATATACCATACCCTCAAGAACGTTATCAAATTTCTAAAAGATATATAGATAATATTTAGTTTTTTATTAAAATATCTTGAATGAATTAAAATTGGAAACTTAGTATGTATTGCTAAAAGTGAAGCCTTTGAGTAAATCCAGAACTTAATGAAAGGACATAAAATAATAAAACAAACTGTAATGTTTGTAACAAAATTGAATAAACGGAATGGTTAAAAATTAGTTGGGGGTAAATGCCATTTCTGATTTTTTGCACACTATCTAATATTTTTGTTGACTTTTTCTTAATTTCTAATGCCTTTTCTCATAATTCCTAATGCACCTCCTTTGAAAATTTAATAGCTTAAATCAAGTCATCTTCTCCAAAACTTTTAACTGATGCAATCCAAAATTTTCTAATATACAATGTGTAGGGCTGGTAAAAAAGTGGGTATCAATGCTCAATCAAATACCACCCCACACACACACACAATAATATAATATGTGTAATTCAAGATACAACCATTAGAAAACAAAATTCATATCTCAACTATTCAAAAGTCTTTTTGACAGTTTTCTTCCTACACTCAATACACATGTTTAACAAATGAATTCAAGAATCGGAGAAGAAGCCAACTGTGCACCACTCCATCGCCACCACAACCACGTAGCCGAAGCCACACAACACCACCATGGAGTCGTCGCTACCACAACATCACCGACGAACCGCAGTCTCAACAACACCACCTCCGAACCACCGTCACCACAGCACCACCATAGATTCATCGTTACTACTGCCGTTCGATTTGTAAATCCAAAACTCTTCATCATCCATCACCGCCAAAACCGTCGCCCCCGACGGTCTCTCTCTGATTTCTCCGTAACCTCCATGGCCTGAAAACCGTAACCGCCATGGCCGGAGATTTATGGTGATGGCGGGGGTTATATAGGGAGTGAAAGGGTGACAAACGACAGGGGAACGGTGGTTGCAGCGGATACGTTAACGGTGCGTCGTTTTGGTTATCATCTTTAATCATGACGGCTTTTGAATGTTGTCGGTTTCATTAACACCGGTAGGTTTTGAGAGTAGAAGCATATATATTTCACATTGTTGTTGGTTGTTCTCACGTCATGTGTTTAGGAAGTTTGTATACACGATTTAATTTTAGTGGTCGCGTCTGATTACGGAGGTGTCCGATGTTATAAGTGTAGTTATTTTATATATAGTAGGTAAATGAAACGATGCGATGGTAATATTAAAGGGGTATGTGTGTTGATCAAAGGGTATATGTTAATCAAAAGGGTTTGCTTTTTGTATAGGTATAATATAATATAATAAATGATGTGATGATGCTTTAAAATTAAACGGGTGCTTTCAATGAAAAGGTGTGATGTGTGTTAAAAGGCACTCTAAGTTGCTAATTGTATAAGAGTATAATATATAACTAGTTATCACGTATAGAGCTTTTATACGTTGCATCGGGACGAAGAAACGTTGGTAATGCAAGTGTGGGTGTGTAGTAAACGAGCAAAGAAAATGAAAATTTGTGAATGTCAAATGAAAGTTTATAATCTCCTTTATAATTTATTTCCATTAGTCAGTGGCAAACCCCTACCCAAAGTGATGGGGATCTCCTATCGCATAGGGTTAACAGTCATCGGACACGGGTCGATTTCTAGACATGTGTAGATTACTGGACTGTAGTAAACCGCTAAGCATTGGGATGGTGGTCCCTAAGCCCCCTGTTCACATTCTACTTGTCAAGATACCTCACTTTCATAGATTATGGCTCCCGTAATTCAATTTCTACTCTAAGATGATCTATTTGTAGTTTGGGGTGTTTCACATTTGAATTGTCACGTTGCATTGCATTTTTCTAATATCTTGGTTTGGGAAGATATGTTACATTTTTTCATCTTTTCACTTTTAACCCTGGACTTGAACTTTAGCTTAATTCCATCTAAGTTCCTCTACTTTACAAATGTTCGAATGGGACCCGGAATTTTAAAGGATGTTATATTCTCCCTAGCTTTATATAAATCTTGTCCTCAAAATTAGTTATGAGAAGACTTCAACTTCATAATATCAATTAGGGTATAACTGTCACACCCCAACTGATGGTGGAAACATCTGAGACGTAATAGATTGTTCAAAAACATCATAACACTAGATTGCAACAATAGTTAAAATTAAAAATTTCATTTCCATATATTTGAATAGTACAATACATTGTTTGGAAAGGAAAATACAACAATTTGCAAGTTTCAAGACTAAAACGTAAAGAAATGCATAAATAACTTTGGTGAGTATCTAGTCCACCCTAAGTAGTTTTCTCGTATCGCGTCATTAAATATCTACAACATGTATAAAATATCCGTCAACAAAAATTATGTCGGTGAGCATACTAGTTTGTCTACATGACATAAGTATGAATAAAGTCTCAAATCCACATGTTAATGTATACTAACCATGAAATCATACTAGCTAGAAATAGCTAAAAATCAACCAGTGTCCACTAGTATAATCTTATTACCAAAGTGAATAAGACCGTTAAGATTGAATACTAAACAATGCACTAACGGGGTGTGTGCTACTCCTATAGAGCTATTGTAGGTTCACTTGGAGGATCAAGATAACCTACTTCCTTGTTGTTTAACACAAACACGAATGCGGAATCCAGGTGTATATGCAAACCAAAGCAAGAGCACAACCAATATAACAAAAGATATATCTTCAAATATTAACTAAATTGATTTGTAGGAGACCTAGTACATACACTCTTGAATAAACTGCTTATCTCTCTATACACTCTTTCTGTGCTCTCTTCTTGAAATTGTGAGGTGCATGTCTGTTTATATAGGTCACTCGCACGAACAAGCAACTGGCTCGCACAAACAAGCTACTGCTTAGTCTTGAATGGTCACTCGTACAAACAAGCAACTGGCTCACACGAACATGTTACTAGTTAGACTTGAATGGTCACTCGTACGAACAAGCAGTTAGCTCACACAAACAAGCAACTGGTTAGTCTTGAATGGTCACTCGTACGAACAAGCAGTTGGCTTGTACGAAGGACAATTCACTCGTACGAAGGACAACTCACTCGCACGAAGAAGTGATTCTTCGGGAAATTCTGCTAACAGACATACTGCATAGACAGCAAGATCAGAAACACAAAACTTAACAGTATGCACACATGCAACTATTTTAGAACACAAACAATGTTGTGTCTTTACTCCCATAACTTTCTTTTTTTAAACTCGTTCTCTTTGCCTTTAGCTTTCTTGGATGCCACATCTGCACACACAACAAAGCTAAACGCGCAATGAGAACAACTGCTAGGGATGTAATCAACCTTAGAGAATTTTCATTTGAAAATTTCACGAAGGATTGATTTTAAGCAAATTAGCAAATGACACACATGAGACCAACTCTCATTCAACTACCAACTGACAATACTTTAAGAGTTTTTAAGATTGTTCAATTTTAATCCATTAACCTTCAAAGCTTGTCAACTTCGGCCATTTATGAAGATGCAATTGTTTTCCGGCTTACAATCAGGATTTTAGGTAGGATAGACTCGAGTTCCAACATCGGTCAATCAAAAATAAACTAGAAGCAAAATCATTTTGGCTTTTATAAAATTTATATTAAAACTCACCTAAAATCTTTTTGACAATTTTCAATTTTTAAATGTAAAAAGGGAAAGCAACAAATAAATATTTAAAGACATTCTTTTTGCGAATTTCGAGGGTAAGATAATCATATTAGTATACGGTCATGCCAAAACACACTTGTTGTTCGATTAGTTAGCATTTAGATAAGTATCCTATAACAATTATCGGTATTATTGTCCTTATAGGCTCAACTTATCAGATGTACTCGCGGTTAGGGGATACGATTAATGTATGATTTATACTTACCGACCGGTGTTCATCCACTCACGACACATTCCAGAATCAAGACATGCACGAGAGAAAATCTTACCGGTGAGTATACTGCTTATCATCTGTTTCGACGTATAGATTGTGAGATACTCACTTATTTTTCATGAAAACAAGCCCTATGTGATTAAATCACTTATTGATGAGGAAATTGATTTTCAGATGCATGCAGGGCAAAGAGTAAGTCCATGAATAGGTTAGTACCAACGTACCGACAAAGAGACGAACTTAACTCCCGCATAAAACTGTGATACATTATCACTTATTGATTGAGTGATGTGATATGTTTATCACTTATTGATGGTTGTATGCAATATTTACACGTATGTATAGTATCATGGAAGTTCTAGACTTGTGTACTCGTTATTTTTCGGTAAAAGTTTCAACCATGATACCCAGATGATAAACAAGCATAAAGACCTCATATCTCAGAACCTCGGCATACTATCAAACGAAATTTCGGTACCAAGACCATATGCCATTGAATGGTTCCTACCTGGTCTTCAGTCAATTATGTTTATATCACCCTGTGCACACTTTAAAATGATTGTAAGCCTACCGATACATTGAATATAGAGCTACTTATCATTTTTCATTTTAAGTTCAAAGAGGTTTTGACAGAGCACTAATTTACTATCATTTTCTCTTTTTCTTGCCAGGAAACTCATTTTTTCCTCTTGTTTTTGTCGTTTTTGACGTTTTGCAATGTTTTTGTATTTTTCGGATTGGAATTTACTCTCCCTACTATGCAAAAAGTAAATTAAACCTTTAAATACATCTTTTTGGTTTTTTTGAAGAAAAATATTCACAAAAACGATTTCCTGATGTGGATTAACTCATGTTTTACCTCGATGCCGTTTACCAAAATTAGTTTAAAAAATTTATCAAGATTTTGGAAAAATGAGTTGTCACGTTGGTAATGGGTGTGGACCAAAACAACATTGATGAGTTTCATATTGAAATAATCACGTGTGAGGTGATATTCGAGATCAATGTGTTTGGTCTGGAGTGCTGTACGAGATTTTAGAACTCGGTAAAGCAACTTAAATATCGACAGAGATAGGAGAGATTAGAAAATTTAAAACCGTAATCCTGCAATTGCTACATGCATTGCCAGGAATCTGTGTGCTCTCCCAACCGTGTGGATTTCAAGGTCAATTTTGCAGCTACTTCATATATCTGAGAAATCTCTTCACAGCAACAAGATCATAAACCTCCGGGTCCGACTGGTAAGAAGCAAGAGAGCATGTGGAGAAGCTTGTACACATCATCTTTGGACGGTCCATACATGATGTTGTCTACATGTTTTTGCACCAGCAAAGGTCTTTGTCTTTCTCCTTGAGAAGTAGTGTACGGTTGTTCAATCCACGCCAAGGTATCCGCACACCCGGCTGGTTTGTTCAACTAAACACATTTTCTTCAATCACACCCGTGGAGAAATGTACACTGCACGATCATCTTGTAAGCTTTGAACTTCTTGTGGAAGATATAAGACATGAATCTTCGATAATCTTCTGACGTGCTGCAGGCACGTACATTTCGATTGAACCTATCCTGTGGATCCGATCCAAGCCTTAAACAAACACATTGTTGGTCGTTTTTCATCTTGTCGAAGTTATCAACTTCATTCACCAAACTTTCTTCACTCATTGGACATTATCTTCTCTTTCTCTCCAACAAAGGCAACAACTCCTAGCTATAACGATGTTTTGGAGCCGCATGTCGCCGATCTTGTGCCTGGATGCTCCACTATCAATAATTCTATATCAATAGTTCCTCCTGGAACATCCTGCACACTCATTAAAGATTAGTTGGAGATGGGGACCCAAGCCTTCATTGACTTTGGTCGTTCGACATCATCGAGAATAGGAACTTCGGTTTCCCAATTATTCGGAATGGATTGTGCTCCCCCTGAAACAATTACCGGTTTTGGTTTCCAAATTTGTTTTTGTTTCTCAATTTTAACATCTGGTTTTAATGATTGTGTTTGGACAACCTCCAGTTTTAAAGCCTTGTTAACATCTTTTTGTTGTTTCTTTCTCTGTTTCATTTCTCGTTGTTTAACAAGAAGAGGGTCCTATTTTGGCGAACAGATTTGGTATGGTAACGTTTACCACGAGGCACATCAATTTTCGCTTTTCCCTTTGTGAGATATGGACAGTTTTTGACAATGTGCCCATACTTACCACACTCAAAGCATGATCTCCGTTCAACAAACCTCGGGGTATTATAAATGTGATAGCTTGATGATGAACTTCGTGATCTTGAGGTACTTGGTCCTACATCACAACAATTTGTGTGTTGTGTGTAGTTGTTCTGACTGTTTCTCTTCAAATTTTTATTTTGTTTAACAAAATCCGTTTTGGATTTGTTTTCAAAAGATTCAATTTTATCAGTCTCTTGGGATTTCACGAAGTTCGCATTTTGAATTTTCTTCTTGTTTTGGCTCTGTTTGCTTTTTCCATTTCTTTGGTTAGCATGATTTTGCTTTCGTTGATTGTTTTGAGGTTTCAATTTTTGATTTTTGTATTTGTTTCTAACTTCAGATTTTAGGAGAGGAACACACTGAGTTACTATAACTCTTGGGCTCGAATTATCCAAAAACTTACTAGTAGAATCCTCGAAAACTTTATCAATCAAAGATTGATTGACATTTTTTATGGGAAAATCTTTGTTTGAGTAAACTTTGTGGGAACCAACCAATGTATAAAGCAAGTTCACGCTTTCATAGGTTTCAACATGAGCTTCAGCAATCTTGACATGGGTAGTCACACACGGTTTCGCTGCAGAATCACGGAGAATGTGATTTTCGAGAGGTATATTTTCCTCTTTTGTTACCTTATCTAACTGCTTACGTTTGTCCTCATCCGACTCGTCATTCGAACTATCATAATCCTCAATAATGGGAGGGTTTTGATCATTCATAGACTTTGAGTCATTGATGTCATCCGATTGATCTTGACTTGGAGATGTGCCATTAGTGAACCCTAGACCACCTGTAAATTCAGCTAGATCCAATGGAACGACGGGTTCAAACTGTGGCATATCTTCGTCATCTGACATTATGGTATAGTTGTGCCTAACCGGAGGGGGACAAGCCTGATAGCCAATGCATTTCATATCACCTTTCTTCTTTTGAACATTGTTGATGTGATCCAAAACATATCTTGAGTTGGAGTAACTGTCCAACTTAAGTTTGATTGCGTCATGTTCACACTTTGCACAGGCTAACTCCTTTTTCGTTTCTTCAAGCATGTTAATATAATTGTTAATGGTTGTTTGTTTTCTCAAAACATTCTTTATTAATTCAGAAACATCTTTCTTTATGGTTTCAATTGTTGTTTTAAATTCCTTTTGTTTTTCTTAAGAGCTGTGTTTGCCTCAGTGCACTTTGTCAGATCTACAATCAAACTCTGATGATGATTCTTTGTGTGATCAAATTTACCTTCAAGTTCTAAGTATTTTCCTTTTAAAACTATACATTCAAAACACTTAGACAGAATAGGTTTATCGAAACTTACCTGACTGGATTGGCAATCTAAACGTGCCATGAATGCTGCACGAAGAGTGGAAGATCCGATTGATGAGAGATGCTTGAAAAACTCATTAGATGACCCTTCAGTTTCATGTTCCAAATATGCTTTGCCGCTATCCGTCGATTCAGTTTCAGTAATCACACCATCTACTTCGGCATTAACATCTTCGGATCGATCTTTACTCGTAGTCGATTCTGCTTCATCTGAACTGCTGCTATCCCGTGAACTGTCGTCATTTCTAGACGATTCTCCATCGTTATCATTTTTAGCAATTTCGGCATAGTATGCAGTTCCTCCTCCACCACTGTTTCCCAATTGAACAAACCAATCACATATTTCATCTACTTGAACAATCAAAGCTCGGTTGGAATTTTTTGCAGGAACCATTGCTCTTTCGTTGTTAGTAACTTGATTTCTGTTGAAAGGATATTGATTCCCTTGCTGTGGAGGCTTCATGCATTCTCTTTTAAAATGCCCCTTTTCTCTATAGTTGAAACAAGTAACCTCCCTTTTGTCAAAACCGTATGGAGTATCCTTGTTGCTCTCAAGATTAGTTCTTCCTGTTTTCTCCATAAAATCTTTTGCCCTTCTCACTGCACTTACAAATGCCATATCAACTCCATCTCCTCTTTATCAATTTGTGCATAGTCTTCACTGGTTAGATTGATGTTACTAATTTGTCCAGCCACTAATCCGCAGTAAGAACTAACCAAAGTGTTTAGAAGCTCCATGTGTTCCTGGGCAACTTCCACACTCACCTTAGAAAGGTTTGATGTATCGAGTCTGATAGTGTTAGGGTTTGAGGGTTGAAAGTTTTTACCATAGAAAGCTTGTTGTGGAACTTGTGGTGTAATAACTTGTAGTTGAGGAAGAAAAGCTTTTGGATCAAATGCTTGTTCATAGACTTGAGCATTTGTTGGTCTAACATCTTGTGGTTGAGGAAGAAAAGCTTTTGATCAAAAGCTTGTCCATAAACTTGAGCACTTGAACCAACAAACTGATCTGGTTGAACTTGCGGCAGAAAAGGATTTGCATTTGACACAAATGCTGCTTGAAGTTTCGGTTGTTGATTTGTACTTACACCTGTGTTAATGTCTCCAAAATACATCTCTGGGTTCTGCGAAACTAGAATTCGTTTTGCTTTACGAATTTCTTCTTCATTTTTATTTTCAAGTTTCTCAACAAATTCGTAAATGCTGATTACATCCAAAACACCGGTATGTTTTAGCAATTCAATAAATTAACTCCACTTAGGTGGTAAAGCATCAGCAAAACGCATAACAATCTCCTGTTGTGATGTTTTAACCTTGTATGAGTACATCTCACTAAGCAAATGATATAAACGAGTTGTCATATCACTTAGTGTTTCACTCTCAATAAACATAATCCCTTCAAACTCTTTCTTTAAAGGATCATGTCGAATCTTTCTCATTGCTGCATTTCCTTCTCCTCTTGATTTCAAAGTGTCCCACAAAGTCTTCGTAGTGGTTCAATACATAAATTGATGATAAATATCCTTGTGGAGTGCTTGTGTAAGAATGGCAAAGGCCTTCTTTTCTAGATCATAAGCCTTCTTATCATTCTCGTCCAATTCGGCTAAAGAGGTTGAATTTGATACAACTTCTTCGAGAGATTCTGTGTATGGAGTAGTAAAACATGTCCACAACTCGGTATTCTGACCAAGAACATATGTATGAAAACTACTTTTCCATGAAGGATAATCGTTCATATGATTCAACTTTGGTGGACGGTTGTTACTTTCAGTTTCACTCTCGCTAAGAGAAGAGTTTGAACGCTTTGACTTTGATTCGTAACACAAGCCCATTGATTAGTAGTAATCATGGCCGTTTGTGGTGGCATTAAAGATTTTACCCATGAGGTTGCGGAGCTAGATTGTGGTGAATCTTAGCTTGTACTTGAACTACACCCCCAATACCAAGGATTTGTACCCATTTTGCTTGTTTGTTTGTGAAAATCAGCTTAAAAATTCAAAATTCCAAGGATTAACTTGAAATAAAAGTCTTTTGTTAAAGTTCACAATTTCAAAAACCATGAAGCATCAGTTCTCACAAAAAACTGGTCATGAAAAACTACTACCACGAACAACCCCAGGTGTCACGAAAACCCAGTGATTTGTACGAAGAACCAGTGGTTCGTACGAATAACCACTAACTCGTACGAAGAAGCATTGATTCGTACGAATGACCACACTGATTCGTACGAGTGACTACACTGCTTCATACAAAGCGCTTTGTACGAGTGACTACACTGTTTCGTACGAAGAAGCACTCAAGGAATACCACACTACTTCTTACGAATGAAGCACTGATTCGTATGAATGACCACACTGCTTCGTACGAAGACGCACTGATTCGTACGAATAACTAGAAAGTATGTCGAACTAAATTTTGATAAAAAATTTCAAGAAAAACCGTATCCTAACATGTCTCCATGTATTTTAACAAGGTTTTTATAAAAAAATTCTGAAAATAACAAGATTTACCTAAGTTTTAAGCCACTTTTCTTGTAAAAACTTAAGTTCCTTGTTTAAAGTTCAAGAACACTTCTAGGAAGCTTCACAACTTGCTCAACACAACATTATGCTTAGTTTTAAACAAGGAAGAGAGCCAAAGCTCTGATTCCATTTGTAGGTCCACTTAGAGGATCAAGATAACCTACTTCCTTGTTGTTTAACATACACACGAATGCGGAATCCAAGTGTATATGCAAACCAAAGCAAGAGCACAACCAATATAACAAAATATATATATTAAAATATTCACTATATTGATTTGTAGAGAGACCCGGTACATAACTCTTGAATAAACTGCTTATCTCTCTATACACTCTCTCTGTGCTCTCCTTCCTGAAACTGTGAGGTGAAGTCTGTTTATATAGGTCACTCGCACTAACAAGCAACTGACAGCTGGTTATTCTTGAATGGTCACTCGTATTTACAAGCAACTGGCTCGCACGAACAAACAACTAGTTAGACTTGAATGGTCACCTGTACGAATAAGCAGTTGGGTCGCACGAACAAGCAACTGGTTAGTCTTGAATGGTCACTCGTACGAACAAGCAGTTGGCTCGTACGAAGGACAATGCACTCATACGAAGGACAACTCACTCGCACGAAGAAGTGATTCTTCGAGGAATTCTGCTAACAGACATACTGCACAGACAACAAGATCAGAAACACAAAACTTAACAGTATACACATATGCAACTGTTTTATAACACAAACAAACTAAACGTCGTACTGAATCAAGATAGGAGGATATCTTGATTCGGTCGACACGACCAAAACTTTATAGACGCAACAAACAAAGACCGTACAATTACTGACGTAACTAAGAACAAGCGACAGACACAAAAGTGTATCAACAAACTCCCCCTTGACCGTTGCTTGGTCTTCGGTCTTTATTTCTAATGGCCTGCTTTGGATCTTGAGCTTCCGGCGTGAATACTGAACTGAGTCGAACCGAACTGAGTCGCATCCACACAAGTGTGTATCAACAGCTATACATGTTAATGAAGGGTTTTTTAAGTTACTAATATATATCATGCATAAGATTTGTCTTATCATGCATAAACAAGTAAACATGTTTAAGGATTAGGTGTTTGCATAGATTGATTGTATGTGTGATTGTGATTTTAATACGGGTACATGTTGCAACCCAAATTGTGTTTAAAGCGAAAAATGGGTCAAGTATGAACTCACGATTTGCGAAGATTTCCACAAAAGTGAGTAATCGGTCTTGATGGATGGAGTCACCAAAGTTACCCTATAAGGTAAACAAAGGTGTATGAGTTTATGGAGTTTAATGATGAAATTTATTAGGAATTTATAAGTATTAAAATTCATAATAAATATCTTGTCTAGATACTTATTTGGACACTATTTTTAGTTTGTGTTTATCATGAGTGTTATGTACACTCGTTAGAAGTCCAAAATAAGGAGTATAAAACTAAGATAACTTCCACCTTAACACATAACATTCAACAATGGTTTCGGCTGATATTGTAGTTTGCTTTTTGGAAGTATTATATATGTATATTATTAGGTATACTATAGTCATGCATTTGTCATGTATTAGAGGTAGGGTAATCAACTAACCTCAAGAATTCAGCAATGCACAAATCATCAACATGGACGATTCGGATGATCATGAATACAAGTATGAAGGGCATAAATAAACTATCAAATTCACTAAGTAACCGAGTGAGCATAACTAACGAGTGCTTCCACCACTGTTATGGTTGGAGACTTGGTGTTGTTTGTTCACTTTAGTGCTTGGATGTTACTTAGATCTTTTCAAGATTAAGGAAATGGAGGTGTGTAACCTCGAAGTTTCTAGAATCATACCTTAACACAATTCCCTCAACAATAGAACTTGTTGGTAACTCGGTTTGGCGTGCAAAAGTTCCAAGAAACAAAGTAAAGTTAAGAAAAGTTAAAAAGTTAAAAAAATCCTCACTTGGACCTCAAAAATGGTAACATGCCATCTTAGTTACCTTGGTAAACATGCGGTAATGCTCCTAGAGGTTATCCAAGGAAGGAGAAGAAGAAAAACAAGAAGAAAAGTGCAAGAACAAGCTCAAAACTCATTTGTTTTAAACTTAGAACAATCTGCCTAACTTAAAGAATTTGATGATTATAGGGTGTTAGAGAGAGTGTTTGAAGTGTTGAAAGTGTTTAGGAGGTGATAAGGGGTTGTATTTATAGTTAGGATTAGGTTTTGGGTGTTAAATGAGGTGGTTGGAGGTTGAAATAATGGAAGTGGAGCCAAAATTCGCGAATTGAAAAAAAAATCTATTAGACCAGGTTCCATACGAACCGTAAAGGGGTTCCATACGGTCCATATGGAACTCTAAAATTATTAAATTTCAGTTTTAGTCCCTTGGTGTTCAGTTGGTTATCTTATAATGTAAACTCATACTGAACATGTATTTAGGGTTTTGAGGTGTATATAAGCATGCGTAATGTATGAACACGTATGAATATCATTTCGAGAAATATAATCTTGGTGTATGTCTCAGTTTTTAATTAAAAACACGTATTTCGTGAGTGTCTACGTATTGTTCAAGTATGTTTAAATAAAATAATATAGAATATAGTTTCCATTATGATCAAGTCTCGGAATTACAAGGATTGAAATTGAATTACAAATTACAAATAAAATGGAAGAAGCTTGAAAAGTGCGAAACATTACAATAACCTCAATACCCTTATTTTCAACTTCTTTTGACCTATATTCTTATTCCTTATAATTATCTTAACACTTAGATGACTATTTCACCGGTCCTTGATTTTCAACTATACCTCCTTCATTCTTTGATTAAGTATGTCTCTATATAGACAAACTTATCTATGTATAGTTTACTTACTTAATCTTAGAAGCAGTTGAAGCTTTTAACATAATTGTGAACTTAAACTTTTCATATATTAAGCTGAGAATGTTTCAAAATAAAATCTGAACAATGGTATTTATCCTGAATTGTGTCGGTAATCTCTACTTCTTTTCCTTTGGTTTTGATGACACCTTATGTCATTTAGAAAATTATTCCTTAAGCATTTTGTGGCTTTGTCATGACTTCACTATGATTTATCTTTATATACAGCAATTGTTTTATAGTTGATGTATATTCCATAGTATACTTGATTTAAAAGTTAACCAATTGATTCTTAGAGTTATGGAATTGTTGGCTAATATTATACAATACTTACATGTAATGTGTACCTAAAAAAGGGAAATCTTATTACTTTCTAGGATCAAATTTATTTTATCTGATTTGACTTTGTAATTGGCGATCTTGCTTGATTTAGGTATGTATGTCTACACATATACACAGTCACTTATGCATCTATTAACATTAACCAACAAAGATGGGTTTTGTTATTATACACGTGCACCTGTAATTCCATAATTAGATGTTATTAAGTGTAATTGTCAATTTACCGCATTCGAGTATTTTTACCATTTCCATTAATGTCGCATATCTTTCAACGTTTTAATTGTCCTTTCACTTTGCTCATCAGTTGCGGATGATAGGCGGTGCTAATATTCAAATGCATACACATAGCGGAAACTTTACCAAAACCAAGACGTAAAACGACTATCTCTATCTTACACGATAGATAGTGGCACTTCATATAATAATACAATTTCATCAACATAATGTCATGCCACCTATCCATACTATAATTTTCCTTATTTGGTAAAAAAAGTGAGTGGATTTAGTCAATCTATCAATGATAACCCATAACCCGTGTAGTGTCATTCTCATGCCTTGTTTAGGGAAGCTTAGTAATAAATTTCATAGTTTTAGCTTTTGAATTCCAGACTGGTAGTTCAAGTTGTTGTAATAAATCAAAAGGTTTCTAGTGTTTTACCTTAACTTGGAAACAAGTAAGACATTTAGCAACATAAGAGTCACTAGCTTTCTTCAGACCTATGTTGGAGGGGTGGCAATCGCGATAGAGTTGGCCTTATACATGGGTCGGGTGGAAGCCTAATTACGGTCAAAAACCTCAGAGGGCCCGTAAAGTTTTAAAAAAATATGTGTGGATATATATAGGTTGGGGTGCGACTACAAAGTCCAAGTTTCCTAAAAAGTGTAAAAAGTCATAAAACACTATAATTTCAGTCATAAAACACATCTAAAACCCACAAATAACAAACTAAAGATTACTAAAACACCATATTCAAACCATAATAGTCCATAAAAACTTCAAACACACAATTGTAGAACTATGAATATAAAACACAATATGCTAATCAACATAAAACACAATAATGTTTGTCATTCGATAATCAGAGCCTTATTATCCAAAACACAAAACACAACCCACCTATATGATGTTTTAGTAATCTTCATTTTGTTATTTGTGGGTTTTTGCTGTGTTTTATGGTTGACATTTTGGTGTTCCATGACTTTTTACACTTTTTAGAAAATTTGGACTTTGTAGTCAAAATGAACTCTAATTAACTCATTCCAGCGGCATTGGAACCTGCTCGTCGAACCTTATATATGTTGGTTCCATTACCGCTAGAATGAGTCTAATCAGAGTTCGTTTGGGTCAGGTCCCCTTGGTTCCCTATTTTTTAGTGTTCCCCATTGAACCCAACCATATATATATATATTGGGTGGGTCTGGCTAGCTGCTTGAGCTTCAGCCACTCGAATTTGGGTTCGGTTACAAAGTCTAAAACTCCTAAAAACTCATAAAACACCACAATTTCAGGCATAAAACACACCTAATCCTCACAAATAACAAAGTTGAAATTAGTAAAACAATATATTCAAACTGTAACAGTCCATAAAAACTTCAAACACACCATCGTAGAACTATGAATATAAAACACAACATGATAATTAATTTTAGGCATTCGATAATCAAAGCCTTATAATCCAAAACACAAAACAAAAACCACAAATATGGTGTTTTAGTAATCTCCACTCTGTTATTTGTGCGTTTTGAGTGTGTTTTGTGGTTGACATTTGGTGCTTTATGACTTTTTACACTTTTTAGGAATTTTGGACTTTGTGGACAACTCCTAGTCTATATATATAACCTCTTCATTTACATTTAATTTGGGTTAAATACTTGGAGTTACAACCATTTTAAAAGACCCAAAATTTAAACTCAAACTAAGTAACTAATGGTAAATGTTCCACTCAGTAGATCGAGAGTTTTGCTTCCAATAACGCTAGGAGAGCTAGATATTTCGCTTAAGTAAGTAGATTCGATCATTTTGCTACACCACTTTTGTTTTATTTATTTTATAACAGTTATCGTCATATTATGGGTTTTTTACTTTTTATATATGTGATTGATGCGTTTATACTATAGTGTCACACCCTAAAAACGTCGTGGTGGAAAATACACATATGGCAGTGACGGAGGTTGGTACCCATAAATATCTTTGTGGACGATGCAATATTTATTTTGGACATGTAACTTAATTAAAACATTAAGTTTAAGCTTTAACATAAACACAACCAAAGCGTAGTTGTTTACTCCTATATGGATCTTAATACAAATGGTCCCAAACAGTTTTAGAAGTTCTCCAAACATTATTTATTATAAATTGCATCAACAACCACAAGACATGTAACGCTTTGCATTACTATACTTTCCTGAATTAGAAAGTTGTAATCATATATCTATATTTAGAAACTTGTAATAGTGTCATATTCATATTTTGTTTCCATCTTGTAATCCAAGACATTAATCATAATGGAATTCACTTTTATGCATATACATGTTACATACTTATGTTATACACAATCAATCACCGAATACGTGTCTATACAAAAACCGAGACTCGGAATACTTGAATTATCAATCATATATGCAGCATACTCATACTTTGATACACCCCGAATACCTAAAAACAAGCTAAAATATAAGAAAACAACATAAAATAACCCAAAATCCGGCTCAAGTGCCAAAAGTTCGTGAAGGTGCACAAAGGTGCGCGAAGGTGCCACCTTTGTGGACACCTTCGCGGACAGACGCTGATGACGGGATTCAACGCAGATTTTGAGAAGAATGTGTTTAATTCACTCCTTTTCAACTTCCAAGTACCACCTAACTTCATTTATTACCTAAACCCTAATCCCACCTTAGAAATAGGTGTCTCCCACACCTTCTAAGCACTTTCCACACATTTAATCTTCTCTCAAACTCTCTAATTCTCTCAAGATTTCCAATCAAATCTGAAAACACATAGGTGTTCTAAGTGAGCTTTCACTCCCTTTTCTTCACCATTTTTCTTCCAATCTTCTTTCAAACTACTTGGATAACCTCTAGGAAGGTTTCCACAAGTTTGACATGGCAAACTAAGGTGGTACCTCACCACATTTGAGGACTAAAGTAGTTACAAAATTTTGTTTTTGTTGGGATTTTGACATGTTTTTCAAAGTTATTTTATCTGTATAAAATAAAAACGCAGCGGAATAATTATTTAAAACATGTTACTTACAAGATATAAAACCCATTTTATATGTAAAACCAAAACCCGGATCCATATATGAACATGCATGCTATCAAAATACAATCATAGGGTGTTTAGAATACTACCTTCCAAAGAACAAGTAGGCGAAGAAGATGATACTTCTTGAATGGTAATCTTCTATGTAGAAGACCTCAAGCTTGTAAACCCCAAGCTTTCCAACAAACACCTTGATTATGCTAGGATTTCTACACTTATGAACTCACTTGAAACACTCTTGGACAAAACCCTTTTGGCCGAAAATTGAGAGCTTCTTCTTAGAGTTCTTGCACTTGAATTAAACTTAAAAAAAAACTTTTGGACAAACACTATGTTTGGCCGATTCTTTTTTGAGAGCATTCACAAGTATTCTTTCAACTTGAATTGTTACTCTAAAAAAGGTGTGTGAGAATAAATCAAAATACATATGATCTTGTGTTGGATTATGTGATTGTTGCATGAAGTTTCATTGGTGGAAAATCCACCTTGGGAAGCCCAAAGTGGACGGCCACAAAGGCCTTTTCCAACCAAGATTTTACAATTTTATTTTTAAAGTAAGTCTTACATTTATTTTATAACCTTTTATAAAATTATAACAGCACATGTTATAAGACTTATGCAACATATCACAATTATTTATAATGTTACTTAACCCATTAAATAACAATATAAAATATTCTCTAAAAATAAATTATCCATATAATTTATTAGTTTCTCAAGTGAATTATTTAGAAAACCAATTTCTAAATATTCTAAGTGTTAATATTTATTTGTTTGATCATATCATAAATAAATATTGTAAGTGTTTGTCTAGCTTGTTATTGGGTATGACCCGACTTGGATCATAAGGTACTAGCCACATCAATTTAATATGTCTCTTGCGCATACCGATTCCAACAATCTCCCACTTGCACAAGATATATATAAGATTGATGCAAGTAGCAAATACAGCCTAACAACGATTTACTACCCCTAATACGTATGACGAAGTGCCATTCAATAACATCACCTTCAAGTCCCTTACTTGAACATGATTTAGGTGAAACTATCATTTATCCTTTCGTTACAGATGTCATGTCAAATCCAGAGACATAGAGTGATCATTCTGTTGATTTAACTTTAGCAGGCCTTAGACATCTTACTCTCAACGAATAAGAGGAACAAATCCCATCTTGACTACATACGTCTCTCACAATCACCTCGTACCACACCTGAGCTTAGCCTTATGTGCTGCCATGTTTCAGAACAGCAAAGAACTAAGTCAAAGTATAACATTTGGTGAATATCAAGACCCAATATGTATCTCAGGTCAGAGGATACTATGATATTCTCCTTTACTCAAAATTACTTATGATCAATCACAAAGAATCCATGTAGTAATACTTGAGAGCGGGTCAGTCCAATATTTGTATCCCACAAATATCTATGAACTCTGGCAGCAACACTTTGCTCTATATTCATACCTAATGAATATCCACCAATCCGAGTTCATAATAGTCTTACCTTCATATTTGTTCCCACAAATATGATCGACTATGGACATATAGAATAATTAACTTATTCATGGATTTAAACATGCTAAAATGAAACATAACTTAAAATGCCATAATCATTAAAATGAGTCAAAATAATAAGTGTTCCGATATCCAAATAGAAAGTAGATCAATTCAATCAATAGAATATGATGCTTTGGCCGTTCAAGGAGCTTCGTGAGAGGATCCGCAATGTTTTGATCGGTGTGAACTTTGCGAATACATATCTTTCCTTTTTTAACTTCATCCCTTATGTAGTTGAATCTCCGCTCAATGTGCCTAGTCTTTTGATGTGCACGAGGTTCCTTAATTTGTGCAATTCCACCCTCGTTATCACAAAAGATTTCTAGGGGATCCTAAATGGTAGGGACTACCCCTAGGTCGGTGATGAATTTCTTCAACCATGCAGCTTCTTGTGCTGCCAATGAAGCGGCGATGTATTCTGATTCTGTAGTGGACAATGCTACAACATCCTGCTTCGAGCCCTTCCAAGAGACTGCAGCTCCATTCAAAACGAAGACATACCCAGATTGTGATCGAGAATCATCTCGATCAGTTTAGAAACTCGCATCCGTGTAACCCTTTACAACGAGTTCCTCTTCACTAGATCCATATATTAGAAACATATCCTTAGTCCTTCTAAGGTATTTCAATATGCTTTTAACAGCCATCCAATGACTGTTACCTAGATTTTGCTGGTATCTACTTGTCATGCTTAAGGCACATGAGACGTCCGGTCTAGTGCATATCATTGCATACATGATGGATCCTATAGCAGACGCATATGGGACTCCTTTCATTCTCTCTTGCTCATCCTTTGAGCTTGGACATTGAGACGCATTCAATATCGTTCGCTTTTGAATAGGTACCAAACCTTTCTTAGAGTTCTCCATCTTGAACCTTTTCAAGACTTTGTCAATGTATGCACTTTGGTTCAAACCTATCAAGCGCCTTGATCTATCCCTATAGATCTTTATTCCCAAAAAATAGGCGGCTTCACCAAGATCCTTAATGGAAAAACAACTTCCAAGCCAGGTTTTAACACCTTCCATGGTTGGAATATCATTTCCAAATAGTAGAATGTCATCGACATACAATACTAGGAAAGTGATGATGCTCCCACTAGCCTTCTTATACACACAAGCTTCATCGGCGTTCTTGATGAATCCAAAATTCCTAATTTCTTCATCAAAACGATGATTCCAACTTCTAGATGCTTGTTTCAATCCATATATTGATTTCTTTAACTTGCATACTTTGTTAGGATGTTTTGGATCGACAAAACCTTCAGGCTGAACCATATAGACATCTTCATTAAGATATCCATTGAGGAAAGCCGTTTTGACATCCATTTGCCAAATCTCATAATCGTAATATGCAGCTATGGCAAATAATATCCTAATTGACTTTAGCATCGCCACGGGCGAGAAGGTCTCATCATAATCAACCCCTTGAGTTTGAGTGAAACCTTTTGCTACAAGTCTCGCTTTATAAGTATCCAAGTTACCATGCATATCAGTTTTCTTCTTGAAAACCCACTTACTTCCAACTACTTTGGAGTTAAGAGGTGGTACAACCAATTCCCATACTTGGTTGTCATACATGGATTGCATCTCGACGTTCATTGCTTCAAGCCACTTGTCACAATCGGATTGTGACATTGCATCATGGTATGTGGTTGGTTCATCTGAATCTACCACGTAGCATCCATCCATGAAAAATCCATATCTTTCGGGTGGATGACTAATTCTACCAGATCTGCGAACGTTTTGTGTGTATTGATCAACCATTTGATCCTCTTCAACAACCTCTTGTTGAGTGCTAGTATCAACCAAACGTGTATCGGCTTGTGGTTCTTGATCCTCATCAAGTTCCACTGTTCTACTACTAGTTCCTTCATAAGGAACTTAGCTTCCAAGAACTTACCCTTCCGAGCAACAAATACCTTTTGCTCTGTTGGATCGTAAAAGTAATATCCTATATCATCTTTAGGATATCCTACAAAGATACACTTAGTAGATCGTACTTCCAATTTGTTTGGGGTGTATTGCTTCACATAAGCTTCACAACCCCATACCTTCAAATATGATAATGATGGAGCCTTTCCATGCCATATTTCAAAAGGTGTCTTATCCACTTTCTTGGTTGGGGCCATATTCAGTATACGGGCCGCGGAGAGCAAAGCATAACCCCAAAATGATAGAGGCAATGTGCTTCTAGCCATCATAGATCGAACCATACCCAATAGAGTTCGATTCCTCCTTTCAGACACACCATTATGTTATGGTGTTCCAGGTGGAGTAAGTTGTGAGATAATCCCACAACTCCTAAGATGATCTTGAAAAGCATCACTAAGGTATTCACCTCCTCTATCGGTACGAAGGACTTTGATTGTTTTCTTGAGTTGATTTTCTACTTCACTTTTGAAATCTTTGAACATTTCAAATGCTTCATCTTTGTGTCTTATCAAGTACACATAACCATAACGACTAGAGTCGTCGATAAAACTAATGAAGTATCTTTCACCATTCCTAGTCATTGGTTTAAAAGGGCCACATACATCCGAATGTATGATACCTAATAAGTCTTTTGCCCTTTCAAAGGTGCCACTGAAGGGTGCCTTAGTCATTTTGCCTTGTAAACAGGATTCACATACATTAAATGAATCATCTCCATTTGTTTCCAGAAGACCATTCTTTCGAAGTGTTTGCATACGATTTTTGTTTATATGTCCAAGGCGACAATGCCAAAGATAGGAATCACTCAAATCTAATTTGAGTTTCTTGGTGGTTGCTTGGTACATTGAACTATCAAATGTATTATCATGAACCAGTTCATAAATACCATTTGAAGGCATAGCTTTAAAGTAAAACATGTCATTCATCAAAACATAAATGTCATCGTTTACAAACTTTAAATTAAAACCATATTGTAGCAAGAGGGAAACTGAAATAATGTTCCTAGTTAAACTAGGAGTATACAAAACATTTTTCAAGATGATTTCCAAACCACTTGGAAGTTTCAAAACATAGTCTCCTCGGGCTTCAACTTGAACCTTTGCTCCATTGCCTATGAAGAGACTAATGTCTCCCTTCTTGTAATGTTTATTTCTTTTGAACCCCTGCAACAAATTGCAAATATGAGTTCCACACCCGGTATCTAATACCCATGTGTTTGAAGAAATAACATTAAGGTCAATATGTATCATAAAAGATTGTACCTGAGGTTTGCCCCGCATCCCTCTAGTTTTTCAACTCCTTGAGATAGGTTGGACAATTTCTTTTCCAATGTCCTATCTCTCCACACTCAAAGCATGAGTCAGTCGAAGCAACCTTTTGCTTCTTTTCCTTTGGTTTCATGGGTTTTGCTTTAACCTTTCCTTTTCGTTTCCATTTGACGTGGCCCTTCCTTTTGGCAAAACTTGCCTTGGAGTCGGGGTGGGGCCTCTTCTTGTTGCCTCCCTCACTGATCGTTAGAGCGGGTAAAGCCTTTTCACCCATGCCCGCCTCGGCAGTTTTGAGCATTGCATGAAGCTCACCAATGCTCTTGTCCCATCCATTCATGTTATAATTCATGACAAAAGTCTCAAACTTCTTTGTTAAAGAGTTGAGGATCAAATCCGTAGCCAACTCTTTAGAGACGGGACAATTAAGCCTTTCAAGGCGATCAATGTGGCTTTTCATCTTTAGGACATAAGATGAGACCGATTGGGTTTCCTCCATACGACATGCATGAAGCGCCCGGACTGTTTCGAAGCGTTCTACCCTTGCTTGTTGAAGGAACATTTCCTTTAATTGGGTAATCATGTCGTATGCCCCATGATTTTCAAAATCCTTTTGATTTTCAGGAATCATAGTTCCCAACATGAGGCATGAGGCTTGCATGAAGTCTTCGGTATACTTAACCCAATCGTTATAAGCCTCCTCGTCTTCCATGTTAGGTTCATCGGGAATAGGATCGTCCAACACATAAGATATCTTTTCTTGCTTGAGAACGATTCTCAAGTTTCGATACCAATCCATGAAGTTGTTATGGTTGAGACGATCCTTTTTAAGGATGGTTCTTAGTGATAGGTTACGGACGGTTTGGGTAATTGTGTTTGAATTGTTAGCGTCCATCTACAAAATTTTAACAAAGTTTAATTTTAGTATTTTCGATATTATTAAATTTTAATTATTAATACCCTTTTATATCTCATAGACAACTAATAATTAAAATTTAGAATCCAACGTTACATTTATATTGGTTAGGTGACCTTTATCCAATTATTTAAATTAACAAGGTAGTCAACGTTTGACAATTGCAACCCTTTGCAATTTCTAGCCACATGGGATCGGTTAAACATCTTAATGTTTAGTTGGCATGTTTAATCCCATCAACACCTTTGTACGCCATGCTTCGGTGACCCTAAGCACATGGTTTCCAAATCAAATCGTCCTACTTACACACACAATATCAATAAAAAGAATAATGGACGGGTCCTTAGATTTATTTATGACCTTTGAGGAGCCGTATGAGATGAAAATCTCATGTACGGTTCTGCAATAGGGATGAGAAGTTTACACATACAAGTGGTTAGGTGACCTTTATCTCACAAATATTATAAGCCTACCTCCAATTCACAAGTTCCTTCAAATGTGGTTAGGTGACCTTTATCCCACAAAGAATTCCCAAGTGATTCGAGTGTTGTATAAAAGGATGGTGTTTGACTTGTTTTACAAAAGGGATTTTATGTTTTCGAAAATTCTAGGTTTAGAAAACTTTATGTACCATACATTTGCATGCATTCAAATTCATGGTACCTCAGTGAAACCAATTTTCAAGGTTCTTTTAATAAAACCCATTTCATTATAAAATCATTAATTTTTAATAAAACCATTTTATTAACCACTTTAATAATTTTTAAAGAACCAATTTTAAGCTTGTTATGGATTATAAGTTGTTAAGCATGCATATCCCAATATCATCTAATCAACCATAAATAAAACAAACCATACAAGCATAACAAACAAAATAGGTGCATAACCATAGCCAACTATTTTTGGCAACACTTGTTAGCCGAAACAAGTGTGCCAAAAAGGTCCTTCCTAAAGGGTGAATATTGACACAAGAAATGTGTCGTTGAACTCCCACTTGAAACCGATCCAAATGCTTCAAGTCTTCCTTTTGTGTTGTGATTTCTTCACTTTCTTTGGGCTTCCAAATGGACTTTATATTCAGCTCCAAACTCATTTGGGCCTCAAAAAATGTGTTTTGATTATTGGCTAAAATCACGTTAAGAACGATGAGGTTCTTTAGGCCCAAAATTGGCTAAAATCAAAACGCATTTTTGTGTGCATCTTCTTTTACAATGAAGTATCCTAATACATTTTTCTAGTAACATAAAATGCACCTAATCTATTTATTTACATACCAAATGAAAATAAATAAATTACAACTTTACAAATGGAAGAACAAAAATAATTAATTATTACAACCCATTGAAATAATTAAATAAATCACAACACAATCATTCAACATATTTAAACACAAGGTCATGGCTAGGTTATGAACACCAAAAATATATATTCACATATATATTTAAATTAAAGAGCAAAAATGGTTTCCTTTTTGTAATCCAATTTTCGGCCAATGGAAAAACCGAAAACATGAGTTTTTGTCCAAACAAACAAATCATCCAAATGATATAATTTTTCAAGATACTTTTACGCATGTTTAATAAACATCTTGAAAAACAAAAGGAGAACCATGATCAAATTTTTCGGCCATAGGGTTTCTCCAAACCCGAAACCCAAAATTTTAAATCCTATGAAGCATGTATTCATATAAGCGGCTCTGATACCACTGTTGGGATTTTGACATGTTTATCAAAGTTATTTTATCCGTATAAAATAAAAACGCAGCGGAATAATTATTTAAAACATGTTACTTACAAGATATAAAACCCATTTTATATGTAAAACAAAAACCCGGATCCATATATGAACATGCATGCTATCAAAATACAATTATAGGGTGTTTAGAATACTACCTTCCAAAAAACAAGTAGGTGAAGAAGATGATACTTCTTGAATGGTAATCTTCTAAGTAGAAGACCGCAAGCTTGTATACCCCAAGCTTTCCAACAAACACCTTGATTATGCTAGGATTTCTACACTTATGAACTCACTTGAAACACTCTTGGACAAAACCCTTTTGGCCGAAAATTGAGAGCTTCTTCGTAGAGTTCTTGCACTTGAATTAAACTTAAAAAAAAACTTTTGGACAAACACTATGTTTGGCCGATTTTTTTTGAGAGCATTCACAAGTATTCTTTCAACTTGAATTGTTACTCTAAAAAAGGTGTGTGAGAATAAATCAAAATACATATGATCTTGTAGGATCTTGTGTTGGATTATGTGATTGTTGCATGAAGTTTCATTGGTGGAAAATCCACCTTGGGAAGCCCAAAGTGGACGGCCACAAAGGCCTTTTCCAACCAAGATTTTTCAATTTTATTTTTAAAGTAAGTCTTACATTTATTTTATAACCTTTTATAAAATTATAACATCACATGTTATAAGACTTATGCAACATATCATAATTATTTATAATGTTACTTAACCCGTTAAATAACAATATAAAATATTCTCTAAAAATAAATTATCCATATAATTTATTAGTTTCTCAAGTGCAATTATTTAGAAAACCAATTTCTAAATATTCTAAGTGTTAATATTTATTTGTTTGATCATATCATAAATAAATATTATAAGTGTTTGTCTAGCTTGTTATTGGGTATGACCCGACTTGGATCATAATGTACTAGCCACATCAATTTAATATGTGTCCTGGGCATACCGATTCCAACAGTTTTGTTTTACATTCTTATTCCCTTATGTATCTTGTTTAAACTTGATGGAAATTTGTACCAACCTTGCCCCTAACTAAACTCATTGTTATGGGTTTGTGTTTTGGTTGATTTCCACAAGAAATAAGGCTTAAACCCTCCTTATGTAACATTTGTCAAAAAAACGGGTTTTTTCAAACCCGCTTCGTTTGTAATCGAATATCAAGTTATAAATTTTTCGTTGCGTATTTATGTTTATTTTAATTTTAAACGATGCATAATTAATAAACAAATTAGAATTTAAAAACTATAATTAATAAAAGGTAAAAATAAAATAAATAAAAAAGAAAACCGACTGCCGGGATTCGAACCCGAGTCAGCCGGGTGAGTCTAGCCACTTAACTCGCGCACATATAACCACTCCGCCACTTGATGTTTTTGTGAAATATAGGAAGCAATTAAAACATAAGTTCAACTGTGAATTAACCTGTTTGCGCCAAACTGAAACCGTTATCGGTTTCCAAACGTCCAGGACGTTTGAGTGATCGCGGATTCCTGAAAATAACCGATACACCGACGTTCCTAATCAATTCAGTCTTGAATGAACTTGAATTCTGGTGATGTTCGGTTTTTATAACCGAAAACATTCACTTCCTGAATTACTCCAACAATAGCATCATCTCGCGACTCAAAATCATCCACAGAACCTCCAATTTCACTTTCGCTCTATTTTCAGTTCGTCGGAAAAGCTTTTTGAACTCGCCGGACTTTCGCCGGAAAACCGTGTCTTCCATCAAAACAGTAAGTTTCTCAAATCTCCCATCTTCTATCAGTTGTTAGGCCTTTACTAACTCAAACCCTTCAATCAGAATCAGTTCTAGGCGACGATATCGGATAATCATCACTCGCCGGAAAACTTCTGAAAATTTCTAGAGTTCGCTGTGAAACGGTATAAACCTTTAAACCTTCTGATAACTTTTGTTTAGTACTTCAATTCCACATCTAGCTAATCAAAACTGTTAATTTGTCCGCTCAGACGAAGTTCATAAAAACAGAGCCGACGACTTCGCCGGAGTTCTGAGAAAGATCATTTTTCCGGTATGTTTACTCCCAAAATCTTCCCTGTCCATTTCATTTTAATCACTTAAATGTTTGTCAATCGAATTAATCAAGATCAGTAGGGTAATCGTTGTCTGTGATATTGTAACGAAGAAGATGAAGTTAGTTTGTATATAAGTTTAATATAAATTGGATTATATCTCGGGTTAGACACACAGTCCAGCGGTGGACTGTGTGCAAACATTTATCATACGCCGCGAGTTCGATCCTTGACACAATCGCATTCTCTGTAATAAAGATGTTTCCTTTTTAACTGAACCGGATCAACTCACTGAAGATGTTAAGTATAATAAAAATCAGTATATTAACCAGGTTAGACACACAGTCTAGCGGTGGACTGTGTGCAACACTAACCCACAGGTCCCGGGTTCGAGACCTGTTACGCACGCCGGTTCGATGATTAAAATCCTTTTTTAAAAATAAAAGAATTTTGAATAAACTAAAACAGTATATAAGTATAATTAAAAACAGAATTATTTCGGGTTAGACACGTGGCTCAGTTGGTAGAGCTGCGTGCACGCGTACGGGAGGTCTCGGGTTCGAGCCTTACCCGGCGCATACTTGCACACTAGCGAACCGGTCAAACAGTCAACAGTCACGGTCAACGGTCAATGGTCAACTCAAAAGTCAACATTTTTTTTATATTTTTATTTATTTATTTAATTTAAAAATCAATTAAAAATACTTAAAAATAATGTTTTAAAAGTTAGAAAATAGCTTTAAACTCACAAAAATATATCTAAAAATCTTATTAAAATTATTAATAAAATCCACTCTTTTACCATACCTTTTCGTTATTATTTAGGTTAGTTAATTCTCGTCGATCAATCCTCTAAACTCGTGCGCATTTCATCATCTTCAACCGAACGCACCCAATGTGAGTGAATCTCTACAAATTCCCCGTTTTAATCACGTTTTTGGGGTGTATCATGTGTCTTATTATTTATTACATTTAAACTATTGTGCATCCATCATATTCATGATCAAATGTGTATTTCAATATGTATCAACTGTTTGTGTGGTTAATGTTTAGATTAAATTTATCATTTTCAGTACATACATTATCATAGGCCGCCGCTCCCCATTACATATGAGCGTTGAGCTGTTCCCCATTACATATGAGCGTGAACGAGGCGTTGCCAACATACGATCGGCTCCGTTTGATTGAGCCTTGATCGCACAGACATTTATCATAGGCCGTCCGTTCCCCGTTACCTATGAGCGTGAACGTGACGTTGCCGACGTATACAGTATCATTCATTTTATATATCCATGCAAGTTGGTTTGTTATTGTATGTTATTGTTTGTTGTTGTTATTGGTATTGTATGATTATTTACGTTTGCTCACATATGATTGTTGCACAATTTTCCATAATAAATATAACAAGAGATAAATAATAAATGTTTTCTAACAAGGTTCACTCGCCAACTTATGTTGACCCAAAAACCCCATTTTTACATATGATACAGGTGATCCAGCTGCAACAAGAAACATATAGGATGGCTTAGAAGAATAAACCGGATTAGACTTTGGATTGTTTAGTTGATTATCTTTCTTTGTAATTGTATGAACATGTTTGAAATCTTGAGGATGTAATTTTGAAATTAATAAATATGAAACATATTAGTAAATATCATGAGCTTTGGTGATAACCCAATTATGCCCCGACTCTTATTCCGCTGCGGGTCGGGGTGTGACACCATATAATTCTGCCCAAAAAGTCCCAAGTGACTTTTGTTGACGCACTTTATGTCCGTCACTGTACGAATAGGCTAGATAGAGCGTGTGTTGAATATTTATAGATTAGATACATACACACAATCCATGTGTGAACATGAGAGGAGTTTATAGTGTCACTTCATATGAAGTCAATATGCTCACTTCGCACGAGGTGGTCATGTCTATATATATGTGTTGTGTGTTCAGAATTTAGTAAGTTTTGGAGTTCCAAGAGGGAAAACTCTGGCGGAATCTCTCTAGGATTTCACCAACCTAACAAGATATATACTCTTTCGGCATGAATGAATGAATGCTTCCGCTTACTCTGCTTCTATTCCTTTCTTTAATAACATTCTACCGGATTAGTACTATCCCTACCCAAACTTCCATCTAGAACCACCAGATCTCGGACCTATAATTTTTGATGCACTTTATGCCTGTCATTGTGTGAATAGGCTGGATAGAGCATGTGTTGAATATTGTATAGATTAGATACGAACGCACGACCCAAGTGCAAACGTGAAAGGGGCTTATATTGTCACTTCGTACGAAGTCAATATGCTCACTTCGCATGAGGTGGTCATGTCTATATATGTGTTGTGTGTTCAAAATTTAGTAAGTTTTGGAGTTCCTAGAGGGGAAACACTGCCGGAATCTCTCCAGGATTTCGCCAGCCTGACAAGATGTATACTCTTTTGGTATGAATGAATGAGTGCTTCCTCTTACTCTGCTTCTACTCCTTGCTTTAATAACATTCTACCGGATTAGTGCTATCCCTACCCGAACTTCTGTCTAGAACCACCAAATCCGGACCTACAATTGGTATTAGAGCTACGGTACCGATTCATTCAATCTAATAGTTGATGAATCACCTACGCTCATGAATTATGGACGTTTGAGGGGTTTTAGACGTAAAACATCACATAAATGGGCAATCCAGCATCAACCCCGTTGGCCATCAATCACGACATTTGTCCCGATACTAATGTAGTGAAAGTCGATGAAACATTATATCGCTCTATGATGGGATCATTGATGTATCTTACAGCTTCAAAGCCAGATATCATGTATCTGATATGCCTTTGCGCCCGATATCAGCCAAATCCCAGGGACTCACATTTGCTGATCGTCAAGAGAATAATGTGCTATCTAAAGGGTTGCCCAAGTACCGGCTTGTGGTACCACGGAACGACAATTTTAGTCTTGCGGGATATTCAGATTTTGACTTCAGTTGCTGCAAACTTAACGCCAAATCTACAACGGCCGGTTGCAAGTTCTTCAGAACATGTTTAGTAACATGGCAATGCAAGAAACAAACCGCGGTCGCTCTCTCTGCTTATGAAGCTGAATACGTTTCAGCATCCGGTTGTTGTTCCCAAATATTGTGGATACAACAACAGATGAGAGATTTCAGACTACAATCTTGATACGCCTATATACGTAGATAACAAGGTAGCCATTGATATAACAAAGAATCCGGTTCAACACTCAAAAACTAAACATATAGAAACTCGACACCACTTTATCCGTGATTGCTATGAGAAAAAGTTGGTTCGAATTGAAAAGATCCACAACGATGACCAAAATTCACTAAAGCTTTTGATAGAGCAAAATTCAAAAGGCTTTTGAAACTAAACGGCTTAAAAAATCTGACATCAAAGAATGAAAATGATGTTGAATTCGAGATGGACGATGACTTGACGTAATCCTCATCGGCGTGTCTTTATTAATTTTTAAAATTTTCTTTCTTTAAAAAACAAAAATCCAAAAATATGTTTTTGATTTTAGGGGGAGAAATAGTTGTGGAAAATACAAAAACATTTAAAAAATTCAAAAAGTACAAAAACATGAAAAAAGTCAAAAAGAGTTTTCGTGTAGAATGAGGAAATAATTGTACATCAGTGGACTATCACAGTATGCTAAAGAAATGTAATGTTAAAAAGTGGTTAAACAGGTCTTACTAATGATATGTCAGTAGACTTCGCACATTGAGTAAATTGTTTTTGAGATATAAACTTAAAGAATAACTGATTAATCTGTGGCTTAACATCTCTCAGATATATGGACTTAGTACTCCCAAATTTCATTTGAGAGAATGTCAGATTCTGAGATACGGTCTTTATATTAGTTGATATCTGGGGTATTATATAAGTTCTTCTGATTTTGCGTCAGCAATGGTCTAGAACTTGTATAATACTTTTGCATTAAAAGCCCTACAATTGCATCAAAATTGAAAATATCGAAAGACAGGACAATTGCAGTACAAAAGATTCCAAATTTGGAATACCACCTATAAGTCGATCCTTCATCTCTTTGTTTGTATGGTAGTACTAACCTAAGCTCTCAAGGCCATGCATCACCCAGATACAGATATCAGTTAGATATATTCACTGGTGAGATGAAATCTAGGAAATCTCGATATGGGAGTATATTCTGAGGTGGGAAACACAGGTAAGTCATGTTCCTAAAATTAACTAACGTATCTTGAAACAATTGAGAAATGTGTACAGGTTTAAGTGCAATAGTATACTGACAATCTAAGTAAATATGTTTAGAACTAAAAGTTTTATAAAGATCAACGATGCTGATGATATGTCTCAAAACTGAGATGATCCTTTAACACAACTCACAAAAATATGTCTGTAAATATGTTTGTACAGAGTTTACATTTCATTTCAGAAAAAACCCAAAAAGATTTTCAGTGTGTGTTTAGCATAAACTTTGGAAAATATAAAAAGATTTTATTTCTATCTTAGATGCAACTACCGATGATGGAAAGCTGATCTTCAAAATCCAAAGCGACAAGTTGCTGAATGAGAGCTAAAGGATTACGGGCTGGGAGCTAAGGTGGAATGAGAAAATGTTCTGAAATGTTGAAAAGTTCATTAATTTGAAACTTAAAATTGACGAAAATGTTTGGTCAAAAAGTGTTCAACCAAGGTCATTAACTTTGACTTGGTAGTCAAATTGGTTAATCGGGGTCATTAACTTGGACTCGGTTAACTGAGCAGGTTGTTAAAACTAATAAAATACTCAAAAAGTTGAAAATTTGAAGTTTTTGGGCCACCTCGTACGAGTTGGAGTCCCCTTTGTACGAGTTGGCCACATCGCACCAAATCAAGAGCCACTTCGTACGAAGTGGACCTTGTCCTATAAATAGGAACCAACTTGTACGAGATGCACGTAATCTGTTTAGTGCGAGTTGAGACCCTTTGTGTGATTTGAACTTTTGAGCGAATTTTAACGAAGTGCTACCATTATACATGTGATATCCCGGGTTTTTCAGATAACTTACACGTGACACTAGTCGAATAAGATGTGTGCTAAGTATTAAACGTGCATGGATTAAAGACGTGTTGTGTGTTGTGTGATTGTCTTAGTGATTGAATAATTAGATTTGATATGTGCACAAACTGAACCGAACCGCGACACGTTCCAACCTTGGTTCATGGTGACTCTAGGAGTTCACAAAGTTAAACCTTGAACCTAAGTCTTCGGCTAGAAGAAAACAAGGATCAAACCTAGACCTAGAGTTCCAACTACTCGGCCGAGAACAACCTAAACGGAAAACCGTTGCATGCCAAACCTAGAACCACTCGGCCAAAACCCCAAACCAAACCAACTCACCCTAACCTTTGGCCGCGAGATCAAGCCCAAACCCAAACCGGGAACAAGTCCAAACAAGTTTCGGCCAAGGTCGAACCCAAACCGAAACCACCCAAGTCCCTTGCGGCCGTGTACTAAACCAAACCGCAACCCTATCTCTTTTGCGCTTATATATATCATTTCTTGCATGCCTTCATTCACATATACAAAAACCCTAGAAGGAAAACTGCCGTCGGCAGCTTGTTCACAGCTCTTGCGACCGCAAACAGCCTTCATCAGATCAGCCTTGTTTAGTCCATTCAACCGCAAACAGCCTTCGATCTGAATCAGCCTTGTTCACCTTCTCGGTCGCTAACAGCCGGTTGTTTTCAGTCCCTTTCAGCCCCGGTCGCAACAGCCCTAGCCATCTCAGTCCTCGGCAGCGAGTTTTTGTTGATCATCAGTTTCCTTAACATACTCACGGTTCGTTTACCCTACCGATAAAAGATTTGAATTGGTCATATTATGTTCGGAATACATGTGTTTTGATTGTATTGTTTTCAGATCATGTGGGTGTTAAGTAATCGGCTGTTTTGATTGTTGTTCATGTGCATGATTGTTTCGTATATATATACACATACTTGAATGAATTGAGTAATTGTTTCGGATATATACACATACTTGAATGAATTGAGTTATTGTTTCGGATATATATACACATACTTGAATGAATTGAGTTATTGCTTCGGATATACACTTACTTGAATGAAGTGATTTGCTTGTTCGGATTATGGGTGTTTAATGTAATCGGCTGAGTTGGTATAAACATAATGGTATTCGGAAATCATAAGTTAGCAAGTGTGTCTTGATTGTTGATGATTCTCAGATCGCATGTCGGTATAGTTCGGATTGTTAATACAAGATTGAGAGTTTGCATGTTATTTGAAAACTGAGTATGTAGGCTGTGATTCGTTATAAAGACAAAAGTTATTGTGTAGGGTTTGTATGGATAGGTTATTAGTATTAATCATTATGGGTGTTTAATGTAATCGGCTGAGTTGGTATAAACATAATGGTATTCGGAAATCATAAGTTAGCAAGTGTGTCTTGATTGTTGATGATTCTCAGATCGCATGTCGGTATAGTTCGGATTGTTAATACAAGATTGAGAGTTTGCATGTTATTTGAAAACTGAGTATGTAGGCTGTGATTCGTTATAAAGACAAAAGTTATTGTGTAGGGTTTGTATGGATAGGTTATTAGTATTAATCTAGGACTAGAAATCAGAGCTAGATCGCTTAGGGTAATCTCATGAACGGGATTGCACGAGTTCATAATAATAACATGCTGAAACAGGATGCTGAGTGAAAGTGTCAGCCGACTTCATCAGGCTGTAACTTGGTCGTTAGTTGTCGAAAAATGGATTTTCTGATGTCTAGAACGTAGAGATTTGAATAAGGAATCTAATGGCACTGGATTCATAATTTTCTGAAATCGTTTGATATTTTTAAAGGGCTAAACAAGTTCAGTAGGTAAAGCTGTTAAAATTCTGGAATTTTGTTGGTTGTTTATCAAGCTAGATTTTAAAATCAGTAGGGAGTTGAGTCATGATTTTTGTACAGTAACTAGGTATAGAAATTTCCGGACAACTCCAATTGGAATTTTGTTAATCGGACGATCAGTGATTTTTAAATAAATTCTTCCGTGGACTGCAGTCAGAAAGCGGTAAATCTGACTGCAGCTTAGTGAATTAATATCTATGGCTAATTGGTAAAGATTTAGGACTTGGAAAAATTATATAAATTTCTATGGTATAAATGTCACCTACTGTAAAAATATGGGAATTTTTGGAATGTTAGAACTATTTTATAAAAATCCTAGAAAACAGCTGAATAATTGAGTGTTAAGCAGAAAGTTGATAACTTGTGATTGTATGTATAAAGTGTTGTATGGATTTGGAATATGTTTATGATAAGTTGTTTGATTACTATGATCACATGAGAATACTTACATGCATGTTTGAGTGTTAGATATGTTGTTTGTGTGTATCACTTTGTGAGTAAATTGCGTGTGGAATTTGTATTGGTGTGATTACACACTGACGTGGAATTAATTGGTTTGTTAGGACGCGACTAGCGGTCCCATTTCTTATAACATCTTTGCCACACTAACCGAGCAAATAAAGGTGAGTTCACGGCCCCTAACTTTATCCGGTTTTTAAACAACAGGGGGAGAAACATGTATACACTCTCAAACTCAAACTCTTTACGTTATACGAATTTAACGTCACTTAACTATACGGTAACTAAGTTGATGTTAATGTAATGTTATGGTCACTATGCAGCTTTATCACTTAAGTCCTCGACAATCTCCTCGGATCGTTAGTATTTGGGTTAAATAGCGGGGGAATTATAAGTAGTACTACTGGGTCTGACGAGCCCCATCCGAGCTAGTCGCGCTAGCCGACCGGGTATGGTCAACGGATGTATGATTGGCCTAACACCGCCATGGTCATGTGATAGGCCTGGCAAAACGGAGGCACACAGTCAGCTTCGATCGCGAACACTTAGTGACATGACTTTAGGCTAGCTACCTATATACATTAATATTGAACTTAATTACGGAACAACTTAATATTCCGGGTTTGGAATATTGGAACATCAACTTATTATCCCGGGTTGGGGATAATGGAAACAATAACTTAATATTCCGGTTTGGGAATATTGGAAAACAACAACTTATTATTCCGGGTTGGAATAATGGAACTGATATGTTATCCCGGGTTGGGGATAACGGAGTAACAAACTAAAACCGAACAACGAATTTATGAAAACCTATGAACTCACTCATCTTTAATGTTGACACTTGTTTCTTTACATGTTTCTCAGGACGCTAGGAGCTCTAGGTGCACGCACATGCATTGAACAAGACATCTTTATCGCGTCTCATTTATTAATATTATTTTGGGATTTTTTTCATTTGTTTTGGCGTTTGTGTTGGCGCCCGCATCATTACTTAATTATGCTTCCGCTCAAATTTAAAACTGATACTCATGCTAAATATTGGTAATCTAAAATTTACAACAAATGATTTTGGAAAACGTATTATCAAATCATATAGAGTCGTTCGACGTACTAGTGTCTTAGATTCTGGTTTGTTCACACGTCTCGCGGTAAAACTCCGTAAGTGGAAATTGAGGGTGTGACAATACACCTTGGGGAGGTTGATCTACACACCTCTTACAATGGTTAAGGTAGAAGAACGAGATCAAACCGTTAATTCATGTTTTTGGCCAAACGGAGTTAAGAACGTAGATCTAGGAAAAACTAACTGGCCAAAGATAAAATTGAATATATATTCTTGTTAATCGGCATTAGTACTACCTAATGGAAACTTCAATTTCACGAAAATCACAAGTTTAAAAATTGGTGTTCTAAACAGTCATTTTGGAACGAGGTGGCACCTCGTACGAAGTGGGATGTCCACTTCGTACGAAGGAAAGGTGCAAACAATTTTCAAAAGCCACTTCGTACAAAATGACTAAGGTAAAAAATGTTTAGTGTTTTGACACACTTCGTATGAAGTGTATATGAACACTCTGCACAAGAACGCGACATCAAGAATCTCATACTATTAGATCTAGATTAGGTGATTTTATGTCGATTATATCGAAACTCTATCCGGTTTACATTGAATCGTAATAAACCGTTGATGATTTACGTTTCGTGTATGAAAATGTTTTTGTATTTTTCTGATTTTCTTCTCCTCAAACAATGCATATATACATGTATCTCCCTCTTCCCCACTAAATTTGTACATCACACTTTATGCACAAATTTACCTAATAAAGAAAACGTATGTACTAAGTTTTAAATGAAAGAAAAGGAAAATATTTTTGTTGTTTTTGCTTAACCATTCCGTCATTAGATTAAAGACTAATCAATTTCAAAATTAAAGCACGAAATTTAAATTTGTACCTTTTCGCTGATCTTTTCCTACCTCATATCCTCCAAAGGAAACATCGCACTCATAAAAAAATTTGAACTTTTTGCCAAACAGTGAGATGTTATCCGATGTGTCCCTAGAAGAACCGCTATCAACATTCCAGAGATTTTCAACAGCTCCTCCTTGGTTGTTCCTGAAAAATAAGGAGATTAGTAAGACAGTGGGACCCAGGCCATCGTGGTCCTGGGTTTCCCTGAAGCATGTCCCCTTTTGTTTTGAGGATTGGTGATGTTGCTGCCTTTTGTTTTGCTTTCCAAATCTGTTTAGGCATTTCTAATTTCATAGATGCATTTGGAAAAGCAGTTGGCTTTTTAACCTTGTCATTTTTTAAGACTTTTGTGGGTTTCAAAGCTTGTATTTTTTTTAGTTTTAGCAGCATTCCAATCCTTATCAGATGGTTTAACCTTTGGATTTACATTCTTCATTGCCTTAGGTGATGACACCTTTATTGGCTTGGAATGATTGTTATTCTTTGGTGTAACCTTCTGATTGTGAGCATGATACAGAACATGGGGACTATGTGTGCAGTTTTGAGTACAAGAATGCCGCAATAGAAGCACGTTTGTCTCTTCACATATAAAGCATTCTGATCAGCTTGATTTGCTCTTGCAGGCCCTGAAGGATGAACTGATCCCTTCTGAGCTTGATTTCCTTGCACGTTTCTTGCAGACAAAGATGAATTTGGATGTTTTTACTTGTCGTTTGCAAGGGCTTTCTTCTATTGTGGAGATTTCTTTTGATTCTTCTTGTTTTGTTTAGACTACAAGTCTTGTTCAGAAATCTCCCTAACCTTTCCAAAAGCTTTGCTAGCACGGTCAACGGCATATTTTTCACATTTGCCATTAACGACCGGCTTAACAAAAGCATTTTTCACCACTAGCCTTTTGAGGGCTATTGCTGCCCATTGAGGATTTTGGAGAGCGTGATTGTCCTTCACGTTTGGACTTCTGCTTTCTTCGTCTCTAATTTGCTTGTTTCTGCTCTTTTAGCTTGCTCTAAACCTTTTCATCACAAGCAGAAGGTTCAGTTGTTCAGTTTGCGCACCTGGAGCCTTGTTCACATTAGCTCTCTCTTCATCAGCTTTGATAAAATCTGAGAGTCCTGGTTTATCAGATGAAAGACCAGACACTCCAGCTGAATCATTAGAAGAGTCAACATCACCAGATGGTTCCCATGTGTCTGACGTATAATCACTGGGTTTGCCGTACACAATATGTTGTGCTCTCTCAATATCTTCGTCAGTTTCGGGCATTGTCGTGTAGTTGTAATTATACGGTGGGGCAACCTGATTGAATCCCAAACCCTTCCCCTTGTTCTCCTTATATTCCAGCTGCACATTGCACACGGCTTGAACAAGCTTGCTGGAGGTATCAAACTTCTTTATATTAACTTCATTTTGTTAATATTTTCCAGTAAGAAGTCCCAGCTCATCTCTTACCAAGTCGCATTCCATGGTTTTTGACTGTAATCTGGTCTTGTAATCATGGACCCAACATTTTTGTTGATTTACGTCCAGATGGAGCTGAGCTATGTCTTTCTTTTGTGCTTCAACCTTTTCTGTGAGTAACTTGTTACTTTATCGAAGGCCGATGCATTGAGCCATTGCAATGTTGTAATCATCAGCCATTTTGGAATTAAGTGCCCTGAGTTGAGCAACCATATTCCTGCAAGGTTCAGTGCACAAAAGGTAGTTGATTGTGTCAATGAGCGATCTTGGTTTGTCAGCGTGAGTTTGAGCTTGAGGTAGAGTTTGGGGTGCTGGGCTGCTGATTGCTTACTTCTGGGCTTGAGGTTTCTGTTCGGACACTTCTTAAGGATGAGACTCTGTTGATTTAGCGTATAGATCTTGGAGATCTTGGTTTGATTGTAAATGATCCCACAACCAAGATATAAAGGAGTCTTTATCATCACCCACAAAGCTATTCATCTCATTTCTTACTTTCTCTTTTCGCCTCCCATGTTCAAGCAAACGCATCACATAGTCAGCAACCGGATCAACATTGTAGTTTCCAATAAACTCATTCAGCTTTCCTTCAATTGATTCCGCAAGTTCGGGTTTTGATTTTGTGCCTGGGGTGAAGTGCTATTAACGGATGCTTTGATCAGTGGGCTAAAGACAATGTTTGGATTTTCATTCGGTTTTGAATTACATACCGGGCTGAAAACTATGTTCGAGTGTTGAGCTTGGACTGTAAACATCTTCAGATAATCAAAACCGTACCGGTAAAAACGATAAAAAATGTCCAAAACTGTTTTTACCAAAATGTACCTTTAGACTCGTCTCGACGTTACGAATCCAATTACATATAATGTCAAAGACCTATTTGCGTAATTTCCGTGCCTCTTTTTTTGGCAATCTCAAAATAGTGGATCCGAGATGGTAACAATAGATCCGAGATGGTAATAGTATCTCGGGATAGTAACTTTTCTGAGAGGATGATGATGATTCGAGATGGTCTGATGATCCGAGATGATTCTGATGATCTAAGATGATTCTGATGATCCGAGATGGTTCTGATGTTTGAAGATGGAGACAAACTTGAACACTAATGATCCGAGATGAGTTCGAGATGCATGTTCATCATTCGAGTCTTCAAGGGTTCTATCCGAGATGCTGATCGAGATGGTTCGAGATGATCTGAGATGGTTCGAGTCTTCAAGATTTATATCCGAGATGCAGTTCGAGATGGTTCGAGATGCAAGCCGTTGATCCGAGATAGTTCAAGTCTTCAAGATATTCAATCCGAGATGTGATACTTGGATCCGAGATCTTCAAGAAGATAATCCGAGATGGTCCGAGATTAACTAGAAACTCAACTAGAAACCGAAATAGTAGCAGATGCGATCCAAAATCCGCGTGATACCAGATCTGAGCCTGGAAACAGATTCAAATAGGCTCTGATACCAATTGAAAGTCCCAAAAATCCGGATCTAACAACAACATCACACAATCACCAAGGATGGGCGGAATCCAAACTTGGTTATATTTAAGAGAACATAAAAGATGAAAGAATAATGCGAATCAACTTTAACACCTTGCACACAATTCTATTACTTGAACAAGCAAAAACCATCTAGTACAAGATGGAGGCTCTCTAGAGCAATCCCAAAAGTCTCACCCTAGAAAAGACATAAGCTTAGCTTATATACCTAGGGTAAGGGCATACCCCTGATGGGCTTGCCTGGCCCACTGGCCTATGGCATGCCTAAATGACCTATAAAGGTCCAAACCTAATACAAACTAACCCAGTTAATCCTAGTTAACTACCATAGACCGTTGCGTATATTTGATGTGTCAGTCTCACAGTTCTAGGACCTAACAGGTTTAACGGATTCCGCACGTTAAACAGGATTAAACGCAGAGCTTATGTTCTTCGGTGAACCAATCCAGACTTATAATTGGTATAAGAGCTATGGTACCGATCCATTCAATCTTACAGTTAATGAATCACCTACGCTCATGAATTATGGACGTTTGAGGGGGTTTGGACGTAAAACATCAAATAAATAGACAATCCAAGGACAAAAAGTAAAATTGAACCTATAGGATTGTTAGAAAATGATTCTCGACCAGATCTGTGCTAGAATCATATCGGAATTCTAAGAAATAAAGATTTTGGATCGAAAAATGTAATCAGGCTCGTTTGTACGAAGTGAGGATCCACTTCGTACGAAGTGGCATTTTTGATCATATTGACAAGTCGAGTGTCCAAAAAATTTTGGTGATTGGAAATTTTTTCGAGATTATCGAAAAATTCGACACGTTCGGGGACACCGTCTAGAGCTTCAGGTTACAAATTTGATGGTACGATCATAATTGGTTGAAGATATTGGGGTAGTCACTGTTAACGTTAAATCCGCATTTGTTGAAAACTGAATTTTCCAGATTTGAGGGGGAATTTCAGTGAAAAATTTGGTATAGTCAGAATTTGCAAAAATGATATGGAATAAAAATTTTCACGTATATACCAAGTTTCTAACATTTTTTAAATTTGTGACTATGTAACAGTATTCGGGTGGTTCTGACTGTAGATTACCTGGAAAATGCAGAAGATCTAGTTTGGTTAGTTCGTGATCACAGGAGGTTCAGAATATTTAGATCGTGATACAGATTGATGCTTAAGGGTCAGAGTCATGATCTTCGATGGGGATCAGGTTAGCAGGTTGACCAGTTTTTGTTGATCCTAGCGAGGACCTGAGCCTATTTGAGTTATATTGCATACACGAATGGTCGATGATAGTCTTAGGTGTTAACAGGATTAGCTCAGGGTTTCAAAACAACCGAGAAGATCTGAGGTCATTCAAGATATGTTGTATACACGAATGATTGAGGATAGTCTTAGGTGCCAGTCTTTAAGCAGATGAATTGTTTTTCTTGGACTAACCGTCATTGAATAACGATGCTTGCGGATTAGGTTGTGGCCGATTCAGCGGAGGTAACTATATATCTGTTATTGTGACTGAAGAGGAAGAATGTGATTTTGATCGTGAAAGAATGTTTCTCAGAACTGATGTATTACCAGATGATTTGATTCTGATGATGATTTGCTGATTGAGAAGATTACCGATTTGCTGATCTATCTTTCAGGAGTAGGCTTAGATATGATTACGAAAATTGGGATTTCAGATTTTCGCGGATATTCATTGGTTTTTACTGATGTGGTAATTCGAAGTTTCTAACAATTGCAGGTTGGGTTTTTGAAGATCTAAGGATCAAGCATAGGAGGAGTGCACTAAAACCAAACTCGGATGTGGTTAAAAGTTGAAACAGAGAAGCTGCGTTGATTAGTTTCAAATTGGTGGTTATTTAAGAAAATTTATCGATTAAGAAAATCTGAGAAGGTTGGGAACCGTGCAAACAACGACCTGAACTTTAATTACTAGAGGAATTATTTTCAGGAAGAATTTGTGTTTTAATATTGATAATGCAAACCCAAATCATCAATCAAGGGGGAATTTGTTGATGCGTTCTACGACATTGACAAATACCTGATTGAAGTTGCAGAATATTCAAACACAACTATCATAGATCAAGATCAAGCTTCGACAAAGACGTCTAAGGGGGACATTGTTGATGCTCTTTATGTTGTCACTGTGTGAATAGGCTAAATAGAGCATGTGTTGAATACTGTATAGATTAGATACGAACACACGACCTGTAACGCTCCACGTTTCCATGCTTTCCATATTTATCAAGTCTTGTTGTACTTTCCATTTTTGGAAACTTCTATTTTCAGGAACTTGTACTTATATCATATTTTCAACTTGTAGTCCGAGACACTGAACATAATGAAAGTCATATTTATATCAATTATGTTCCATTTATACTTGTTATGTTCAATTTATACTTGTAGTCGCATGCAATAAACCCTAATTCGAAACTATGTGACGATATGTGCAAATAACCGACTTTCAACGCATTTACGTGCAATACGTGTGATTAACCAACAATTAATGATTCTGATACTTATTATACATCATATTATACTTGTAAACACCTTCGACATGTTAATTATACTTGCAATTATGTGTTATAGATCGTAAATCGCCCATACTTGCATTTCGTGCGATAACCGACAACTATGTGTTACGAACGGCACTACTGATACTTGTTTTACATAATTTCACATACATGGACATACCTGACATCACTTTTAAGTTTATGATGCATTCTTGTTATACGCTTGAAACTACACGAAAAGCACTCGTAAACACCTTAAAACCTAACTTTGGGGCCCTAATTGCATACTTATCAAATTTGAGGGACCATTTGTGACAAAAAGCCAAACCCTCCCTAAAACCCACGTTTTGAATCTAGATTTTTGGCTTCAACCTCCACCCTAAAATATAAATTTTGAATCTTGTATTTATGGCTCCAACCACCACCTCCATTTTCCACCAATGGGCTTCTAAACCTCATTAAACACTCACCTAACCTCACTCACTACAAATATAAGACTCCTAACCCTCATTTCTCCTTTACACCTTCCTAAACTCTCATTCTAAGCTCCATAATCTGCTGAAAACTCAAGTTAGGGCAGAATTCTTCCAAGTTCAAAAGTGAGTGCGAGAACTCACTATCTTCTTCTCTTGTTCTTCCTTACTATCATCTTGAACTTCAAATGAGGATGTTACCCAAGATTTCTCAGAGGTGTAACACTCTTGTTTAAAGGTCCAAGATTCTTAGAAACCTTCGGTTTCATTGGTTTCAACATGTTTGGCATAGCCTTCATGTTCATAGCCTACCCAGCATGTGCTTGGACAAGCCTACAAACTTGTGTACATGTTGTAGTTGTAGTCTATGGATATTGGAGCCTATGAAGACCCAAACTTTCTGTTTTGATTGAGGATTCATGAGTAACCTTCAAGTGTGCACATCAACCAAGCCTAGGCTTATGTGTCGAATTAGTGTATGGACCATGAAAGCCTTGGCTATTTAAACTTGTCCTACACCACACTTGTATGATTTTCCTTTTTTTACTTTTTGTATTTTCCTTTATGTACATTCCTGACCAACCGACCTTCGGGTTGTGCTTTGGTGAATTCTTATGACAAGGTTTAAATGGATGCATATCATCCTACCTCCTACTTGAATCTCCATGACCCCTTCGGGGAATACTTGACTATAAACTAATGTAATTGTTAAATTTACTTTCTTTACTAGTCATGTTAACCCGGAAAATTACTCGCCTTTGTTCCCATTTATAAGGTAACTTCGGCACCCGGTCCACCCATTCCATCACCCAAGTTTCACGGTTTCGGAAAGCTTAACGCAAACTGTGAGTATACTCAAACCCATATTTCCGTTTACACACTTTGGGTGCAACATGTACAATTATACAAATCATGATTCATATTTAAAACTTGTTATAATCACACTCTATCTGTTATAAACATGAAACTTGTATTATTCTTGTTATCGGATGCTATTTATATTGGTGTCTATATGCTCATTAACCTTGCTAGCTTCCCTTAAAATTATAGCACTATAAGATTAACGCACCGCCCGTATTCTTGTGGTATTGTTAAGTAAACTATTTTACACCTTGGCATTTCGGTGACAATGGTAATCACGATTGCGTTAAACTTTGGATTAACATATAGTTATCACATGTTAGTATGTTTGGAACATAATATGCAATTTACCATGTTGGATATGAGACAACTTTTTCACTATTATGCTATGTAAATAAACTTGTATGCGCGCCAACTTTTGTTAATCATTATTTTAATACATGTTGCAGGAAACTAGTTGTTGCCGATGAAGAAACTTGTTTAGGGTGGATTAGATACACACCTAGACTTGAATTTATGTATTTCAATTTATATGATATGTCATTCGAAACTTGTTGTATTTCCATTTTTGAAACGATGCGTTGTCTTTTTGGTATCAATGGAATCGAATTATTTAAATATTGTCACAAATAGTGTTATGAAGTCTCTTGCAATCTTGTTTTAGTCCCGCCCCGATGTTTCCGCCATCGGTTGGGGTGTAACATATTGGTATTAGAGCCATAACTATAGGGAATTAGGTAGAATTGCCATGTTCGACCTAGTCTATAGTTTAAGTGTCCAACTTTGACCATTCTTGATTTATGCTTAAAAGGTTAATTCTTCATATTTGCTTCTATCTTTTCTTTTGTCTTAATTATACAACATGTCTTTCCTAAGACATTTACCATGGAAGCTTTGGCTCTCCAACCTTGTTCCACCACCTCTCTTGTCTAAACTTTAGTTAGATTCATATACTAAGTCTCAAAACACTTTCCAACAAAGCGACAAGGCTACATCACATCCCTGAACACTCTCCATGTTTGGGCTGCTAGCATCTAGCTTGCTCACTTGGTTGTCTTAGGATTTAGTAGCTTATGTATTTTTCATTTTAGTTCATATTCTTGACCAACCGAACAACAACTAAGTTGATGATTTGTGCTTTGGTGAATCATATAATGCGGCGAAATAGATGGAATTCTTCCAACCTTGAAAGACCATTTTCATGGTTCCTTACTTTATAATCGTTTATATAATTCTTTATATTCCTAATCCAATCCATTAAACAAAAACCACAACTCACATACCTTCTTTTCCCTCTTAGGGTAACTTCGGTGTTCCAAACTCAAGAACTCTTCCAACTCATGTACGTGGAATCTCTACGAGACCATGAGTATACATGACCCCCTTTCCGTTTTTACACTTTTGGGTGCTATATATATATATATCATATTAAAACTCATACAAACACATATGCAAATATGTTATTCATACAATCAAATCCAATATACATGCTCTATACATTAATAGTCTATAAATACATGCATGCTAGAAAGCCATTCTTGCACAATACTTTGTCATTAACTTCGTACAAGCATCACTTAACACGTATAGCGCTATAGGAGTAGCACACCGCCCGTATTCTTGTGGTCATGTTAAGTAATGCAAAATGGTCTTGTCGTTGAGACGGCAAGATTACGCTAGTGGAATCTTTGGGTTGACACGTAAGTGACGCATGCTAGTTCATGGTGAAATCTCTCAATCTGCGTCATCAAGTTTTTTCACGAAATTGTACCATCAAGATAAGATTGATTTCAACACCTTGACGGAGAATTTCCCATTCCTAATCTAGTGAACCCTTACCAATGAGTCGAAATTCGTTCCTTATCTCATTCAGTAAGTACTAACCACACTTAGGGTACGACGTTGTCTTGTTAGGGTGAAATCCGCATCTTGAAAACTAGTCCCACTCCTCTATTTAAATCCCGCCAAAGTCTCAAATTTTTGACTTACTAGGGACATGTAGTAACCGGAAGGGTGAATATCATTAACCAAAATTTTCGGCGAGAGAATTCTACCTACTAGGCCAAAGCATGTTTCCTAACTCAAAGGAATTTTCGACCACTTTGGAATTGTCTTAGTTTCGTTCCGAGACACTCCAAGTTTTACATCGAATCTCTTTTATGTCATATCAAGTTTAATGTATTTTTTACTTGATACCTCGTTCATTTCAAAGGCAAAAACCCGAATCGCACGTTACTCGCAATCTAAAACAATACTAATATTCGAGAATGAACTAAATTTACAACTCTTTCATTGTTACATGATTTTACCCATGATAATACCTGATATATACTTAGGCGAACTATATGAAACTTATATGCTACGTGATATACTACCATGCTAATTCATGCAAAGGAAACTTTATTTTTGCGAAACACATTATGATCAAGTCTCACCTTTACCATTATTCAATCTTGTAGATGTCTTCTAGTCGATCCTTCCACTCCAAGAAGAGTTCCAAGAGCTCCAATTCGAGCTCCGAGACAAGCTCCAACAAGAAAATGATGGCGTTTGTGGCCAAAGTGATACCTGATATCATTAGCAAAATCAATGCCACAACCTCCCCTAACGCCACAAACTCCCATAGCGCCTCAGTTAACTCCAAGATCGACCCTACTAAGTCCACCTTTACCCTCAAACAATTCAACTCATGTAGCCCAATGCCATTTACGGGAGAAGATGGGGCTACTAAGATGCTCCAATGCTTTGATTCCATTGAGATCACCGTCCGTCAGAACGGGTGTCCTGAGCATCTTCGAACCACTAACGCCACCAACGTCTTTCAATCAAGAGCACTCGATTGGTGGAGCGCCGAGCGTAACGCCTGCATAGACGATGCCGCGTATGCCCTAACTTGGGCCAAGTTAAAGCAACTCATGACCTCCTATTGAACTCCAAAAACTTGAGGATGAGTTCTGGAACATCAAGCAAGTTGAAAGTGATAACACGGCACTCACCATTAGGCTCAAGCAACTTAGTGCTCTATGCCCTGGTGAAGTTAGCACCACCTAAAAGACCATCGCAAAGTATATCTGTGCTCTTCCACCATCTGTTGGTGATCACGTGGAATTTGCCAAATCGGAAACCATTGAAGATACTACCGCCTAGCCGCCAAATTTACCCACATCAAAGTCATGGATGGAGTCCTAAAACCTAAGGGTTCTACCACAACCGCTTATCAAGCCACCACCGAACCAATTGTCGAACCCACTCCATACAAGGCACCAACCAAAACCAACCCAAATGGTAAGAAGCGAAAGGCTTCAAACCAAAATTTCATCGTGGTTCTCCTACAAAACCCACCTCCTCAACAAAGACAACAACAACTCTCCCTTACCCAAAACCCCGAGCCGGCCAAGCGAGCCTACATCGGGAATTTTCGCAAGTGTAGTACTTGCACCTACGACCACCCAACCAACGTGCCATGCCGCCTTTGTACAACGTGCAATAGGTTTGAGCATTTCAATACCCATTACCGAAGTGCCCCAAAACCACAAAGCAACCAAACCCAAACCCAAGCCCAAAACCAAAACCAAAACCGAAACCATAACCAATCGCCGGTAAACAACAGTCACACTTGTTACAAGTGTGGCGACCAAAACCATCTCAGCAACAATTGTCCTCAATGCAACAACCAGACACAACCGCAATCTCCTCGTGGACGAGCTTTCGTCATCACTACCGTTCAAGCACAAAACAACAACGACGTTATCAACGGTACGTTTCTAGTATACGATGTATATGCTTCTTTGTTATTTAATATGGGTCCAGATAAAAGTTTTGTATCCGTAGAATTCGAACAATTGCGTAAGTGTAGACGTTTTAAGTTACCAATATCATTCACCGTCGAAGTCGCTAACTGAAAAACCATAACCGTCGATTCCATTCTTCGCTATTACGTTCTCAACCTCAATGAGCATTAAATCCTGATCGGTCTTATACGCATGCAATTTGGTAGTTTTGACATCATAGTAGGCATGGACTGGCTTCGAAAATCCCGTGCCGAAGTCGTTTGCTCCGAAAAGTTCATTCGTCTTTGGTGACACCTTGCACGTCTACGGTGAGAAACCTTCAAAGGGTCTCAAACTCATGTCGTGTACTCAAGCGAAAAAGTACTTACGCAAAGAGTACTTCGCCTTTCTGGCCCACATCGTGGAAAAAGAAGGACAAAGGAAAAGGCATGAGTGATGTTCCAGTCGTTTTTTATTTTCCCAACGTTTTCCCCTAAGACCTACCTAGACCCTCCTCCTCGTTGCCTTGACTTTCGCATCGACCTCATACCGACAATATTTCCATTGCAAAATCTCCATACCGTCTCGCACCTTCGGAGATACAAGAGCTATCTAGTCACCTTTAATAATTACTTGATAAAGGCTTCACACGCCCTAGCACCTCTCCTTGGGGCGTTCCTATCGTCTTTGTTAAGAAGAAAGATGGTTTTTCCGCAGCATCGATTATCGTGAGCTTAACAAACTCATCGTAAAAAATCGCTATCCCTTTCCTCGCATCGACGAACTTTTCGATCAACTCCAAGGCGCAACGTGCTTCTCCAAAATCGACCTTCATTCCGGCTACCATTAACTCTGATTCCTCGAAGAGGACATTCTTAAAACCGGATTCCATACTAGATATGGTTACTACGAGTTCGTGGTCATGCCCTTTGGTTTAACCAATGCACCCACGGACTTCATGGATTTGATGAACCGTGTGTGTAAACTTTACTTGGACCACTTCGTAATCGTATTCATAGACGACATTCTCATCTATTCCAAGACCCAATCCGAACACAAGCGACAGCTGCGTTTAATTCTTGAACTCCTACGTGCCGAACAACTATATTCCAAATTCTCCAACTATGAATTTTGGCGAAAAGAAGTTCAATTTCTCGGTCACATCGTGAACGAGAAAGGCATTCATGTTGATCCAGCTAAAAATGAAGCTGTGAAGAATTGGATTGCACCAAAGTCACCTTCTGAGATTCGTTCCTTCCTTGGATTGGTAGGTTACTACCGTCGGTTCATCTCCAACTTTTCAAAAATCGTCGTTCTGCTAACTTCATTGGCTCAAAAAGATAAACCTTTTTTGGGGTTCAAAACAAGAGGTGTCTTTTCAAACACTCAAGGACTTGCTCTACAATGCTCCTATTCTCACTCTTCCCGATGGTAACGGCGATTCCGTTGTGTATTGTGATGCATCTAACCAAGGCCTCGGCTGTGTTCTTCTACAACGAGACAAGGTTATCGCCTATGCTTCAAGACAACTCAAAATACATGAGAAGAACTACACTACCCATAACCTTGAACTTGGTGCGGTTATTTTTGCGTTAAAGATATGGTGACACTACCTTTACGGTACTAAGTGTGTGGTCTTCACCGACCATAAAAGCCTACAACATATTTTTTAACAAGAAAGAGCTCAACATGCGTCAAAGACGATGGGTGGAGTTGCTCAACGACTACGATTGCAAGATTTGCTACCACCCTGATAAAGCGAATGTGGTGGTCGATGCCCTTAGTAAAAAAAACTCATGTAAAGAGTATTTGTTGCTTCCAAATCTAAACTGACATTTAAAACCGTATTCGCGAGGCACAATACTCATCCGTCAATGAGGATAAGTTGTATGACGAGATGAAGTGTGGTGCCGAAAGCCAACTTGTGTCCAAATCCAACGAAATCCTCTACTACCTTGATTGAATTTGGGTTCCAAACTGCAACAACCTCCGTGACCTCTTGATGAAAGAGGCACACAAGTCTCGATACTCCATTCACCCTGGTGCCGACAAGAAGTACCAAGATCTCTGTGTATCTTATTGGTGGTCGGGTATGAAGAAAGACACCGCAACCTTTGTTTCCAAATGCCTTATGTGTTCCAAGCTAAAAGTCGAACATCAACGTAATTCGGGTTTACTCGAACAACCAGAAATTCTGGTCTGGAAATGGGAGAGTATAGCGATGGACTTCATCACCAAACTCCCTCGAACCTTGTCTGGCCATGCTAGCATTTGGGTGATCATCGGTCTTCTAATCAAATTCGCTCACTTCCTCCCCATTCATGAATATTACCGAGTTGAGAAATTAGCTTGTATCTCCACCAACAAGATCATTTGCCGCCATGGTATTCTCGTCGACATCATTTTCGACCGAGATGGTCGTTTCACCTCTCGCCTTTGGCAAACCTTTCAAACCACTCTAGGCACTCTACTCAATCTTGTCACACCCTCAAAACCCGAGGTAAACTAATTAGTATCTTCATTGCACAACGGAAGTAGTAAATACAAAATAGGAATTAATAAAGCAAAGTACTCTAAAATACAAGGTATTCTACAAAGATTGTTTTATACATAGTGAACGCCATTCTAATACTAATCTAATAGTCTTCTGGGTTTCCCAAACCCTAATGATCCTTCTATTCCAACCGTTCCATTGCCTAAAGCTATAACCAGAGAAGACATGCTTAAAAAATGTCAACTTAAAGTTGGCGAGTGCACGGGTTTTGACTATAAATTTGTAAACCTTTTTCCGTTTAAAAGTTAACTTTGATAAACATTTCTTTGGAAAATTGTATTAGAAATGAATCCCTCGGAATTCATGCGAGACATTCCTTGGAATATATGGTATAAATTCTGACAAACTTTTTGGTATAAGTTTTCATTTGAGAAGTATAACAATTCAATATAACACATAAGACTATCATAGACTAGGCAAGGAACTACGACAAGAACAATACCAAGAGCCCATAACCAAACCAAAACTTGATTTCCCCTAAAACGTCTTCAAATATATATTCCCTCGTCTTGGAAACTAGGGTGACTGGTCGCGAGAGTGGGTTGTCAAACCCGATTGATCTACCAATACAATTTGAGGTCTAACGATTAATGATTATGGATGCAAAGGGGCCTCCGTGTATTGAATCCATAGGTATATACTACAATTACTCAAGGTCATCACAAGGTTACAACTAACAGTATTATCTAATTGTCATACTTAATAAACAATATATAACTTCTCTTAAATGGAAAACAAGGTCGTGAAACCACATGGAAAATTTGTAAAGTTTGTAAAGTAAGCATGCTTCTCCCCCGGATATGTACAAAACAAGTAAAGTAAAAAAAGGGGGTTGTGACTCACGTGGATTCCGTGCAATGCTAGCAATTAAAATTATGTCCGAGAAGGTTATTCAACCTACATGTGTCCTAACGTGTATAAGACATTAATGTTCTAATAATGTGTCTACAAGACAAGTTGATCACCTGACTTGTTAGACTCAATGAGAGGTTTATCCTTATAAAAAATGTTTAACTTAACAAACCGTTGGTGATGAATTATTCGAGCGTTTTCTGTTATATATTAACACACAATATATAATAATACATAATTTCACATAACACCGGGATCTTATCCCGAAACTTTAATTAACAATCCATGTTAACGTATAATCATATATATATATATATATATATATTTATTTCTTAAAATAAATATACATATTTCCAAATAAGACACATAGTTTGAAAAATAATATATCTTATATTGTTGACGTTTATCAAATCTGTTTGATGAAAAAGTATCATTCGTCACATAAATCTAATAAGTATATTTTAACAACTTAGTCATATCAATATTTATATTCATACAATCGTCTATGAATTTACCGTTCTTCGAGTACGTTTACCGAATAGTCGTATATTCGACTATCCAGAATTTATTATTAAATAATATTTATTCTAAGACTTAAAGTATATATTTTTTCATCACAAATATCTTTTAAGTCCAGAATCTATAAAGTTATATAAATGTACATAATTTTACCATTTTCAAGTAAGGTTACCGGAATATCGTATGTTCGACTTTCCGGGGTTGATGATTAAATAACTTATACACCAAGACTTTGAAAATACATGTTTTATATCAAAAATACATTCTAAGTCTAGAATGTATGAGATTCTATATCAAAACATCAAAGACTTGGGTTTCGATGAAAATACCATTTTTAACATAAAATGATAGATTTTCAATAAACTGTACTTATGTTTGGAAACTTTAGTGTATGAAAATAATGTTTTTGGACACTAAATAACCAATTCTTGTTTTTAAAATCGTAACTTATTCAGTTAACACAAAATCAACATGTAACATACTCATGTCCCTAAATCACCCGAACTAGCACATTTATGCAACTTCACACACTTTAACTTATCAACTTTGCCAATTTTAAGGTGTTATCATACCTATGATTCCATATAATAAAATTAAACATTTAGGACCTGTTTTTTTATCATAAAATGAACCAAAATTTGCTACTCTAAAACAAGTTTATAAAATCATCTAGTTAGACACCGAAATTTAGCCTAAAAGTACATGTTTATGCACCGAAAATTATTACGAACAGCCAATAAAATTACCAAAAAATCATGCACTTTAATTTATAAATTTCCCACATAAGATATGCTATATTTTTTCTGTTCTTGATCACTTTTAAACATATACTTTTTTTCAAGTCTAAAAACTTACATTTTTCGGCTTTTAAGCCTACCAAAACATCAATTAAACACACCTAAGTGTCATGAACACTTAAACACTTTAAAACCTGAGTTTTATACTCTTTATATCATCATAAAAATATCATATTTCTAGACCTAGGTTATTCATCATAAATCATGTTTAAAATCACATTTTAACAACATTTTGATACCAAAACAACACCTAAACTGTACTAGATCTCCAAAATTCTTGTAAAACTTTTATGACCAGATTTTATTACTCATAAATCTTTATCCAAAACCTCCTAAAAACCAAACTTGGGTTAATTTTTTGCAGAGAAATACATGTAATGGTGATATAAATATATGAAATATGTGTATACATATATGAAATGAATGTATAAATAAAAAAATGAAGGTATAAATAAATGAAATAGATGTATAAAACGTGAAACACACAATGAAGATATAAAAGTTAGACATGTATGAAAATATAAATGGTTTAGTTCAGGTTGGTTAGTTTCGGTTAACCGAGGCTACGGAAAAAATGATAACTAATTTTCGGTTAATTTTGATTCGATTTCGTCGGTTTTTTATTCAGTTTCAATTAATAATTCGGTTATTGCTCACAATGGCAGCTAAATTTCTTAAATGTATATATGTATATTTAATGATAAGGATATTTGTGTCCTTTCACTCATATTTAACGTAGAAAATTAACAAACATCCAAACGACTAAACTTGTTAAGTTTTTTGGAAAGTGTGGACTATCAGTATACTTTTTCATCATTAGAGATGAAAATCAATTTTTTTACATAACACAGACCATTAATGTAGTTTAATGAAATCATTTTATAATTTTAAACATATAATACTAATTATCTAATATGTTTTTTTCTAATCTGTAATTATAGTAATTTGAAGTGCTGGCAACTTGTTGAACAAGTAATATGGCTAAACTAATAAAAGTCCATATAAATTTAACCATTAAAAAATAAATATCTGAGAGATACTCGTTATAATTCTTCAACAATTTAGAGCAAAATGTCTAAATTATTTAGAAATCGTCAACACCCTCTTTACAGTTTTGAAGTTGGGGTTGAATTAACATTTCCCTTGCACCGAAAACCTTCAACTCTGTCTGATTCAGTTACTCGAATTTCTTGTTTGAGTCGTTCGATAATCGATCATGTCTCGGTTAACCAATTTCACTGTTTTTAGGTTAACGCTTTCTAAATACCAGTAAGTTCTTCATTCTCTTAATTTCTTCAAAACTTCATTGTTTCCAGATCAAACTTTGCCCTAAATTGAATGAATGTTTCATTGTACCGTATGATCAAACAAATTACTAACTTCAGTTTACTCAGATTATTCAGTTTTTGGTGTATGATTTAACTAACACTTGTTCGGATTTCTTGTAATGGTTTCTGCATGCCCTAGATGTATGATTTAACGAATTACACGCTTGAGTTATTCAGCTTTTCGTGTATGATTTAACTAACATTTGTTTGAATTTCTGTAAATTGTTGTGTAATTCAAAGCAATGCGTTAGGTTCTACCTGGAGAGGAAGGTTTTTATCGACAGAGTCTAATAAAGTCGATGAACCGCTTAAAGTAGAAGAAGCCGAAATGATAAACGTTCCACCGCCTCCGGCTAAGAAGGTATATTTGGATCTCTGTCAAATTAGCTTCTCAACTGTGATTTCTTGATTTTGTTTGTGTAATCAGTTACTTGTGCTTGGTGGAAGTGGGTTTGTTGGCTCACATATATGTAAAGAAGCTTTAAATCGTGGCTTGTCGGTTGCTATCCTTAGTAGGTATGTATTTTTTACTGTGTTTTTGCTTCATATTGATGCATTGTGTCGCTATAATGATGATTTGTAGTAGCCTAAACTGAAATAATATTGATAATGATGTAATGTTTTTGCATCATATTAAACCATTCTAGAGTTGAAATAATGATCAGGTGACGATTATACTCGTAAATAGTTCATGGATTTTGATGATAATCTTACATGGATAGCCCAAACTGAAGGAACAAATAGATAATGACATGGATGGTAACTTTCTTTTGCAGATCTGGCAACTACTCTATTCAGGAACCGTGGGCTAAAAATGTGCAGTGGCATCAAGGTATAGCATCACATTTACGAGTATGGTTGCATGTATATCTATTTAGACTCACATGAGAGGGAGTCTACATAACTGAAAAGTAGGGAAGAGAGTGGAAGTTTGTGTTGAGAGATAGCAATGAGAGAGGGTGAAAGAAAGTGGCAGCCAGTTTTTGGAGAGAGTGAGTGAACGGTTGGGTAATACAACCATTTACCCTTCTCTTTGGTTTTCTTAACTTAATTACAATTTACAACCAATCAAGCAGTATGGACGATGTCAATGAGATTCTCGCAGTTCTCAACCTATGTAGTTAATATCGCGATATATCGGATATCGGTCCCCCTGGAGAGATATTGTTGCAAAATATCGGCCAGGATATCGATACCGATATTATCGGCAATATTGGGCCAATATTGACCAATATATCACCGATGTTTTCGATATCAGTACCTTTCTTCTTAGTTCTACCATTCGTCTTTCTTCTTATTGCTGCTATTAGTGTTTTAAGTCTTAATTGTTAATTGTTAATGTTAAATATTAGTGTTTTAAGTCTTAATCAGTTCCTACTTGCTACAATTTTAGTGTTTTGCAAGTTGCGAAAGGTTAATTTGTTAATGTTAGGAAAGTATACTGATCTGTTAGTGTTAAATCACTATATATATAACTTAAGCATGATATTAAAATTACCGATATCCCACCGCGATAACCGATATCTCAAATATCGGTCCTTGATCGATATCCGATTTTGTTTACCGCACTAACTACTTATTTCTCAAATTATTTGTGGTTCTTAATTTAACGCTCTGTTGTGTAATACTATACAGAGAGAGAGAGAGAGAGAGAGAGAGAGAGCTCACTTTAATCGCTCAAGAGGTAGTGAGTTGTTTACGAATTCAAGCATATGCTACATAACATCTTATGAAGGCAAAACTTATATTTTGGTCGGTCACTCACTTGTGATAATCTTATTTTATCATTTTGGTCATCTACTTTTATATTAAGAGTTGTGTCCGGTAGTTGATAGAAATCTTAATTCCATGCCAACATGACAAATCTACATGTGTCAAATGCTGATGTGGATAATAAACATCTGGACATTTATATTTTGTTATATGACACTGCTTTGTACCGATCACACTAGTAACTGTAACGTATATATATGCTTAATTTTGTCGAAAAATGTTATAATTTAGTTAAAATATGCTTATAACTTCGTTTTAGTCAAACTATAATTCTATAAGTATGTTAAATGAACTCTTATCCATGTGTTCGTTGTTCAGGGGACTTGCTATCTGGAAGCTCATGGAAGGAAGCACTAAGTGGAGTGACCTCTATTGTGTGTAGTTTCTTACTAATACTTTAAAATGTAGAATCCTGGCGGAGAATAAATACTCACGTCGTTAACAATTTGTTTCCCTGTGGAAGGAAACCTCGTATGATTTATTATGTATAAAATAAAGATATTTCCTCTAATTATCTATATAAAACTTACAGGTGTCTTGTGTTGGTGGTTTTGGTTCCAATTCCTACATGTACAAGATCAATGGAACTGCTAATATCTCAGCCATTAGAGCTGCGGCTGAAAAAGGTTGGAGCTAAAATCATTTACCTTCAATTATTTTTTATATTTTTTTTGCATCATTCAGTGAAGCAACAAGTGATAAAAGCCTCATGGAATATAACTTAAAGCATAAAGGAACTGTGTGTATTCAAACATATCATATAAGTTAATTGTCGCATGCTTGTTGCATCTAAAATGTGTCGTACATTTTTACGAATTTTGTTTTTACTAACAGGGGTTAAAAGATTTGTTTATGTATCTGCTGCCGACTGTGGTGTGATCAATTACATTCTACAAGGATATTATGATGGAAAGGTAAATATGATTATTTTTTTATGATTGGATTAGGTTTTATGACTAACTAAAGTGATGGTTGTGTAATAATGATGCAGAGAGCAGCAGAAACAGAGTTGTTGGTGAGATATCCTTATGGACGTGAGTGTTGTTCTCTTCACTTTCTCTTACAGTATTTTGTTCTTATTACCATGTGAACATTTTAATTTTGATTTCAGATGTGATTCTGAGGCCCGGATTCATTTACGGAAATCGTCGCGTTGGCAACCTGGAGTTACCTTTGGGTGTCATCGGTTCTCCACTAGAGATGGTACCATGCTACCCCAAGACATACTGCCGTTATTTATTATATTGCACTAAATATTTTTTTCATCGAGGCAGGTTCTACAACATGCAAAGCCACTGAGCGAGGTTCCGCTTGTGGGTCCACTGTTGACGCCACCTGTCAATGTTACAGCTGTAGCTAAAGTAGCGGTTAGAGCAGCTATTGATCCTGTGTTTCCTCCTGGCATACTTGATGTCCATGGGTTATTGCGTTACAGCCAACAGAAGTAAAATCAATACTGCACAAAACTATAACAGAGTCCCTTCGGTATGTAGTTTTCCCTGATTCTTTTTTTTTATTCATCTTTTCCAGAATAAAAACCAATATTGCATCTTGGTATGATGATATGTTAAACGCTTTTCTTTATTTCTAGTTTTTTTAATTACTGTGCATTTTTTAGTTGGAAAATGAAGTTGACAAAATATGGTCTTAACAATATACTGGCTCATGATTTAGATAATTTAACTTATGCAGTAGTTATGTATGTACTTAGATGATTTTTTCGACACTTAGTATGATTTGGCAATAGAAATAAGTGACTGAACTTTCTGGTAAACTGTATGCATTTTTACAATGGATGAATACGAGGGCCGAAGTTCATGGAAAAGCCTAGCCAACAGAAGAAATTAAAGGTTTGATAACACGAGCTGATTTTTTGAATAACTGATGTCACATCTGATCTGAAACGACGGTCAAGATCATAACTTCAAAATTGATCCACTAGTATGGTGACACGTAGATCTGGCAAGGTGGCTTCCATTAAATCATGACCCAAAGGGTCGATTAAACTCACTTGTGGCTACACCAACGGTTACATTAAGACAAGGCTGAAGAAGTTAATGTTCAACATGATATTTGCAGCACTCATATCATGTTGGACTCGGTGTAACCGTCACCAAACCAGGTCCAGACCTGTAAGAATTCTGCTATCGACTTTTAGAGTGGAATGCCTGCCATTGTTCAAACCAAAGGTTAATTCAGCCGTAAGGAAGAATTTAGGAGACATGAAGACAAACATGAAATTTACTTTGACTATGGTGGCGCGCATTCATGCGACAAAGAGGTAACAATCACTTGTATTTTATCCGGCATACCTTGCATCAAAGCAGCTGCCTGACAAAGCAATGCATGTGACGAGACACTCCTTATCCATACAATGAACATATTTAACAATAAGAGGTAACAACCCTTATATTAACGACCGTGCCCTTGCTGACAAAGCAAACAGTGTAACGAAACGCGCCTACGTATTTCACAATGAAGAGTAATGCAGCGAAAACTGAACTCTTTGCCTTGCAGTACTCTCTTCGACTGGAATGTACAATCTCTCTAATATTGGTTTAGTAAAAAGAAAAGGTAGAAGAAATAACAAAAAGAATAATAAACAATATAGAAAAAGTTTAGAATTAATTTCAGTCAAAATTATGACCCTAACCGATTTAGTAAAAAGAAAAGGTAGAAGATGTGGTTGAAGTGTTTCGAATCGAAACTTTCATCCCATCTGCATAAGCCCCCCCTTTCATCATCTCAACTTGGCAATGTCCTTTATAAGCCCCTCCTTTCATCATCTCAACTTGGCAATGTCCTTTTCTATTAGGTTTACTTAACACACAGTAACACTTGAGTACAATAATTGATTATTACGTTGCGTAATTATATATATAAGCTGCCTAGTTATAGAACGTTGATTATAACAATGCGCAAGTATCTAGTGTAATTACAGTGTGTAATTACACAGATGCATATGCTCTCGGCTAAAGTACACGTGATACATGATGACTTTGTACGCTTCACACACAAAAAAAGAACGACTTCCGGACTTGACTGTCTCTCCCTGTGTAAGAATTACAAATATTAGGAAGAAAGAGGTAGCTAAATCAATTGACATGTTATTTTATCTTTGTATGACTTTTTATTTATAACTTTCAAATTCTAAAATATTTTATCTTTGTATGACTTTTTATTTATAACTTTCAAATTCTAAAATAAATCTTTAGATAGGCCAAAACCTAAATATATTGCTCAGAAGGTCTCTTGCATTTAGAACTGAGAAACAGGTCAAAACTAGACCGTCCTGGCCGAAACAACGAGAACCGAAACGTTAAGTGGTAATGATTAGAACCATGAACCAAATCTTACAAGAATAGGCATGTGACTGTTCGTGGTTGGAGCCCATAACCTCTTTACCAATTATTACTTAATTATTATTTATTATTATTTTTTATTTAATCTCTAATAACATTTTCATTAAACTAAAAAAACATTGCAATAGATGTATAAAACATTACAATAAAATTAACACACTTTAAAACTCAAAGTCCATATTTTTTTACGATAATCGTCTGCCATTTCCAGCACCTTTCCGGTTAGGTGGTCGCGCGATTTCGAGTAAAACTCAAAGTCTCTCTCAAATTGTCCATCCCTCATAAGCTCGACCACTTCCCGGTTCTCTTGCATACGTTGAGCCCCAAGGTCGCGTATGTCTTGAAGGCGTTGGTTCGTCTCGGAAAACGCGCTACTCAAGTCGGATCCCCCCGACGCGGTCTCCGGTCTCCTTGATTTCGCACCGCTTCTTCTATCGGGGGTCGTGGTAGCTCTGTCTCCTGCTTATCTACCCCTTCCTCCCCCGTAAACAACGGAACAACATCGTTTAAGTCGACGTTTCGAGCGTCGGACATTGGCGTTTCGGGTTCACTCGACTTTTTTTGACTTCTTTGCCAGCCTTCTTTTTCCCGACCTAGCGGAAGAAGTTCCTATCATCATAGGGACGTTGGCCCATTTAGAGCTATTACGAAAAAGCTTCCAAACCCTCATGTATGGAAAATTCCCTTGTGCCGCTTGATATTCTATTAAGGCCGACTGCATTATATCTTCGTCGCTCTCGCCGTTTTTCCAACCATTTCTTTGACGTTGATAAATCGATTGAAATCTTGTACATTTGTTGTTGATATCAGTCCACTTGACCGATCCGATTGCCGGTAATTGTCCCCCCTGCTGACGAGACCAAAGACGTGTGTTCGGATTCGTATCCAAAGGTCAATTTTATTTTGGTTGTTTGCTAAAAAAATACATAAAATAAGTACATTTTAACAAACAAATTATATGTTTAAATTAAAAAGTAAAAAAAAGTCTATAAAAAATCTTACAAATATCGGAATCCTCCGATACGTCGACCTAAGATCATGCTAATGCGTACACCTTTTCTTCATCCCATGGTTGCACGATTTTTTTTCGCCCGGATCTCGTTTGTTCCGTTTGGTGGTGTATCCGTATGTTTCTCTGGGACAAAGTTGGGCTTGTTTTGTGAAGAGCCGAAACTTTGTGATGAGCCATAAACCTCCCATGTTGAAGTTTCGATTCCAACCATATTGATTTGAGTCACATGAGAGGGGTTGGTTCAAGAGGTTTATGAACCTGGTTTGATTGTGATTATACTCGACAAACCCTCCCGACAAACCTGGTTCCATAGGCGGTTGGTCGGGTGGGAACCGGAGCAACGAGTTGGTTAGAAGCGTTCGTTTGGTTCGGGTCGCCGCTAAATCGAGGAGGAATGAAACTAGGTTAATACATAGTATAGAGAGTGATATAAAAATCTTGAGTTTTTTAAAAAATATGAAGGGAAAAGAATGATGGTAGAGAGAGTGGTTTAAAAATAATAAAGATGAAAGGTATATATATGGTTTTAATTGTTTAAAGAAAATAATAAAGAATATTACCATAGAACTTTAATAATCACATCCCAACCATTTTTATCCGTTATACACATTGGGAGCCAGAACAAACTCAAGCCATAGCGGCCTGGGATGGTGTGCCCGGCCGCTATGAAGCGTTATAGGAGTGTTTCGCGTTATATGAAGCTACACGTCGTCTAACAAACATATACATCATACCCGAAACAGAATGAAGAACTAATCAAATCAGCAATGAGTACCGTAAACTAAATCATCAAACGAGTCGGTTAAGCGGATCAGTTCCACCATTATGCCAGGTTATAACGTTGAACTCCTCATCCCTACTAGCTTCTAATTGCTTTTGTAAGTATTTAAACTTAAAACCAAATTTCTTAACTCAATTTAACAGCGATACTTTATAATGAACTGCCTTTCAGTTAAAAAAATCATGTTACATGAAATGAAAGGGGCTATTTTACCTACTCATAATCTATTAATTAAATTAGTAACCGTAATCTGATTTTGCCATAAAATCCTGGTAGAGACACAGACAAACAATACACTTCCTTAAAGAGCAGTGAACATAAAGAACTCATTATAACATTAAATATAAAACAATTAAATTATTACAATACAATAATTAATAAGAATACTCGAACATGATGTTAGAGCTATTTATATCACCATGTACGACAATCCGCCCTAACAACAAAGGATTATGATGGTAAGCCAACCCACACACAACACCAACGCCCATCTGGAGTCATTTGATTCAAGCGTGAAACATGTACAACACAATTTTGTGAACACACATGTCACACACCGGAACTAATGCCTCTAGATATTCATTTGTGTTGTCTGTGGGCTAGACTACCTTCATAATCCCTTGTTATCAACCACAAACAGTCATACATCGTGACATAAAGAGCTCCACCAACTTGTTAGATCAAAACTAAAATAACTACAACAATGCTAATATAACTTGCATCTCAGATTAGCTTCTTCTCTGAGCTCCGTCAAGCATAATTTGTCTGAAATTTGTGATATATACAAAACAAAATCAGTTTTTAAACTAACTCGACAAAAATAAAGAAATATCGAATGGAGAAAGATGTGGGATATACCTATGACTGCTGCGATTGGAAGAAGATCTATGGTTTTTGGAACATGAGCGGCCGTTTCATCAAATGAAATACGGCGATTGTGAATGGTCTAGGGTTTGTTATCTTATAATGGTCTTGAGTGTTTTCGGTTAGACCCTACCGTACTGTTTATTTTTGTAGGTTAGTCCTTGTTTTTAGTAGTATTTGCCTACAAGTCCTTTCAATGTAGAGATGACAATTGGTCTGGTTCGGGTCAGGTATTGGTAATCTCATACCCATATCTGGTTATAAAATTGCGTCTCATACCTCCAATACCCATCGGGGGTACTGGGTATACCCGCAGGTATTAGGTATACCCATTAGTTTGTTAAAAGATATGCGTTGGGATTTTTAAATACATTTTTTTACTATTATAATTATTATATAATTTTATTTATACAACAACTATTATAAATTACAAATGTACATTACATACATATTGTTGTGAAACAACGGCCTACTAGCGACTAGTATATGAACATAAGAACAAGTATCAAAGGAACACATAAAGAAAGATAAAATAGATAACTTGAGATGTAATGATGCAATACAAAGAACCTCGATATATAGTGTTCTTACATTAATACAAAGGACATGAAAAGACGGGAGTTAGAATGTTACATTAATACAAAAGATACAAAGAGAGGGGAGTTAGAATGTGAATAGTCACCATAATATAGTTTATATATAACACTCCACCTTGACTATCCACGTGATAAAAGAAAATAATATATTATATGCTTGGTGGTGCTGCCTCGTTAAAAACCTTGCTAGAAAAACCCAGTGGGACAAAACCTAAGCTAAGGGAAAAAAATGCAGCGCGTATTTTCTCCCTCTGATAATTTTGGATCAGGTATGTTGACTCATTAATAACCTTACTAAGAAAACCCATTAGGATAAAACTTGGTTAAGGGAAAAAGAGTGCAACTTGTATAATGCTCCCCCTCATTTTTACATGTATCCTATAAGTGGCTTGTGTCGGGCTTCTTTGAAAGTTGCTCAAAACTTTGTAATCCATTGATGTGCAGTTTGATATGTCGCTTGATCTATAAATGGGAAATCCTTCAATGAACATTGATGTATGATCTTCACGTGAAACTTTAATTACTTCCTCTTGTAAGTAGATAGCATAAGATCCATGAATGTGTTTTGCTACATTCTCTGTATTTACAAAACTAACCAAGCTTGTTGATAGGTTAGGAAAATATGAATCCATGTACCTTAAGGGTATAAAATAAATGTTTTACCCATTACATTACATTATCTCCTTACTGTACACGAGTTATATCTTGTCAATGAATTTCCTAACATATGCCCGTGTATATATACTAGCAAGATATATTAATACAATTCGAATTTAACTATGGTACTTCTAGACCAAGGATATATGCTTATTTGATTAGAGATGATAAGAGTCGTTTTCTATATCAACTATTTGGGTATCATTAAATGTACTTATCCAAAAGGTTTGTGCATATGAAAATGTCCACCATCTTCTAGATGTATTATGATTGATGGATAATAATACAAATGCGTATTCTACATATTGAGCCATAAATTTGCCACCAATTTAATTTGCAAATTCTTAGTTTAACTATTTGAGCCCATTTTGATATGCCATCTTTAATGACATTATCAATATATACAATAATACTTGTAAACATCATATTGTTCTTTTAATGAGAACAAATGGACCAACTACACCATATGTATTTCTCCTTTTTTAAGCTTAGCAGCAAGTCGATTATACCATATTCGACTCTACTATATTAGTCCATATAAATCTTTTCTTCGCTTTATAAATATATATTGCCAACGTTTTGAGCTTTAGGCATTTATAATCATTCACATACTTCTTTCTACGTTGAATAATTATGTATGTGCATATACTCTTTAAGAGTTCCATCACGTAAACTTTCTCATTGATTTTATATCATATGCAAAGATGTCTTGAACACTTGCTTATTGATAAAATCAATATTACACCATGCTTATACGTTGTACATTGAGATATTATAATCACCGGGTACAAGTTTTCTATGTATATTTATTGGTGCACAAGAATTACATTCTTAAGATGTTTTAATATTACATTTTAAGTACTCGACTGCTTTGGTAAACTCATCAAGAGTTGTAATCAAATTTAGCCTATATATAATACCCATAACGTATGCAAATCTGAATCATAGTGTTCTCAAGAACTTACTTTACATAAGTTTGATAATTTAAATCCTTCATGGACTTTTATGTAAACTTTCAATATCACGTGATACAGAAATTTCATAAGACGCATATCAATTTTTTCTTTATACTACCAGACGAATAAAATATTGGAAAGTCATTGCCTCCACCACTAGAAAGTGTGCATCTTTATAATCAATCATGGGTCTTTGCGAAAATCTTTGTGCCACCAGTTTTTCCTTATTTCACTTAATTTGATTTCACATGAATCACATAAAAGACCTATTTGTATCCAACATATTTTACAATTTCAGTTGTATGGATTGTTGGTCTAGAAACTTTCCATTTCATTAGAGAATTCAATTCTACCTTATTTGCGTCTTTCCATTTTGGCCAATCCTTTATATGTTTTCATTCGTAGGCAGATCTTAAATCATGATCCCCGTCATTTCATCATTTCAAGCACTATATACAAAAGTATAACGATGTCGATTTTGTTTCGATTCCATACACTTATAGACATGATATAATTTACTAAGTGCTTTTTATTTTCAGGTACCTGAGGTTCTTCCAGAACCATCATGTCTAATGTCTCTTCAAGAGACATTTTTTTACTATAACCTCGACTTGACCATCTTCTTCATTACTTGCTCCAATTTTTCGAGGAATTTTTATTTTCTTGGAATCGACTAGTCTGCAACGCTTCAGGCGTGCAATAGACTCATTAATATATGGTTGGTCATTCTAGGACACTTATCTTAATTGGAGCATTAGCAGTTGACTATGTGACTTACTTAGTCACTGTTTTTAGTTCATTGAACATGTCTGGTAATTAATTATTTAATCTAGGTAAATGAATTATCTTTCGAACTTCTTGTTCACCTAATTCAGTTTGAGGATCAATGATAATTCATGCATGCTCATTACTTTTCCAACTGCCATTAATCTCCCCCTAATGTTGGGAATGTTAATTTACTTAAAGTAAGATCTAACGAGCCATAAATAAATATCTCGTTAATTGCTCTAAGTATGTATTCATAAATAGTATTTTCACCAAACATATATTCCCAACATTATTGGAGTTTCAATCTTTATGCGTTGTGGTGGACCAATTCCAATATGTACCGCACAATAAAAAGTTTGATGGGAAGTATTTGGTTCCTGACCAAAACCAACTATAATGGGGAGAAACTCTTACAACATGTTGGCTTGATGTGAAATAATGTTACCACATGTAAAATCACATGTGCTCAAATATGAACTTTTGCTCTCTTAATTATTGGCTTTGCAACTAATTTGTAGACGTTTGATCATCGTCTTCAACAAAAGCAATTTGTGTCTTAAGCATTTAGAAAGTTCAATACTTATTCCAATAATCATTAATAACATGGATATTAAATTCAATGTTATAACCACCATAAATATGATAATTTGGAATAATATGCTTGCTATCTCATTAACTAAGCTACACACAACTTCATGTTGTAAATTTGATGACCATTTAGACGATGCATCGATTTAAAAACACTAAACGGTATCATGTTTGGATATATACATACTTCGCTCATTCCATAATATTTTGGGATTCACACCTACTTTGGTTGGTAAATAATCAACTTTTGTTGAGAGCAATTATGACATGTTTAATTATCATGAAGAATCTTCTGGTTATTCACTAAGTTTCACATCATCATTGGCTCGGTGTGGTCTAACCTGTCACGCCAACATATAATTAAAATCCATAAACTTATGGTTTATGATATGTATATGTATTACTTGCACGTATGTAATACAAAACATAAGATATGAAAGAATGTATTATAACTTCAAAGTTCAAACCATCGTGTTATGTACTCACTGGTTTACCACTTTTGGTAGTCAATCTCATCATGACTATCAATATAATACTGATATTCGATCTCTTTATTAGCTTGGCTATCTTATAATTTCTGATAGTTTGATCTCTTATTGACATGACGATTGTTGCACTTCTAATGGTCAATCTCATTATTGATATGATCATCATTACAATTTTCTCAATGATGCCCATGATTACAATGATCAATATATATTCACTTCATGAATCAGAGTAAAACCATACAATTTTTACGGTTTTCCATTATTTTCTCGAACATATAGATATACAGTCATTTCAAACCGTTCATACCCTTTAACTGATATTGCTACTTCAGGAGTATATTTGAGGTTTGACAAACAAAAGTTGTTTTATCCGATTTCCCTTATAAATGAACTTTTCTTCGTATAACGTCAATTGAGAAGTAATTATATATCCGAGTCATATAATATTTCTTTTATACTTGATAATGAGATACAAGGAGTATGACACTTTGGGTGTCAAATCGAAGCATATTTCTACTTTTTCATGAGAATGACAATAAACCACAACTTTGGTTTAGTCGTTCTATTTGGTATTATCGTTGCAAAGAAGTGATAGCATATAGAATATAAGGTATAGATAGTAACAAAGCATACAATACATGACCTTATAACATGTCATCATATAAAAACAACTTATAATAGGCCTTCATGGAATAAGAAACCTTTTCATTGCTAATAAGCAAACGTATATAATTTATGTAATAATTTATCATGGTATAACCAAACACAAAGATATCTTTTATATTTTGGACACTTACTTTGAAACTTAAACATATATCTCTTTCAAGTTCTCAACATTTACTAATTTATTTACAAATATGCATTTGTCACACAGCTAGTTTATAGGAAACTAAAAGATGTTTAGGAAAATAGTGACTTATATAGTTATGTAGTAAACCATAAATCAAAACTACTCATTCAACTAAAGAAAATTTACATGAAAGCTCATTAGTGGCTAGACAGAAGTAGTTAGGAATAATATTCACGCCAACTAAAAAACTCAACAAAATAACTAAACAACCCTTCCTTTTATCTTTTTCGACAACTTTTAATCCATCTTTTCTTTACCTTTTTTTCTTCTTACTCCATTAATAATGTTTCAAAATTTGAGTTCCCCTATTTTATTTGTAAATAAATTTCAAAACTACTAAGCATATATCTTGATCATACTAACTTATTCCATTCAATTAAATTCACCTAAACGAATACACTTACATATGATCAAGACAATAATAGCAATACCAATAATTATATGGTTAGTATAAGTATGATTAGAAAAAGATGCCATAATTTAACACATTATCTTGCGAAGGAAATTTGTCTATAGGTAACAGTGCATCACGAATAAGTTATCTAATATTGTATGAATTCACCTATCACGGTACAAGTGTATACCTAGCCAAAAGTATATCTTGTATAATATTTTTACTTTAATTTGAAAAATAGCCAAAAATCTTCATCAAGTCCTCATGGTCTTTTAATAACATATGGTAAGAAAAACTTGTCAATTCAATTTCAATAAGCAATCAAAATAATCATATATATAGAAAATATACTGCAAAGACTATGCATCTAGTCGACACCATTTTACAAATGCATACTATTATTGTATTGTGAAGACAAATGTATTTTATTAACTCTAAAAATGTAGAGAATAAACCTTTTAATCATCAAACATATTAGATTTATTAGCATCACAAGATTCACAATACTTCTACTATATACTATATTTACTTTAGTAAAATACTACCGGTTAATCATCATTATACACGAAAATAAACATAAACTAAATCTAAATGCATCATACCTTCTATTATGATCTATATAATACTACTGTAAACGGATGTAAAAAAAAGACTAACACTAAAGGAATATGTTATTAACAGATAAAAAAATATATCCTAGCATGTTCTCAAATAATAAATAAACCTTCACTTTGACAAACTCTTAGGAATATCAACATCCTTCACATATGATAATATTCAATATACATACCATAATACATATCATATCTACACAATAATACAAAAATTATTAATAATAAGCATGCTTGTTGGATATCAATTAAATAATTGTACATTTAATTATAATTACAAATCTATATCAACCCATGTTGTAGTATATTCAATCGATAAGTTCATAACAATTTCTAACCCAAACCGTTCCATGTACTTATTTGTAAAACTCATATATGGACGGGTAATCGGACGGGTATCACCTAATCACAACCCGACCCATACCCGCGAAAATTTTGAAAACTAACCCCATGCCCGACCCATCGGATATCGGGTATACTCGTCCCATTTGTGGCAGGTTTTAGGTATACCCGTCGAACTCGAGTATTTTTATTATCCCTATAGCAAATGAGTCTTTTGGCTCAGAAGTATTTGCAAATGAGGTTTCTTCGGTCCTTGAACTTAATTTCTTCTAACTTAATAATAGAACAAGAAGCATGTAAACATTAAATTGGTTGGTGAAAGATCCCTCTACAACTTTATTAGATGATAAAATTTTGAACATAAAAAGTGTAAACCAAATAATAATGTCACTTATTTAGACTAACTGATTTAAATATAAACATTGTAACTTTTGAACATTAATAAAAGAGTTAAAGTGTGATTTACGTCCCTATGATTTGTTTACCTTTGTCATTTTAGATCAAGTTTTAAAATTGTAACAATATTCTATCTAACATTCTCGAAACGTGTCATTTTAGTCCAAAAAAACTAACTTAGTTAAAAAACTTAATTAACTCAGTTAGCTAAGGGACGTAAATGGCACTTAAACCCCAGGGAAGTAAATGGTAGATAACTCATATATTTTTTATTTATCTATTATTATTATTATTATTATTATTATTATTATTATTATTATTATTATTATTATTATTATTATTATTATTATTATATACAAACACAGTTAAGAATGAGTATTCGGTACCGGGTACCGGTATTGAATTTCCTGTATCGAATTATTTCCGGTACCGATTCAGTTCCCGCTTTTTGGCGTTTTCGATACTGGTAATAGTATTTTACCAAATTTTACCTTCAAATACTGGTATCGTAACGTACTAAACATTTTTGGTATCGATACCGGTACTCATATTTGGTGATTTTCGGCACCGGTAACAGGCTTAATATTCATCGGAATCTCGATGTAACATCAAACATAATTTCATCAAGTTATTACACGACACGTGTCCAAACTCTCCGTATAATTCTGATTTGTGGAAGGAGATGAACCAAAATCATTAAAGGGGGAAAGAAACAAAGTCCAAGGACTAAAGTTGCAAAAATAAGAAATTTTCATTTTTTGAGGTCCCTTACGGACTGTAAGGGGTTTCAAAACTGCAACGCACCTAAGGTCCTTACGGAACACAATGTAGAGGCCGTACGGTCCGTAAGGCCTTCGTTGGCATAATGTTGTAGCTTGCAACTGTAGCTTGCAGTTCTTGGCACTAAGCAATGAATTGTGCCACTCTTATTCTCTTTCTCCATGTGGTATACCATTAATCATCTCCTAATGACTCATGGTGGTAACATTTGTCATGAATTGGAAGCATTTGGATTAGTATAACTAGGTGTGAAGTTCGTCCATTTTACTCACACCTTTCCAATTCTCACCTCTAAATCTCCCTTGGCGCTTCCCTGGAGTTAGGAGATGTTTTTATAAGAGTTCTAGTCTTCAAGTCCATTAAGTCATTATCCTTTGGTCAATTTCAATTATTTAGCTAGTATTCAACTGAAAGTCAAACAGTTTGATTCTAGTTTAACTTTCAGTTCTAACTACTTCGTGTAACACCTCGTAAAATTCACGTCCGGTAATATACCGACACGTGTACATGCCCTCGGAAGTACCTCAAATAAGTTAGCAACTCAACTCCTCAAACGTGTCTAAAAAAATTAAACATGACCGTAGCTTACAGTCCAGGACCATAAGCTACGGTCCAGGCTAACTGGTTTGATTTTAAAACTAGCCATAGGCTACGGTCTCGGGCCTATAGAACTTCACCTTTTCTTCATTTTAACTTTCAACTAATAACCCGAAGGCCCCTAGACTTTATTATTTCGTTTTCCTTGCATAACCAAGTCATTTTCGACCCGAAAGACTCCCGGTTAAGGTGATATCTTTTGATTCACCATTTTTGAGTATCACACATCATCACCGAACCTTTAACTTTACTAAATTAGGTAAATTAACCTTTAAAACCATAAGGATCCGTATTTATCGTATTCTAAGCTAGTAATTACGAATAAGTCACGAAAGAACCTTGTGTGACACTCGTTAACGTTCAGTTATTCACTCTTCTTCAACACATCACGTGTTGAACAAAAAGGACTAAGTTGTGTCATTATGTCATTGAATATAAGTCAAAGGACTATTCATGACAATCCATAAAAAAACTATTTTTTGAGGGACTAAATGTTTCAAAACTGACCGTGGATGCGGAGAAGCCTGGCTTCGATAGTGACGAAGAGGTGGAGGTGGTAGCCTTGGACGACAACTCTATTAGCGGTACGTGGTCTCTGTGACCCATATTAATCATTAATAACGACACTCTTATCCAGACAAGGAAGGTGAAGTATTCATCTTGAAGGTTCCCCTCCAGTTGTTATTGTTGCAAATTCTCTCTATTTCCAAATTTGTCTAACGACGTTCCCTTTCGCGAGTAATGTCAACGGATGATAGCACGTGGACCATCACGAAGGTCCCTTCTATGTTGAAGGTATGTAGACAATAGCGTCCTCTCTATGACTAATCGTCGTCTTTGAATGGTAGAACACTAGGGTGACCATGCAAGGCAATTTATTATTACGGGGGCCCACGTAATCATAACTTGCAGTGGATGAGAATCCTGGTGGGCTATGCGGGTCAAGCTAATGATCATTACCCATTCAAAACTGTTAAGTTGTTCGAGTTTCTATCTAGTGGGACACTAACCGGGGTGGTCGTTATAACACCTTATGATATAGAAACACGACATGTATTTGTTCGCATTCAACATTCGATCTATATCACGAGTCGATTGAAACTAGTCATCTAAACAAACAAAAACCGGTTGGCCACCTAAGGAGGATATTACCTCAACGGCCTAGAGTTCTTGTACATGGGTTGGTTCCATGGTGTCTATGGCACCTCATCTTATTTATTGGAAAGAGAACGTTGAATTATGATCGTAATACAATTTCAGTCCTAGGGTCGGTTCGTAACCGAAAGTCACGAAGTTTGACTTCTGCTTTGACCTTCGATTCTGACCCGAATTAGATTAATTTACTACTGATTTATGGCCGCATTATGATCGTAATACAATGTAGCATAACCCCCTAAGGTTATATTACATGATCATAATCATAATCTGAGTTTATGCACAAGTTCTGTTAAATGTCAAACTGTTGGGTCATTTTGGAGAATGATGTTATCAATTAAGGAATGATGTTATTGTCCGTATGATATGGCGAGTATAATTGTTATTATTGTATGTTTTAGTGAGATTAGTAGGTTTTCCAAGCAAGAGGCGGCTTGCTTGGACGACAAGGCTCAAGGATCTATAAATAGTGGACTACATCTCACTTGTAGGGTGTGCATTTTGTGAGCCACCACCCTGGTGGAGCTCACCCGGGGTGGACCATTCTCTTGTATTTGTTCTTATCACAATGAATGAAGGTTTCTCTTATCAAATCACATGTTCATCTGTCTTTTTGGTGTTTCTTTATCTTTGTTCATGGCTCAAAAATCACCCGTCTCATATTTTATACCGAACCGAGACTGAAATCAGATCGTCTGGAACTATAATATGGTATCAGAGCCTCGGTGGCTCGTTTCAGTTTTGGTTTGGTCGGATCTACACCGGAAAACCTGCCGGAGACGTAAAATATTGAAGATTCGTATGTATAGAGTTGTTTCAGATATAGAGGTATTGTTGTTTAACGTTTTTGTTTACTCCAGCAACTTTGACAAATCTGGGTTTTTGAAAGAGAGAGAACACAGAGGATATAACAAGAGAAGCTAGTGAGGTCGAAGCTGGTTCGTTATGCTTCTAGATTGTTATGATTATTGTTGAATCTGCTAGTATTGATGTTGTTTCAAGATCTAGTGACTTTCAATGCTCAACCAGCGTATTTGTTCTATGCGTGAAGATGATGATTCGGATGATAGTTTAAGGTGGAAGATGGGGTTTATTGGATTCAAGTTCATGTTGTCAATGTTTTTATTTGTGTTGGGTTTGTTTGTCTGCCGGTTAGTTTGTGATGTGTGTTGACTGATGATGTTTCTGTGGTAAGAAACAACGACGATGTGGTGGTTCTTCGATGATTAAGGTTAGGTGGGGTCTCCAGCGAACATGGTAGCTGCGCATTATGGTTTCCGATGGTTTTGGTTGAGGTGCATGATGGTATCGGCTGGCATGCATGGTGGTGCAAGGTGGAAGAAGATGAGTGATAGCTGGGCGGTTGACAATGGCATTACGGTTGGATAAGGTGGTGGCTGAAAAGTAATGATCAGAATCTCAATAAGGTGATATCGGCTGGAATAGTGTTGTTTGCGGCTAGGGTAAATGTCACATGATTACATGTGCTTCACAAGCCCATTGAAGATTGGAATTTGATTGGTAATTGGCACAAATTCTAGAATTATTCTTTTGGGCCCACCTCGTGTGTAATGTCTGAGATGGCCATGCATGGACTTCGAGAATCAGCATAATACAACATGGAATTATTTTTCTTGGACCCCACTCCCATGATGAGAGGTTAGTCATTGTCGCAGGTATGGACTATCATTGTTCCAGGTTATTTTTGGATAATACGTTAGTCAAGTGTAGTTAGTGGACCAAAAGGTGGATAAGTTTGATTTTTCATTATGGACTGAATGATTAACTCTTGGGCCACATATTGGATTGAATATGGTGGGAGTAAGTTTGGTTACAAAGTTTAGCTGGTTATGGAAATTGTTGTCTAGCGACTTTATGCTAAAATTTGGTGGTTGTGGTTATTGTTTGGAACGAAAGTTCAAAAATATTTGGCGACTTTAGCTGTGGATCAGGATCTAAATGTTATCTGACAGAATTGAAGATTTTCACTATGAAGCTAATTTTAATTTTTATCATCGGAGTTCGAACCCTATCATATGCCTATTACAATTGTATATTCAAAATGAGATAAGGAGCTTTGATTGACGGGATATAGGAGGGTCTTAATTTGCGGGGGAAAACGACAATGAAATTTTTTGAGTATTCAACGGATTTGTGAAGATTCGAAGACGATGTCTGATCTATTTTTGAAGATCATATGAAGAATTGATAGCATCACTCTCGGGGGAATATTGTTGGGTCATTTTGGAGAATGATGCTATCAATTAAGGAACGATGTTATTGTCCATTAACATATCAGTAGGTAATTCATTTGCGGTCCTATAATCATAATCTGAATTTATCCACAAGTTCCATTAAATGTCAAACTTTGACTAAAATGCCCTTTTTACACAAAACAAGGTTTTAATCAACAACGAACTTGCAATATGTTAATATAACATATTATGATGTTATTATTCTGATCATAAACTAAGTTTTAATATAATATCGTAAATTATATTTTTAAAGGACCAAAATGCCCTTTCGGTGCATAGTTTGGTCCTACACCATAAATCACACTTATGTGTGCTATCTTACTGAGAATATATTCCTAATTAAGTATTTTTCCGAAGTGTTTATGATCATAACATTAGAATATATGCAAGTTCCTTTTATTCGACATATAATGGTCAACGCCTTATAAGGCGTAGTTTCGTTTTAAAACCTCAACGGGCATATAAGTTGATATCCTACTTATATTACAACTTATTTAAAGTATAATGACATATAGAACTTGTTCATGACTCATCCAGTTACCCGATATCGCTTATATGTGTACGGTTAATTATATGTAACTAGTTTACGAAAATTAACCAAATCGGGTTTAACCTTATCATTTTAAATCTCAAATTCCAGAATGTTAATTGTTTACCCATGACATACAAGTCTTAAGTACTTATTGGGTTTAAACTACATTCTATCTGGTCATCACTTAATCTAGCGTATTGTACCGTTTTGATCCTTTAAGCTAGTCGGTCTAAGTTTATGACTTAAATAGGACCGTTAGCATTCTAATTGGTTAGCATATGCCATTATTCCAGACTAAAGCCTTCCAGTAAATGCTATCTCCACTTATCTAATTGATTAAACGGTTGAGTTAATATAAACTTGCATTTAAATCAAGTGCTAGCTCAGGTAAATATTCTTGACTCATTTTCCCTATACGGGCTTGGTTTACGGTAAATTATTACCGTTTGGTCGGAAATGGGATCAATCGAATGCCGGATTGCGGCTAGTAAATCCGCATATTCCGTTTTGATCAGTTTTGTTTGATAACTTAAACATTGGGGGTTAACGACCGTGTCCTGGATATCCTCGGCTCATTTAAGTTACTAATGGCCACGACCAAAGCACGGGGTGTAGGCATACACCCGACGGATGCGAATGCTAAAATATTTTTACCCACAAGTTGGGGATAACTCTTTCGTGGGTTCATACGTGGTGTGTCAGTGAATCATGTCTCAGTCTCTGTACTGGGCCCCATATGTATTGACAAACATGTGAATCTGTTAACAAGGTTATAAGTATAACTTTCCCAAGTTATAAAAGATTTTTCATGCCCTGTGAACTTAAATCAATTTTTTATTTGTTTTCAAAACGAGTCAGTTAATTGTATTTACCATCGAAAGCTGGCGTATTTTCAAAAGTCTAAGTTGCAGGTACAATACGAAATAGGTTGGAAGCTGCTTGGTATTGATATAAAAGGATCTTGCAAATCCTTAGATCTGCCCTAAAGTCTACTAATCCTCTTTTGTATATTTTATGATCCGCCTGTGGATCTTTAGTTAGAAACCGTCTGTATATTATTTTCGTACTTTGAACATTTGATTTGTAATAGTAATTTAAACTCCAAGACTTCCGTTGTGCTGTGTTAATTGACTATGATGATATCAACTTATGTCACGATATTCCCCACTCGGGCCGAGTTTTGGTTGGAAATCCGGGGTGACAGGTTGGTACAAGCCAAGGTTTGAGAGAATTAAACACTAGCCATCTGTGTTTAATCTCAAACTTACACAAAAGCACATTCTTTAGACTTACGAGTCTAGTGTTGGGCTCATAACTAAAGGTTTACACATTAGTGCTACATTTGGACTAAGTTTAAGGGATTTGGGCTTCCTAGAGCCTCATGGGCCTAGGGTTGTAACTAGTGGGCTATGTGATTAGTATAAATACATGTATTAGGTTAATGTTTTGGGGCTAGTCAGTTATTATTTAAAAAACTTGTATCAGACACTATTTTGGTGTATGCAAGTTGCTTTGATTAAAGATTGTTCTTGTTCTTCATTCTAATCTTTATTTCCGCAATCGATTAGTCTTGTGATGCCTGTTAGATCGGATTTCTGGACTTACAATTGGTATCAGAGCCTGCTATACAATACAGGCTCTAGGTATCGCAGATCGAAGAACTGTTCAGAGTTGAAGAATCGTTATTGTTCAACCCGGGTTATTACTGTTGAAGATTGTTGTTGTTCTCATCTCGCATTGCTAATGTTTCGAAGAGTAGGAAGAAGTTTTGAACATCTCGGATTCAGTACTGTTGCGGATTCCGAAGAACATGAAGAAGATTCAAGTATTTCGGATTGAGTACTGTTAAAGATCCCGATGAACACGAAGAATATCATCTATCTCGGATTTATCTCGGACTACTGTTCATCAACATTCTCAACAACCTTATCCAGATTACTCATATTCCGGATAAGGATTACTGTTTAAAATAATTTGTGTTTATCTGTTGAAGGAATTTCAGGATACTGTTGTTTTCGGATAAGGACTCTTATCTCGGATAAGGATTTCATTCTGGATAAGACTCTTATTCCGGATAAGACTCTTATTCCGGATCAAGCTTTCATTCCGGATCAAGTTCTCATTTCGGACTTGGTTCTCTATTTCGGATCATATCATCTCAGATTGCTTTCCGGATTCAATTTCGGACCATATCATCTCTAATTGCTTTCCGAATTTCAATTTCGGATCATATCATCTCGGATTGCTTTCCAGATATTCATCTCGGAATTATTTCGGTTTCTTATCTCGGACTTGTTCCATTTCAGTCTCATCTCGGACTTACATTAAAGACTTGTTTCGGATCACTGTTCATTATAAGAATTTAAAATTAACTTTAATTTACTTGGTATTTTAATAAAGTTAATAATAATGAACAGTTATATGACCGCTCAAGATTTGACCAATGCCACCTTGGCAGCACTGCAATCACAAACACTGGCTCTTCATCAAGAGCTAGATCAAGCCATTGGCACTTCAACTAAGGCACCTCGTCTGCTATACGGAGATGAATACTATGAGTGGAAATTCAGATTGAGCAGTACTACAAGGCCAAAGAGCATGGGGTTTGGAGATGTATTATGAACGGTCCTCGAACAATAGTTTACAGTACCGCTGAAGATCCAGATACAAAGATTCCTAAACCAAGTCATTTGTGGACTCCCGAAGATGTGAAAATAATCGAAGAAGATGAGAAAGCTTCAGCTGTTCTAACAATGGCACTCGGTCCCGACATTTCTATAGCTGTCAGAAATTGCAAGACAGCTAAAGAAGTGTGGAGTGAGTTACAGAATCTGTATGAGGGAAATGCTGATATAAAGGCAGGCAGAGTTAATCAGCTGAATCAACAGTTCAGCTCGTTTAACCATATTTATGGGGAAACCATTGAGAACCAAATTAGAAGATATGTGAAGCTTGTCTCTCAGATGATTTTAGCCGAAATCACTCTTACAAACAGTGCCATGAACAGACAGCTGTTAAATTTGTTGCCAAAGAGCTGGGATGCTGATGTTGGCATGATCAAGAAGATAAAAAACCTGAACGATGTCACTCTCACAGAAATGATTAAAACTATTAAATCATGTGAGATAGATAATAAGCAGAGAGACATCAATCATCAAAGCAGTCTGATGGCGGCTGGTATTATAGGGCAAAACGCAACGTTAATGTCTCAAAATCTTGTTTACAGCCCCTTGCAAGGAAGTTCTCACACACCAGGTAGCTCAAACTTGGTGTACAGTCCTCCTGTCTCACCACAGAAGACCCAATATGTCTATGGTCTTCAGTCTCAGACTCCTACTATGATTTCTACGGCAGCTCAAATGGAAACTCTGAATCTTTCTAAGAATAGCAATCACTGCATGATGGCGTAGACAATTGAGACACCTGATCTTTCCGAAATGGTAAATCGCATTCTCTGTTCAGATAGTTGTCGGTTTAAATTATCACAAATGCGCGCCCACAATTCAACTCTTGTAGCTGAATATCAACAAGCTGCTTCATAGAAAATCGCCCTTAAACATAAGAAAAAGCTTCTTATGGAAAAGGTCGAAGCTCAAAAACAACACATAGCTCAGCTAAAGCTTGACTTGAACCAACAACAATGTTGGGTATACGACTATAAGCTAAAATTAGCTGAAAAGGACGTAGAACTTCAAGCAGCTTTAGCCAAGCTAAATTGCTTGACATGAAAGTTTTAAGAAAAAGAAATAAATATTAAAAAATTGAAACTTCCAGCAAGCTGGTCAAGGACTTGTGTGATCTACAGCTTAACTATCAGAAAAATTATATAAAAGGCCTTGGGTATAATAGGGTTCCTCCACCATATAATCATAACTACACAAGAATGCCTAAATCTGAGGCTGAACTAGAAAATGATGAAAATATGATGTATGGTAAACCATCAGATTACCTTTCAAAACCTTGGAAGCCCTATTACCCAAAGTTCTCTAAGCCAACTGAACTCAAGAAGGATGATGTTTTCTTCACTTCCACACCATTTTCACATGAATTGGTGACAATCCCTCTTGTAGTTCAGATGATTTAGAGAAAATGACGCCTAAAGACGAGGCAGTAACATCACCCATAAAATCAAAAAGTGAAAATCCTCCTGAAACTGAAACTGACTCAGTGAACGCTACTAACGTTTCTACTTCATGTGTAGAAGAAATATTAGTTGAGGATATTACAGATGGTGATAAAGAAGAATGTCTGAGTTCAAATTTAGATAATTCAGCTGCTGATTATGATTTTTATAAACCTGCTTTTGACATTTTGAATCAATTTCTTGCTGAACAATTTAAATTCTCGGACAATGTTGGTTGTGTTGATAACTTAGATGTTTTTAATTCTGATTTTTCTAATGCTGATGTTATGAATCCTGATAATGAATGTGATAACTATTGTGATGAAAACATCAATTTTGCTACAGGTTCAGCATCGACAGATGATTAAGTTTCCTTAGTTTTTACTGAAGAGACTGGAAGTTTTTCCTAGGAAGTACCGTCTGTTGATGCTAATCCTAGGGTTGACAGTGAGGAAATCAACCAACCAACTGAATCTGTGATGAGTGACGCTGGCATAGTACTAGAAGAATTGGGCGAATCAGATTCTTCAAACAAAGAACGACGGACTGATTCTGAAATGACAGAAAATGAGCAACCTCCCTCTATTGATTCAGATAAAACTTTTGAAACTAAATCTGAATCGGAATCCCAAACCTTTAAAAAATTAGAGATTTCTCCTGCTTCTAATGATCAAAGCTCATCTTCCGACAATTCAGAAAAGGATGTCCCTGCTGAGTCACCCGTCTCCTCTGAAGAAACCACCAAGCAAAATGGTTTGAAAACTACTAATAAGAAACGGAGAACACGTAGATCTAAAAAGAAGAAGACCAAACAGGCGCCTCAGGCAAATGAAAAGGCGACTGCTGAGTCAGCTCCTCATTCTGAGAAATTGACTTAGCAGCCCCAAACTGATTCTTTTAAGCAACCAGTTGAATAGAAGTCTGTTAAACTTGTGCCAAAGTCTACCAACTCCAAATTATCTAATTCAAATCATACAACTTACAAGTGTGCTGATGGTTGTGAGCAAGATTCAACCAAGACTAAGACTTTGCACCAGCCGTCAGTACCAGCAAGCAAGAAACTGACAGACAAATTGGCTAGAATTTCCAAGCTGAACGGATTGTTTTCTTCCAGAAGAGGCAGACCTGTTTGAACTGTGGATTTCCCGGGCATATTGCACGAAATTGTCAAAAAGCATTTATACCTTTCAATGCATTATTCTCAAAATATATGAAAGCTATGCCTAATCGCCTATATCAGGCTCGATTTGCTATGGCTAAGCCCTCTGATCAAGACTGGAACATGGCCAAGAGACAAACTCACAAACCTCTAAGACCTTCAGGTTCTCTGAATCCTTCTAGCACTTCGAAAGCTGTGCAGAAATCTGACTCGCTAGCCTGGAGGCCTAAGATCTTGACCAAGATCCAGTCTTTAGTCCCAAAATCGAACAAATCAAAAATATCGTCGACCTTATCCTCAACTAATTTAATCTTCCGTGAGGTTACTTATGTTGATGCAAATGGCACGCCCAGATCGTCAATGGCCTGGGTTGCAGCTTCTAACTAAAACCTGTTGAAATGTGCAGGAATAGCTTTGGCAGACTCTCCCCAGACTTTGGTATATCGACAGTGGCTGTTCTAGGCACATGACAGGGGACATCTCCCAGTTGAATGACATTCAGTGTTTCGATGGCGGGTTTGTCTCCTTCGCTGGTGGTGAAACAGGAAAGATCATTATGAGAGGAATGGTGTGCAATGGAGCTCTCAGTTTTAAGAATGTGAATTATGTTCCAGAGTTGAAGTATAGTCTCTTGAGTGTGTCTCAGCTCTGTGATAATCATTTGGATGTTCTCTTTACTAAGAAAGGGTGTTAGGTACTGAAACCAGGCCTCATCATTCCGGATGAATGGATTATTCTCAAAGCTGCATGGAAAGGAAATGCATATGTCATTGACATGAACAAAGCCCCATCCGACAAGCTTACCTGCTTGTTCTCGTCGACTGATGAGCACGATGCAATGTTATGGCACAGTCGACTCGGACATATCAACATGAAGAACTTAAACAGACTTGCAAAAGGTGGTTTAGTTAGAGATCTACCAGTTCGGGATTTTATGTAGATTGAAAAGTGTGAATCATGTGCTCGTGGGAAACAACATCGACAGTCGCACAAGTCGAAACCTGCACCCTCCACGTCAAGAGTCTTAGAATTGCTTCATATGGACCTTTTTGGCCCGACAGATATTCTGAGAATTGGGGGGAAGGCATACTGTCTGGTTATCATTGATGACTACTCTCGATTCACTTGGGTCTTCTTTTTAACACAAAAGAGTGAAACCGCTGTGTTAGTCAAACAGTTCATCACACTTATGGAAAACCAGGCAAACACCACCGTGAAGGCTATTCGTTGTGATAATGGAACAGAGTTTAAGAACGCTACCTTAAATTCTTTCGCTCCTCCAAGGGTATTGATCGACAGTTCAGTGCAGCAAGAACTCCTCAACAAAATGGGGTTGCAGAATGCAGAAACCATACACTAATTGAAGCTTCGCGTACTATGTTGGTCGAATCAAACTACCTCTCATTTTCTGGGCAGAAGCAGTCAATACCGCTTGTTATACTCGGAATCATGCCCTGATCAACAAAAGGCACATGAAAACGCCGTATGAAGTGGTTGAAGGTCACAAACCTTCGGTTAAGCATTTCCGCAAGTTCGGTTGCCCTTGTGTTCTTCTACTCATGGATGCTAAGGGAAAATTTGAATCACGCGGGGATCTATGCATCTTCGCCTACTCTAAGAATACTTCCTATCGTGTCTATAACAAGATCAAGAAAATGGTAGTTGAAACCTACAATGTGGGTTGGCTGGAGGAAAATCCCAAGGACGCACGCTTTGGTCCTGACTGGCTCTATGATTATTCCTCTTTGTTTAAATATGTTGATGTCCCTTCTAATGTGACTGCAGGTACAAGCATAACTTCTGACCTCCCAACGATGCCCATCTTAACTGCAGATGATGAAGATGCTGAACAACTGCAAGAGTCTTTCAAGCAGCTGAGTGTCTGTCCACCTGGATTTAATGAAGCTATATCTACACCTCCACCAACATCGCAGAATAAGGAAACTGTTTCTGAACAGATTCCTCAGGATGGTTCCCCTGAAGTTGAGGTTCCAAACACATAAACTCCTGTGGCAAATGAAGGAGCTACAACTCCTGATGTCTTAGGCTCATCTCTGTTTCCTGAGCCTACACCACCAGACTGTTCTGTTGATTCATCAGTCAATACTCTCACTGGTGCAACTAATGAGGGGGAGCCATCTGGAGTTGCCTCACAGAGCATTACAAACTTGCAATGAGATCTCCTTGTCCCTGCTACGCCTATACCACAACGTCTTTAGCGCAATCATCCAATTGAAACTGTTATTGGTCCTATTATGCTGCAGTTCGAACTTGCGGTCAATCATGAGATATAAATACTTGCCTTTACTCTTGTTTTATCTCACAAATTGAACCTAAAAGCATTGATGTCGCCTTGCAGGAACCAGGCGGGTTGACGCTATGCATGAAGAACTAAATTAGTTTGAAAAACTTGGGGTATGGCAATTGGTAAAGCTTCCTCAGGGAAAATGTGCTCTTGGAACTCGTTGGGTATTTCACAACAAACAAGATAACACTTGTGTGATTGTGAGGAACAAAGCTCGACTAGTGGTTCAGGGGTTCCATCAGATCGAAGGGTTGGACTATGATGAGGTTTATGCACCGATGGCTAGATTGGAAGCTATTTGCATTTTCTTGGCATATGCATCATATATGGACTTCACCGTCTATCAAATGGATGTCAAGACTACTTTTCTCTACGGCAAGGTGAAAGAGGAGATATACGTGGCACAACCACCGGGTTTCACTGATCTTGATAAGCCAGACTATGCATACAAATTGGACAAAGCTTTGTATGGATTGCATCAAGCACCTCGTGCATGGTACGCAACCCTAACAGTGCATCTGCTTGCTTATGGATATACCCGGGGAACCATTGATTAAACTTTGTTCATCAAATGTGTTAACAAGGACATCATTCTTGTTCAAATTTACGTCGATGATATTATTTTTGGTTCTACGGACGATGGGTTGTGTTGGGATTTTGAAGAGGTCATGAAGAAGAAATTTGAGATGAGCTCACTAGGGGAGATGACTATGTTTTTGGGACTTCAAGTTCGTCAAAGCCCACAAGGAATCCTGATCCATCAAAGAAAATATGTTAATGACGTTCTTGCCAAATTCAAGCTTACAGATTCAAAGCCTATGGCTTCGCCCATCGCTGAACGGACTTTGTTAAATGAAGACGCTGAAGGCACATCTATCAATCCAACCATGTACCGATTGATGATTGGTTCACTAATGTATCTCATTGCAAGTCGGCCAGATATCATGTTTGTCGTTTGCTAGTGTGCTCGATATCAGGCTACTCCTAAACTCTCTCATTTACATGATGTTAAAAGAATCTTTAGGTATCTCAAAGGGGCACCATCGCTGGGCCTCTAGTATACTAAGAATTTTGAATTTGAACTGTATGCTTTCTCTGACAGTAATCTTGGAGGTACAGACAGGGATATGCGCTCAACTTCAGCTGGATGCCAATTCTTGGGAGATAGATTAATCTCTTGGCAATGCAAGAAGCAGCAGATAGTCTCACTTTCTACAGCAAAAGCAAAATATGTTGCAGCATCCGCTTGCTGCTCTTAGGTTTTATGGATGCAACACCAGCTTGCGGATTACAGTTTGACTTATCTAAACACAACAATTTATTGTGATAATGATGCCGCTATCCAAATTGTCAAAAACCCTGTTTTTCACTCAAAAACCAAGCACATAAATATCTAAGTTCATTTTATTCGTGATTGCTATGAAAAGGGTCTCGTTATACTTGAGCAAATCCACACTGATTCAAATGTGGCGGATTTGTTCACGAAACCCGTTAGTAACACGCGTTTTCAAGTGCTTGTGGATCTTCTCAAAATGATTCGTTTTTCTAACTGAGCATCCTCTATTTGTTTGCCTCGTAAATTTGTTCATTAGTATGCACAAATTTAGGGGGAGAAAAATCACATATAAAAAAAATTAAATTAAATAAATTTTCAAACAAGTTTTGCAATGATTGGGAAATGAAATATTTTTTCGTGCTAAAGGTTTTGACAAACACACGTAAGGTGCTGTAGCGGGAACGACTTGGATCGAACGTAATATGTTGATAGGTCTAGAGCTCAACCGGATAGTGTAAGCCAAATGATATAAATATAAAGAACTATATATCCAGTGGGTAACATACCATCGGCGTATGATTTCATGGTCTTAAATCCTGCGTTGATTTAGCCAACGTTTGAGGTTTCGGGTTTTATGCTGTTGAGTCATCCGGGGAATATCTTCGCTGCCCTTCTGTTGCATCCAGATTATATGAAGACCTAGGCACAGTCAGGATATCCTTAAAAGAGCCAAAATAGAAGGGCCAAAACCTTAAAGGAAAGGAAATCTCATTATGAGAAACAATCCATGAATTCAAACTTACCACATAAGGTATTTGCCTAACCCTCTTCAGATACTATTGGTCACTCTGTTGTATGAAAGTACTAACCAGTTCATCAATAGTCTGACGTTGTAAAAATAAAGGATGATCTCAGTATACTCACCTGCTACGATGAATCGTTGTGCTTGCCTTGATCGCGGGAGTATGTCATGGAGTGGGACACACGGGTATCATAGTATAATACTACATTAAGCATATCATAAAGCTAAAATTAGAAGGTTGAGCTTTAGGTTTAAAATGGACAAATATATTGACAATTGCTTAGACCAGTATGACCTAGTTCACACTGAAAAATGTTCCTTAGTCTACTTAAAACGATTTGATCCCATAGCAAGACTGTGTACGTGTTTTTTTTGTTTTTTGTTTAAATGTTTTACTTAATTTTCTAATTGGTAAAGAGTGGTTGGTTGCTTGGTTAGTTAAATTGTTGATTTTTGGGTTAGATGATTTATGTCAAGGGATATTGGACTGGCCTGCTAAGTTTTGGAATTGGGCCAATCAAATAGAATTTTTGAAAGTCTTGAAATTGAACAAGTTTGGGTTTGTGGTGGTACTGTTCCGGATTGGGCCTTCGAACCCCTACCGGATAGGCCCACTGACCAAGCCATTCTCCTCTGAGTGTTGGATAGATCACTGTTTCGGATTGGACCAAAATACGGTTGACCAAGCCCAATCCGGATTGTGTATGAATCTCGGATGTTTGGATCCAGATTGACTTGGGCCCAAAGGTTCCAGGCCCAAGCCCATTCCCGAATAGTATATTAATGAATCAGAGTTATCATTTCAGATCATTCACAAAATTACTTTCCGAAATCCTTTGATCATCCTCCGGATTGGTACTGTTCACATTCATCTGAGTTTCATCCAAAATTACATCCGAATTAGGTATAATATGCTTCTTAATTATAAGCATAAATGTAATCTTCAAATCTTCATGTTCCTAGGCATTTCGGATAGCATTTCGGATAGATCTTCAAATGGACTGCATTCCTGATTTCATTCCGGATGGACATTCAACCGAAATGGTTGAACTCAGATTCCATCTCGGATGATGTTCATCTGGAATGATGAAAGGTTCATCTGGATTCCTGTTGAACCATTTCGAATCCGGATTCCAGTGTCTGAACCTTTTGAACTATCTTGAATCTTTCCAATGATTGAACCTCTAAATTATTTTGAACCTTTTTCAATAATTGAACCTTTGAAATATTTTTGAACCTTTCGAATTTTGTTGATCCTTAACCCTAAATTTTAAGATGAACTCTTTTGACCTCTGTTAGTTGGCTTTGCTGAGTTTGAGTTAACTTGTTTATTATTTCTGACAGAAATGGCGGAAGAGGCGTTCGATGCGGTATGCTGGTGGAAGAACAGTTTCACAACCAAGCAGGTTATTTATCAGATCCTCCAGCAGAATTTTTCTAGGAGGTTAGATCTATGATGGCTGGTTTGAATGATTGCACGATTGCATCGCCCTTCGAGCCAACCCAGTTATATATCGAGATCTTGTGCATACATATTGGAAGCGAGCTAGATTTCATTTGAGAGGCGCTGATGGGAAGCCATACATCAGTTCATTGATTCAGGGAAAGGAGATTTTGGTAAATGAGGCATGTATCCGAGAGGTGTTACAGTTTGATGATGCTACAAGTGATCCAACGTTATATGCCATGGAGAAAGTGATGCCTGTGTTAGCGGAGATGAGTTACGAGGGAACTTATCCGCCTTTGCTGAAGAAGATGTTTCCCGCGTATTGGAGATTATTAGTGCATGTCTTTATGCAATGTATATCAGAAAACAAAGGAGGATTAGATCAGCCAAATCAAACACAGACTTCTGCGATTGTATCTCTCGTGATGGATTGGAAATATAACTTATCTGGTTATATTTTCGAGTATATGAAGAAGATCTTGGAACAGTCGAAGAAGAGAATGTTGTTGCTTTATCCTCGGTTTATACAGTTGATTTTGGATGCACGCTACTCAGATTTGGCTAAAGATGCTTCTGATGCAAACCTGCTAAACATGAAGCCTATGGGTCCAACCATTTCAGAACGATGAAGAAAAACAGGTCAACATCAAAGACGGTATTTGCTGGACACATACCTTTGAAGAAGTTCGGAAAGTTTTGTGAGGTGATTGGACAGGATATCCCAGCACCTAAGCCAGTTAATGCTATGGTAGCTGAGGAACATGATATACCAATGAAGGAGAAAGAGATTAAAGTTGAGGATCTGGTTACCGATGCTGATACAGATGAGGAAGAAGCTTTCGTGGAATCCATTTCAAAAACTGAAGCATATCCAATTCAAGAATTACAAAAGATTTCAATGGAGAATTTAGAAGCTCTAATTGCACAGTTGAAGGATATTCAGGAGAAACAGGGTGATCCTCCTCTTATGTTACCTCCTGTTGAGATTCCGATGTGTAGGGTTGACTCTGATGAAGGTATTGAGGAAGATGAGGTACCGTTAGTAAAAAGACGACGTACAGAGATTGTTAAAGAACCAAGTTATTCCGAATCTCAGATTGGTGAGGATGCTGAAGAATCTACTTCTGTTACATCTTTAGTTATAGTGTCGATGACTGATACTCCAGTAGTTGAACCTACTATTGCTACAGAACCGACAACTACTCACATCGTCACTCATTCTATTGTTGTGTCCGTTCGGCAGATTCTGCGCTAGAAATGATGGATTTTGGAGGAAGTTCAGCGGGTGCCGAAGGATCAGGGGCTGGTGGTAGTGGTTCAGGTGGTGTTCAAGATGAAGATTTGGAATATCTAAGACAGTCAGAGAAACGAGCTTTTGATTTCAGTGGATTGGATAGTGATGACGAAGACGTGGATGTTGTTGATTTGAAAAAAGAGAGTAATTGTGCTTGAGCAAGAAGTCGTTCTTAAGGATGCATAGATTGCTTCACTGCAGACACGTTTGGATGCTAAGGATCAAACTATTGACCAACTTCAAGGAGATGTTTTGATGTTAATGACTATGGTCTTTTATTTGAAGGCGAAGCTTGAAAATAAGTTTGGGCGTGAATTCGCTGATCCAACTGATGATCCGATGAACGTTGAACATCGTCATCGAGCAGCTGAACAGAGAGAAGCCGATATAGTAGCTGCTGAACAGTTAGCTGCTGATCGTCAAGCAGGATTGGATGATTACTTACGTGATTCGAAGAAGAAGTACACTGCGAGTCAGAAACGTTCAACTGCTCAAAAGAAAAAGCAGATGGTTCTAATGAAGAATGTTGACGTGAATCCGCTTGATGAGAATTTTCAGTTAAAGGATCCTTCCAATCAATCCAAGAGATATGTTATGGAGCTCGGTTCGAGTTATTACAGTAAAGTTGGAAACAAGTCGCGAGTGCTAAGTTGGACGTATAATCATATGAAGAAGATGTGGCTGATCGTCAGACAGGAGGGTATGAGAGAATATTACTCAAAGGAATCACAGTTTGAGACTTGGACAAAGGTCGCACTAACTGATCTTCTGAGAGCTCCTTATACTGACGAGGATACTACAGAATGTGGAAATGGTTGGAGGTTCTTCAAGCGTTTGGAGCAAGAAGTCAAGACTGGTTTTAAAACAATGAAAACTGCTGAGCCATATCTATGGGCTGCTAAGGGGGTTCGTGATGCGAGAACTGGTAGGCATTTTAAGTCGATGATGTGGCCTCCAACAGACAAAGAACTTGTGATACCGGTTGCTCTGACATATCTACGAGGCATTCTGAAGAACTTTAATTTATGGATGTACGATCCAAAGGTTGGAAGTGTAGCGATTTTCACCAAAGAAAAGGCTTTTCGAGTAAATGATGTAGTGGATTTAGTAAGTTTTCACGATGAAGATCTGCAAGTTCTTGCTGCGAATCAAATTCGAACAGCAGAATTATATGAAGTTTGGGCTAAAGATTGGATAGCAGCAGTGGCTGGAATAATAGCTGGGAGATTGGGAGTCGATGCGCTACCTAAATACTAAAATCCTAATGTTGTAAACCTAGGGGGAGATTGTTAGGCTCATAACTAAAGGGTTACACATTAGTGCTACATTTGGGCTAAGTTTAAGGGATTTGGCCTTCCTAGAGCCTCATGGGCCTAGGGTTGTAACTAGTGGGCTATGTGATTAGTATAAATACATGTATTAGGTTAATGTTTTGGGGCTAGTCAGTTATTATTGAAAAAACTTGTATCAGACACTATTTTGGTGTATGCAAGTTGCTTTGATTAAAGATTGTCCTTGTTCTTCATTCTTATCTTTATTTCCACAATCGATTAGTCTTTGATACTTGTTAGATCCGATTTCTAGACTTACATCTGTGCTTTGACCTAGTATTACTCCTTTCATTATTAAGTTATTAATATTGCTTTTGATTTGAATTTTAACATAAAAACACCGCCAAGATTCAGAGGACAAAGTGGAAGAGGAAAAGGTCCAATGAGGGGAGGACCATCGGGGCGCATCCCTTCACAACCTCACAACTCAAATTCGTACCAAGATTCAGGAGATTCATCTCCTTGGCAACCAGCGAGATACTCTATCTCTCATAAATACTTGCCCCCACATTTCCAAAATTCTTACCACTCTCACCACTCTCATCATTCACACCACTCTCACCATTCCCATTCCCATTCATACCATGAAGAGTTTAACCCAGAACTTTATTTTAACCCACTTCCAGCTGATCACAATCAGTTGGATCAACCAAATCCTATGGACGAGGACTCCGACCCGGAGATGCCACTGTAAGGATCACATGGACACCCCATTAAAATCTTTAGCGATTCTAACTCTTATGCAGGATCACCTTATCATGGTCCTAATGAATGGGACCAATATTGGAGTCAATTCACTTTTGTTAACACTCCTTCGTACCACTCTCCAACACCGCCTCCTACATAGGAAGACATCTATATGTAACAGGTGGAGCAACCTAAGCCACCACCTGAGCCACCAAGGAGGAAACGTGGAGCACGTATGTCAGTGCATGCGGGACCACAATCAGGTTCGCTACCACCATTGCCCAAAACCTACCCTACTATTCCTGAGGAGCCACAAATGGGTGGACCCTCAAATACTACGCCTGTGGTGGAACCAACACCACCACCTGTGGTTCAAGCACCACCGTTGGGTTTAAGAACCCTATTCCTACATACCCAGATATGTCTAAGTATACTCCTTTTAACCCGAATATGCCTACGAACATAAATTATCAGGCACTATCACATAACCCATATATGCAAGCGGTCATGCATAATGCACTTTACCCATCTCCCTTCCCACCTGCTTATCCACCTACTGGATACCCAAGTTATGGGTACCAGTATCCTATTGTGCCTCAACCACAACCACAACCTCCGCCACCTCTTGAAGCCATTAATGAGGCTTTAGAACGGATGGAGGAAATGCAACAACAGGCTGAGAAGACGGAGAAGAAGACAAATAAGTTCTTCAAGAAACTTTCCAAGTTAGTCAAAGGAAAGAAGGACGAATGCAGTTTCTTCTATTTTTAAGTTTTGTAACATTTCCTTTAGTCCCTACGTGGACATTGTTGTTTCATTAGTCCCTACGTGGACATGTTATTTCTTTAGTCCCTACGTGGACATGTTGTTTTTTTTAGTCCTTGCAAGGACAAATAGTTCAAATTATTTCAAGTATTGTAGTTTTTTATTGTTATTTAATGAAATATTTGGAATTATATATATATATATATATATATATATATATATGTAATCGTTACATCCTCTTCAAGCGATCGTCTCGATTTTAACTCGAAATTTATGATCCACTATATAATTCCAAAAGATCTTCTTAATGGTTTTGATTAGCCAAATGGCAAAGTTTATATTAATTGGAAAATTATAAAAGATAGTTAAGGACAAATAAGCCCTTCTATCATGATAGTTAAGGAAGATTAATCCTTCTATCCAGAGGTGGTGAACTATGTTCAAGCCTCCAAGTCGTTAAGGTCAATGCGACCGTGACTATTATTAATCGACCATTAAGATAATTCTATGTTAACATTCAAGCAATGTTAATACTCTTGTCAGTGTGACTTGAGGAATCACACTAGTTGTCTAGGTGAATGGACTACGTCCTAACCTTATAGCCTATGTGATCAAATTTGATCCCGGCTAATATGATCAATGCGATGATAATATCAAACATCCATTAGTGATGTAGTGCCTACGAGCCATAATTAAACATCCATTAGTGATGTAGTGCCTAAGGGCCATAATTAAACATCCATTAGTGATGTAATGCCTACGATCCATAATTAAACATCCATTAGTGATGTAGTGCCTACGGGCCATAATTCAACATCCATTAGTGAAGTAGTGCCTACGGGCCATGATTAAACATCCATTAGTGATGTAGTGCCCACAGACCATAATTAAACATCGATTAGTGATGAAGTGCCTACGGGCCATGATTTAACATCCATTAGTGATGATTTGCCTATGAGCAATAATATATTGTCAATTAAGACAATGATAGTTGTAACCTTATGGTTCCCTGTCCAAGGTGGTGAATTATACTCAAGCCTCATAGTCTATATGATCAATGAGATCATGACTAATATCATCGTGCGATGATTATCTATATTGACATCTTAGGATATGTTAATTGATCTATTATATTATTTTGCCTATGGGCCTTATTATGTTGTCAATTAAGACGATGACAGTTGTAACCTTATGGTTCCTAGTCCAAGGTGGTGAGCTATGCTCAAGCCTCATAATCTATATGATCAATGAGATCATGACTAATATCATCAGTGCGATGATTTTCTATCTTGACATTCTTAGGAGATGTTAATTGATTTATTATATTATTTTGCCTACGGGCCATATTATATTGTCAAATATGACCATGACAGTTGTGACTTTATGATCCACTGTCTAATAGTATATGGACTACGTCCAAATTTAGAAAGCCTTTTATGGTCCCTTTGAGACCTAGGCTAAATATCTCAAAGAACATTCATTTAAAATGTTAAGCCTGACAGTTGAGATTCTATGCACACTGGTTCAAATAGGCAATGGATTTATATATACAAACTTTACAGCCTATATGGTTATTAATACCATGGCTAATGAAAGTTCAATTTAAAATTTAGTACCAAAACATCAGAGATGGCTAATTCAGATGAGGCACAAAGTAGTCGCCATGATAATACTGCTGACAAAGCTAAAAATATAGCCATCAATAATGATGATTTCCAAGCTCGCATTGATCCATCTGTTAGAAAGGCCATGGAAAATTGAAGGAAACGAGAGCTACCTGCTCTAAACCTTTATCTATTCCACCATCATCAGCTTGAAAGGAGAGCTCTGTTCACTCATTGAATGCGAAGATTGAACCAAAGAAACTAGAGTTTCATGATAGGTCTCGTTCTTCTAAAGACGGATGTACCTATAAATACTTTGTCCCCCGCAAGCCCCGAGACTTTAATGGAGAAAAGGGGCTATAGAAGCCTTGAGATGGCTCGATGAAATGGAAACTATTGTAGATATCAGCGATTGTGCTGATAAGGATGTGGTGAAGTATGCATCCTAATCTTTTAAGGGCGATGCCCTAATATGGTGGAAGGCTATGGTCCAGTCCATAGGAAAAGTACACCTGTATAACTTAGGATGGTCCAAGTTTGTGGACCTTGTTAAGGAAACTTACTGCCCATCTCATAAGGTGGAGAAGATAGAGTCATATTTTCTGACTCTTACAATGAAAAACCTGGATTGTCAGAAGTATGTAACTTAACTCTTTATCCAGATTGGTATCTTATCTAGTATCTCCTGAACCCAAACGCACTACGCGTTTCATAAATGGGTTAGCGCCTGAGATTAAAGGCATGGTGAAGGCTGCCCAGCCTACTACTTATAGGTCTGCTGTTGACCTATCTCTCTCTCACCTTAGATTTGGTGAGACAAAAGTCAGTCAAGACTGAGACTGACGGGAAAAGGAAGCGAGAGAATGATAACTCCCAAAGATTTAATAAGATGAATAAGGGGAGATTCGGAATCAAAAGGAACCAAGATAGATCGGGCGAGAAGCCGACATGTAAGACCTGCAACCACAGGCACTGGGGACTGTGCAATTTTGATCCACAGGCTAAACCCTGTGGCATCTATAAGAAAAAGGGGCATAAGACCCTAGAATGCAAGGATCTTAAGGATGCCGTTTGCTACGGCTGTAATGAAAAAGGGCATATTAAGACTAACTGCCCTAAGAATCCTAAGAGTAATAATGCAAAGCCTTGAGAGGCCAAGAAAGGAAATGCATGCCTTTCGGATGAATGCTAGAGAGGCTGTTAATGACAACAATGTCATAACAAGTACATTCCTCATTAATGGCGTATATGCTAGAGTTCTTTTTGATTCGGGTGCAGATAAGTCATTTGTAGACTATAAGTTTAGTAAACTATTAAACTTACCCATAAGAACCCTAGACAGAACTTATGAAGTAGAACTTGCTGATGGAACCTTAGAAACAGCATCTTCCATTCTTGATGGATGTTCTATATCCATTAAGAATCACTCAATTCCTATCTCTCTTCTACCAATGAAATTGGCGGGGTTCGATGTAGTCTTAGGCATGGATTGGTTATCTCATAACCAAGCTCGCATTGCCTGTGATAAGAAACTCATCGAAAATAAAACCCCATCTGGTGAGATGCTCACCATACTTGGAGATTCACACTATGGATTGCCAGACAAAGTGTCATTGCTCAAGGCATCCAAGTGTTTGAGGAAAGGTTGTGTCATCTATATGGCACAGGTAACTATTAACGAGCCAAAACCAAAGATCGAAGACCTTTAAGTCATTTCAGAATATTCCGATGTTTTCCCTAAAGAATTACCGGGTCCACCTCCAGATAGGCAAGTGGAGTTTAGGATTGGCATCCTACCAGGAGCGACACCTGTTGCAAGAGCTCTGTATCGGCTAGCACCAACCAAAATGAAGGAATTGAGAATACAATTAGACGAACTTTTAGAGAAAGGCTTCATTCAGCCTAGTTCCTCACCTTGGGGAGCTCCGATCCTTTTCGTTAAGAAGAAGGACGGTTCAATGAGGATGTGCATTGATTATCGCGAACTAAACAAGATAACGATCAAGAATCATTATCCTCTGCCCAGGATCGATGACTTGTTCGATCAACTCCAAGGGGCTAGTTACTTCTCTAAGATTGACTTAAGATCAGGATATCATCAACTGAAGGTTAGAAGTGAGGATGTTCCTAAGACTGCCTTCAGGACTCGTTATGGTCATTATGAATTTTTGGTGATGCCTTTGGGCTCACAAATGCACCTGCAACATTCATGAATCTCATGAATAGAGTCTGCAAACCATATCTAGATAAGTTTGTCATTGTCTTCATAGACGATATACTTATCTACTCTCGTAATCAAGTTGATCACGAGAAACATCTTCGATGCATCCTAGAATTACTATGACAAGAGAAACTTTATGCTAAGTTCTCTAAGTGCAAATTTTGGCTTAGAGAAGTCTAGTTTCTTGGACATGTTGTAAGTGAGCGTGGTATCCAAGTGGATCCCGCCAAGATTGAAGCCATAATGAATTGGGAAGTACCCAAAACTCCATCAGAGATTCGTAGTTTCTTAGAATTGGCCGGTTATTATAGGAGGTTCATTAAGAACTTTTCGAGGATAGCCACTCCTTTAACTACCTTGACCCGTAAGAATGTCAAGTTTGACTGGGGTCCAAAACAACAAGAATCTTTTGAAATTCTAAAACACAAGTTGAGAAATGCTCCTATGTTATCTCTACCTGAGGGTATTAAGGATTTTGTCGTTTATTATGATGCCTTCACACTGGCATGGGCTGTGTGCTAATGCAAAAAGGCACAGTGATTGCTTATGCATCACGACAATTAAAGGTGCACGAAAGGAATTACCCCACCCATGACTTGGAATTGGGTGCTGTTGTATTTGCACTTAAGTTGTGGAGACATTACTTATATGGCACAAAGTGTATTATATACACCGACCATAAGAGTCTCCAACATCTGTTCAATCAAAATGATTTGAACATACGACAGCGCCGCTGGATGGAAACGCTTAATGATTATGATTGTGAAATTCGGTATCATCCCGGTAAGGCAAATGTCGTTGCTGACGCCTTAAGTCGCAAGGAAAGGGTTAAGCCTATTAGGATCAACACCAAGAGCATTGAGCTCAGAAATAGCTTGAATGAGAAGCTATTAGATACACAAAAGCAAGCCCTGTTAGAGGCTAATATTCCTAATGAAGGATTAGGCAGAACTGCTGATTAGTTAATGCCTGGAAAAAGATGGAATCCATAGATTTAATGGCAGAATCCGGGTTCCCAATCTTTGATGGACTTAGAGATCTAATTCTCCAGGAAGTGCATAATTCAAGATACTCAGTTCACCCGGGTGGTGACAAGATGTATCAAGATTTGAAGAATAATTTTTGGTGGATGGGTTTGAAGAAATCCATAGCCACTTATGTAGCTAAGTGTCTGACATGTTCGCAAGTTAAAGCCGAACATCAGAAACCGTCAGGACTTCTACAACAGCTTGAGATTCCCACTTGGAAATGGGAAATGGTAACTATGGATTTGATTACCAAATTACCTAAGACCAAACGTGATAATGACACGATTTGGGTCATTGTGGATAGGCTGACTAAGTCAGCACATTTCTTGCCAATTAAAGAAACTTATAATTCTGACAAGTTGGCAAAGCTATATGTGGACAAGATTGTGTCCCTACATGGTGTGCCGGTATCTATTGTATCTGATAGAGATACTAGATATACATCTCACTTTTGGAAAAGTTTCCAACAATCATTAGGCACAAGATTAAACTTTAGTACAACTTACCTTCCACAGACTGATGGACAGAGTGAGCGTACTATCCAGACTTTGGAAGACATGCTTAGAGCATGCGTGATTGATTTAGGTGGAAGTTGGGACAACCACTTACCCTAGTAGAATTCTCCTACAATGATAGCTATCATACAAGCATCAAGGCTGCTCCTTTTGAGGCCTTGTATGGGAGAAAATGTAGAATGCCTGTTTGGTGGGCTGAAGTTGGGGAAGCCCAACTGTCTGGACCTGAAATTGTTCTAGAGACCACGAATAAGATAATACAAATCCGTGATCGTCTCAAAGCTGCCCGTGATAGGCAGAAAAGTTATGTAGACACGAGGCGAAAACCTCTTAAGTTCCAAATAGGGGACAAAGTATCATTGAAGGTATCACCATGGAAATGTGTGATGCACTTCGGAAAGAAGGGTAGGTTGAGCCCGAGATATATTGGACCATTTGAGGTAATCGAATGTGTCGGTTCTTTAGCTTATAAGCTTAAGCTGCCTGAGGAGCTCGGTGGAATCCATGATGTGTTCTACATATCTAATCTAAAGAAATGTCTAGCCGATGAGTCGCTAGCATTGTCACATCAAGATATGCAAATTGATAAAGGCCTGAGGTTCATTGAGAAACCAATTTTGATTGAGGATCGACAGGTTAAAAAGCTCCGAAGGAAGTTTATACCTATTGTAAAGGTTAAATGGGATGCCCGTCGCGGCCCCGAGTATACATGGGAGGTTGAGTCCAGTATGCGACAAAAGTACCCCCCATCTTTTTGAATAAAATCTCGAGGTTGAGATTTCTTTTAACGGGGTGAGGATGTAACACATCGTAAAAGTCTGGAAATACCTCAAATAAGTTAGCCACTTAACTCCTCAAACATGTCTAAAAAAATTAAACCTAGCCGTAGCTTACGGTCCAAGACCAATAGCTACTGTCCAGGCTAATTGGTTTAATCTTAAAACTAGCCGTAGGCTACGGTCTCGGGCCTCTAGAACTTCACTTTTTCATCATTTTAACTTTCAACTAATAACCCGAAGGCCCCTAGACTTTATTATTTCATTTTCCTTGCATAACCAAGTCATTTTTCTACCCGAACGACTCCCGGTTAAGGTGATATCTTTTGATTCACCATTCTTGAGTATCACACATCATCGAACCTTTAACTTTACTAAATAGGTAAATTAACCTTTAAAACCATAAGGATCCGTATTTATCGTATTCTAAGCTAGTAACTACGAATAAGTCATAAAAGCACCTTGTGTGACACTCGTTAACGTTTGGTTATTCACACTCTTCTTCAACACATCACGTGTTGATTGAAAAGCACTAAGTTGTGTCATTATGTCATTGAATATAAGTCAAGGGACAATTCATGACAATCCATAAAACTATTTTTTGAGGGACTAAATGTGTCAAAACTCCAAAATTCTGTCAAGATGCCTCCTAGCCTACAAATTGCCACACTCTTGCAGCTCTTGAAACCTTGCTAGACACTTGTAATAATCCTACAACACCTCTAACACTTGGCTTCATCCTCACACACCCTCTTGCACTATAAATAGCCCTCAAACTCACCTCATTCTTGCTCATTCCTTCTTCTCCTCTCTTATTACACTCTTGGAAGTTCCTTGTCATCTAGGAGCATCCCTTTGAGTTCTAAACTTCTCTTGGATCACTTGTAAGTGTTCCATCTCTGCTCTTTTCTTTTAATAGGCTTCCAATAGCCAAAAGTCAAGCATTTTCAACAAATGCCTTGACTTTCGGTTAAGACCATTATGGTCTAGCCATTGTTCAAGTTGAACATGGCTAAGTGATCATAATTAGGTAGGTTATAATCCCTTAAAAGGGCACCTCCTAAGGATCACGTTTACTAGGTCAATTGACGGGTCAAAGTTTATGTTTTATAAAGTCAAACGAATCAGATTTTATAAATATTATAATCTGAGTTATATATGTTAAAATATGTTTTTGACACTTAAACAAGTTGGTAATAATTATTAGAACATGTGAGAACATGTTCGGCTTGTCAATTTCAGTCCTAGGGTTGGTTCGCAACCGAAAGTCACGAAGTTTGACTTCTGCTTTAACCTTCGATTCTGACCCGACTTAGAATAATTTACTACTGATTTATGGTCGCATTATGATCATAATACAATGTAGCAGAACCCTCGAAGGTTATATTACATGATCATAATCATAACCTGAATTTATGCACAAGTTCCATTAAATGTCAAACTTTGACTAAAATGCCATTTTTACACAAACAAGGTTTTAATCAACAACGAACTTGCAAATGAATTACCTACTGATATGTTAATATAATTAATATATTATGATGTTATTATTCTGATCATAAACTAAGTTTTAATATAATATTATAAATTATATTTTTAAAGGACCAAAATGCTCTTTCAGTGCATAGTTTGGTTCTACACCATAAATCATACTTATGTGTGCTATCTTACTTAGAATATATTCCAAATTAAGTATTTTTCCAAAGTGTTTATGATCATAACATCAGAATATATGCAAGTTCCTTTTATTCGACATATAATGGTCAACGCCTTATAAGGCGTAGTTTCGTTTTAAAACCTCAACGGGCATATAAGTTGATATCCTACTAATATTACAACTTATTTAAAGTATAATGACATATAGAACTTGTTCATGACTCATCTAGTTACCCGATATCGCTTATATGTGTACGGTTAAGTATATGTAACTAGTTTATGAAAATTAACCAAAAACGGGTTTAACCTTACCATTTTAAATCTCAAATTCCAGAATGTTAATTGTTTACCCATGACATACAAGTCTTATTTACTTGTTGGGTTTAAACTACATTCTATCCGGTCATCGCTTAATCTAGCGTATTGTACCGTTTTGATCCTTTAAGCTAGTCGGTCTAAGTCTTGACTTAAATAGGACTGTTAGCATTCTAATTGGTTAGCTTATGCCATTATTCCAGACTAAAGCCTTCCAGTAAATGCTATCTGCACTTATATAATTGATTAAACGGTTGAGTTAATATAAACTTGCATTTAAATCAAGTGCTAGCTCAGGTAAATACTCTTGACTTATTTTCCCTATACGAGCTTGGGTTACGATAAATTATTACCGTTTGGTTGGAAATGAGATCAATTGAATGCCGGATTGTGGCTAGTAAATCCGCATATTCCATTTTGATCAGTTTTGTTTGATAACTTAACGACCGTGTCCTGGATACCTCGGCTCATTTAAGTTACTAATGGCCACGACCAAAGCACGAGGTGTAGGCATACACCCGACGGATGCGAATGCTAAAATACTTTTACCCACAAGTTGGGGATAACTCCTTCGTGGGTTCATACGTGGTGTGTCAGTGAATCATGTCTTGGTCTCTGTACTGGGCCCCATATGGGCCCCATATGTATTGACAAACATGTGAATCTGTTAACAAGGTTATAAGTATAACTTTCCCAAGTTATAAAAGATTTTTCGTGCCCTGTGCACTTAAATCAATTTTTGAAATGTTTTCAAAATGAGTCAGTTAATTGTATTTACCAACGAAAGTTGACGTATTTTCAAAAGACTAAGTTGCAGGTACAATACGAAATAGGCTGGAAGCTGCTTGGTATTGATATAAGAGGATCTTGCAAATCCTTAGATCTGCCCTAAAGTTTGCTAATCATATTTTGTATATTTTATGATCTGCCTGTGGATCTTTAGTTACAAACCGTTTGTATGTTATTTTAGTACTTTGAACATTTGGTTTGTAATAGTAATTTAAACTCCAAGACTTCCGTTGTGCTGTGTTAATTGACTATGATGATATCAACTTACGTCACGATATTCCCCACTCGGGCCCACCGAGTTTGGTTGGAAATCCAGGGTGTGACACTTTGGTCTAGTCAAAGTTTGAATCGAACTTTCTTACGTGATCGTAACAATGAAGGTATGAATCCCTTGCGATCATTTTAAGTGGGCGAAATGACGAGTCAAGCATGTTATATATACAAGTCAAAACTAAAAAATAGGCGTTTTGCGATAAATGTACTTCTAAGTATCTAAACCACATGTCTTGACATTATAACAGTTTGTATAAACTTATAAAACTCATTTTTGACATGTCGAACTCGTCAATTTAAGTTTAGCACTTATTTTTATATCAAAAGTCAAGCAGTTTGACTTTTGCTTTAATTTTCGATTCTAACCCATTTGGTCTACTTTGAAACCCAATTAAGGCATATCATTTAAAGGGTTAATTGACGAGTCAACCATATATATTTTTAAAAATGTCAAAAATGCCCTTTTGGCGCAAAAATGATTTTAAAACATAAGAGACATAAAGCCTGACCTTGAAACTGATCGTACAATATTTAAAAATGTATTTTGACATAACGGACTTCTCATAAACTTATTCGACCACCCGATGCTGTATTTGCGCACATAACTAGTTTAAATATTATAAAATATATAAACTAATCGAATGGGGTTAAACCTTTCAAAATCACACCAAATCAGAATGTTTGGTTAAATAACTCATATCCACCAACTAGGCTTCGCACTAGGAAGGGTATAAACCACCTCATGCTTAATCTAGCGAAACAGAACAATATTCTAAGTAACGAGTCAAGTCATAGAACTTACTAAATCACCCGTTAACATTCTAACAGATATATAAATTTGTTTTACTCTAGACTATAAAGCCCTCCAGTTAATCATGCCTAGGATTTGCAACTTGATTTACGGCTTTTCTTCAAAGAACATAATTTATAGTTATATGCTAAGCAAAGGTAAATATGCTTAGCCTATTTTATTTGAAAACTTGGGATATGACATTAATCACATGGAGCGGGCATATATAAATGGGCAAATGCTTTCATAAATATAAAAACCCGGTTAATCGTTTAGCTTGAATAACATTAAATACTTGGGGGTTAATGGTATCGTGTGTCTGGACGTCCCGACTCATCAATTAGGAATGGCTATGTGCGCATGGTGGTAGGCATACATACACCTAGAAGACGTTATATTAAAGACGGTGTGTACCATGATCACATACCGGCATAGATTTGTGGTACCCGAGTGTATTGACAAGCATGTAAATCAAGTGACAAGAAATCTATCCCAAGAAATACTAAATGATTACATACGGGTTATCATTATATATATATATATATATATAAAATTATTTATGAAATAATTTTTAAAATGAGTTGGTTAATTGTATTTAGCAGTGAAAACTGACGTATTTTCAAAAAATTAAATCGTATGTAACGAACCTTGATTAGAGGCTGGAAACGGTTCAGTCAAAGAAAAAGCTTTGGAACTTGCGACTCCACTGCTTAAAAGCCTATGATGTCCTAAGCTCGCTTTATTTCCGATCCTACCTTGTGGGACTTGTATCAAACAACTTATTGTAAATTTTATTTAATATCAAGCCTTTATGTTTATCACTTTAATATTCTATCTCCCACTACAAATTGTGAAACTGTTAACAATCGTCAAATATAAACCATTAATCGGGCCCACTGGAAATTGGGGTTTGACAGGTTGGTATCAGAGCTACAATTTGAGGGACTTAGACACTAGCCTTTTGTGTCTAAACTCAAATATCACGATCGCAGGTTCGGCAGGAAACTCCAAGTCTAAGTCCTCTAGGACTAGGCTAGTACTCCTATAGTTATTGATTTTATATAATTAACAGGAAAATGCCTCCACGACGATGAGGACAAGGCAAGAGACCAATGATGGGACGAGGACCACCGCGACCCCAACAATCACATTCACATCAATCTAGTGGATCGTTTCATGCATCCAATTACCTGAATTCCCCTCATCCTAGCTAGATTCCACAAGATAACGATTTAGATCCAGAGATGCCAAACTCCGGAACGAAATACCACCCTATCGAACTATCCAGTGACACTGCATCTTACCACGGTTCCTTGTACCATGGTCCAGACTAATGGAACATATAATTCAACCAGTTCACCTTTTATAATAGCCCGAGCATCATTCATCTGAAAACCCACATACACCTTCTCATGAAGCTCCTGAAATTCCTCCTCCTCCATAGGATGACGCCCACGTACTGCCCCACCAACTGGTAGAACAACAAGCGCAGTAGAGTAAAAACCGCACCAAACCAAGAATGTTGGTGCGACCAGGAGTACCTCTTAGCCATCGCCCTCTCTTCCTCCAACCACTAGTCACTATGCACCTATGCAAGAGGATCCACATATGGGATAACCCTCTAAACCTGCTCTAGCCAAAGGTCCTACACCACCAGGCTTTGATAACCCCATACCAACATACCTAAACTCATTGGGGTACGATAACCCCTATACTTCAGTAGCAATGGAGTATGCTAACACAACTCCATCATATGACCCCTATGTACAAGCGGTCATACACAACTATTACTATCCACCATCTTTCCCACCTACATATCTTGGATATCCTAACTATGGGTATCCAAACACAAACCCTGGTTATCTAAACCCAAGTTACTCCTACCCTGTTGTTCCACAACCACAACCTCCTCAACCGCCAACTCCTGTGTAATCATCCAAGCGGTGAAAGAACATAACGGATACAATGACATGTGGACGAAGCAAGAGGACAACCAGCAGGATGGTTCAAAGACTCACAAGACTGGTGAAAGCGAGAAGGGATAATTGAAGACATTTTTTTGCCTATTTTGTTATTGTACTTTGTTTATTTACTTTCCGAAAATCCACCAGAAATCGGGGTGTGACACTCGAGAAGTATTAACATAGTCTTCTAGAAGTTCATCAAAAAACTAAAGGGGGAGAGTTTTTTGGTCTGTTCGGTTGTTTTTCCAGCTCTTATACTTTCTTACCGAATAATTTCAAGTACTACAAAATGCAAAATAGTTGTTTTTCCATCAATACCTTTTACATCTGAAAGTTTCAAGACTGTGTCGAGTTTAAATGCTTGAGCACTCCTAGGAGTGTTCATGGTTTGGTTTTAAACCATGAAACCGTCCAAACTAGTCATCCGTTTGTTTCATGGTCGGTTTTTTCTCTAACTTTCGGTCAGGCGGTTTCAAAATTTTGAAACCGTAATCAACGGTTTGATTTGTGGTTTATACAAAAAACCGTCCGTAAAAATCCGGACCGGACCATTAGATTTGATAATATATATTATTTTTACATATTCATAATGTGTGTATTATGTATATAGTAAACTTATATTATATATTTGGTCAAATTAAGATAAATATCGGAAATTTTATTAGCTTAATTTACTTCTCAGTCTCAGATTATATTATATGACAAGCTTGTTTCATCACCTTTATCATCATTCTTTATTTGTTTTTAAACGTCACTATAAAATCTTATATATTTTGCTTATTTAGTTCTTGATTTGGTCTAGTAGTTGTTAATATGTAATAGTATAATCATCAACACATAATCTACTAATATACAAGCTTTTTTTACGCATTTAGGATAACTTTTTTAGTTTAACTTTTATAGCATTTTTTTGTAAAGATCTATAAGTCTAAACCATAATCCAAACCGAAACCAAACTGTTAGTAATGGTTTGGTTTGGTTCAGTTTTAATTGTCAATTGTTCGGTTTCGGTTTTTGATAATAAAAAACCGTTACAAACGGTTTGACCTAAAAACCGTCAAAAACCGAACCATAAACAGCCCTAAGCACTTCCACAGAATGTTCCATCATTAATTCGATTCTCGAGTTTTGAACCAGTTTCCAAGAGTTTAAGGAATAACTGGTTTTTCTTAAGTTTGTATACAAGCAGCATGTAGAAGCAACCAAAAATACCATAAAATCAGCTCAGTATTAGTACCGAAAGTGCCAGTGCAAAAAAATCATCAAATATGGATACCGGTATCGGTACCGAAAATGTTTGATGCGGTACGGTACTGGTATTTAAAGGTAAAATTCGGTTAAATACCGTTTCGAACCGAACCAAAAGTGCTGGTACTGAAAACGCCAACAAGTGGGTACCGAATCGGTACCAGAAATAATTCGGTACGGAAAATTCGATATCAGTATCTGGTACCAAATGCTAATTCTTAACTGTGTATATAATAATAATAATAATATTAATAATTAATAATAATAATACGTTTAAAAATAAAAAATAAAAAATACAGGAGTTATGTGCCATTTACGTCCCTAAGGTTTAAGTGTCAGTTACGTCCTTAAGCTAACTTATTTAAATGAGTTGGTTTTTTGGACTGAAATGACAGGTTTCGAGAATGTCAGAGAGAAAAATGTTACAATTTTGAAATTTAGACTGAAATTGACAAAAGTGGACAAACCATAGCGACGTAAATGACAGTTAATTTTTAAAAATACGAAACTAAGATGCATATCACTCATACATAATTAAATTTTGAATTAAAAATCCTAAAACACTTAAAAATAGGTTAAATTGTAAGTCGATCTAAATTTTCTAATTAGTTCACAATATTTTATTTTCTTAAGAAGGAATTACATGTGTTTTAAAGCATTAACATGGACTTACCGTGTTATGAATTACATATGTTACATAGTGGTATCGAACTAATTTACCAATGTATTAAGCTAACATTTATCTTTTACATTGGTCGACTACATTCATAAACGCCGAAGAACCAGAGCATTTTTTTAGTAGGATCGGTTTTACAATTGAAAAAGGGTTGCGACACAGCTTGTTGCCCGTTTTATCTACCGCAATTTTATAATTTTCTAATTATTGAAGTGCTAAAAATAAAAATAGAGGAATTAAAAAAAATCATAAACCTTATGCTTGGACTTTGAAAGATATGTTATGGGGACCATTTAACTAAGACAAATTATCCAACTAGAATTCTTTAATAATAACATTTTGAAAGGGTGAACAAAGATGCCATAGAAAATCTCCCAATTTAAAAAAAAATTCCCACAAGTTTCCTTGACCAAACAAGGGGATGCAAAAAAGGGCTAAAGCTAATGATAAAACTCAAGTGAATGTTTACTTATGTACAAGACGAGAGAAAGACACAGGTATTGTTGATATGAGATAATGGGGAGGGAATGGAATAATCCATTTAAGAGTAATGAAAATAAGATTGTTTGGTAAATGGAATACAATGAAGCATTAGGTTACTTGGTGTGGAGAGCGGCTTAGGTCTAGCTAGGATCGGCGACGTCTCAGCACACCGCCCCCTTCACCCGTCGTCGTTCTTATCGTCTCCTTGGAGACGTTTATGCCGGCCCACCTTTTGAGAAATAAAGCCATTACAAAAGGTTGTATTTAAAAAAAAATCATTTTTTCTTTCCCACTTTTATAAATATATACCCTTCATTCCATCGTTTCAACCACTTATTCCACTATTTTAACCCAATCTTTCCAATATCTCTCCCTTTTTTACACACCACTGCCATAATATTAATAAAGGTTTAGGCATGTACTCTTCTTCATCGTGGTGTTCCTCATCTTCGGGGGTGGGCGATTTTTTTTTGCGAACGCGGTAATGCTGGCAGCACAGATGATCATGGAGGTAGAAGAAGAAACGTCGTCACAACCACGAACTAGGGTAGCCGCATTAAACCAAGACCGAGAATGTTATCTTTATTTTTCGGTGTACATAATATATTTAATTTATTTTTCGGTGTACATAATATATTTAATTTACTTTTCGTTGTACATAATATATTTAATCTATTTTTCGGTGTTAATATTTAGGTGCCCATGATAGATTAGTGGCCGATTATTTTGCTGACAACCTTGTGGATGGAATATACCTAACGTACTCTACAATTGTTAAAACTATTTCTCACTCGACAGACGATAAAAGAAAGAAATTTGCCAAGTTTCAAGAGGCGGCGAGAAAAGACATTGAACGATGTTTTGAGGTTCTACAAAAAAAATAATATATTCTTGAACATCCAGCATGTGCTTTTACACGAAAGAGGTTGCGATACTTTATGTATGCTTGTATCTTGCTGCATAACATGATTATCGAAGACGGAGGTAGAGGAGTTGTGAGTACGACGAAAACGCGCCTAACAAGAATTCTGTTCCGGTAAGTGTAAAACAACAAGATTTAAATGGATTCTCCCTACGTAACGAGTGCACACATCAAAATCTTCAAGCGGACTGGATGGAATACATTTGGAACAACGCACAAAACGAAACCAATTACGACATGCCGGATGAAGACTATTAATTTTTTTTAAAGTTATGTAATGATTTTTTTAATATTAAGACGATTATTTTATAACTTTATTTAATTAAAAAACATGTTGAATTTAAAAAAAAAAAAAGGGAAGGCCCATCCTCCATCCCCTTGATAAGTTCTTGAAAAAGCATCCTCTCTTTTTGTTGACATGACGATGACGTGAAGAGGCATACTTCAAACGACTTATCCCTCCACACCAATATTGTTAGAGAACTCATTCCATTCCTTTTAATATATCCTACATCCCCTGTCCAAGTTACTCTTGGAAATTCTAGCGAACTAAATCTCATGTCAACATCGGAATGATCGGCCACCTAGACCACAGAAAGACCACACCCACCGCCGCACTCATCAATGCCATAGCCTCCACGGCCACCGGCGGAAGCCTCGCCGAAAGAACGATGAAATCGATGCCTCAACGGAAGAACGCCCTCGCGGTATCAAAGAAGACTGTAATATTTCGTAATAAGTGTTCAATACATTCGTAATTTAAATCCCTGTTTGTACGACTTTTTATTCTCACGGTGACTCGATTCATATTAGAAGTAATGTGAACCGGTGAAATTACGATCTATTGAGCCAGAGCAAGCTTTTGTGTCTGTTGTTGAAATCCTTTGCCATGTGTTCATATCGAGTTAATTACTATGCTTGCTCAAAGCTTAATTGTACCTGATAAATATTCCATTTACTTGTGTTCCAGATGTAGAATTTATGACTTTTGATGTTGATTTATCTTGTTTATACGCCTGTTGGTTGAATTTATTCTTCCTTCATATGTCAATTCCAACAGTTGCTTTGAGTTTTGAAATTTTGAGGTGAATATTAAATAGCAGAATACAAATATGAAGTTGAAGTTGCCCTTCAGTTCATTGAATTGATCATTGTAAATGATTACAAATATGAATTATGATCAAATGATATCCTTTTAATATGGCAACGAAAATGTGAAATAATCAATTTCGAAAATCAAATAAATAGTTTATGTAATTACATATATCAGGCAGGGGTATTTTTGTTATTTAAAACGATTCATTGCTTTCCTACAAGGATAACCAAACATGACATAGAAATGGTAATGTTCTTTTCTTTCTCTCCTCCATTCAATTCACTCATCTATTTCATTCCCCCGTCTATTCCATTACGGCATACCAAACATACCCTGTCTAACGCTTGCAAATGGCCTCTTAAATCTCAAGGAGTTTTAAGATAATTATAATTATAATATGGTTGATAGACATTAAACTTCTCATTGAGAGAGTTCTGAGGTGTAGAAAACTGTTGTCTAAAAGTGGTCTAGTGACAAAAGTGGTGTGGTAATTTAGGTGTAAAAAGTTGTTCAAATTGAAAAGAGTTTTGAGCATCATCAAATAGACAGCCAGAACTGTGAAAATCGACTCATTGAAACAACATTTTGACAGATATCATCGAGAATAGAAGTAGAATTCATCGAGAAGCAGAAATCACTGCCCATCACTCCATCGAAAAGCCACTTGAGTTTAATCTGGCGTTTTGCAGAGTCAAGTCCACATTCGGCTGTGTTGCAGGATCGATCTCCATCGGCTGTTCTTCAATCTTTCATATCACACAGAACTCTTGTTTGTGTCTTTCTGTTATGTTAAGCTAATAAAAAGGTGTTGTCACAGTAGGCTCAATCAATTTTGCATACACTGTTGATTCGGAATGCACTTATGCCAAGCAATGGCTCTCCACCTTATTTGTTTTAACTTTTTGAAACTTCAATAGAACCACCGAGAGTAAATATAGCATTTGTATGAAACTACTGATACCATAATTGTTTCAAAACAATTTAAGGCTAATTCGAGTTAGACGCATAGCATGAATATGAGGAGACATGCAACATTTTTAACAACTTAATCTGAATAACAGCGATTTCGACCCATTAGTTATAGCTTATTCAAATAGAATTAAAAAAAGGGCCTCACTTCCTGAGTCACTTTAAACGTTCAAGAAGGTTGACTCGCTCCTTACCCATTCTAAACTACTGTCCATCATTATTAGGTGTACTGTGTGCCATGCAAATATTTTGGGACCTCAATCAACATACCGTCAGTCCATACCCATTTATCAAATTCTCAAAGATGCTTTCTTTGACTTGTTAATGGAACATACCGTCAGTCCATACCCAAAGCTGAGATTTTCAAGATTCATACTTTGACTTGTGTTGTAGATTGTAACAGCAAACCCATACAACTTAAATGATTGACATTCAATAAAACTAAAAAGAAGAGTAGTGGATTTTTCAAAAGTCACATGACCAAGTAGATACCTAATTTCAAGTTCCATCAACTAATAACTACTACATCAAATGACATTTCTTACCTGTGAATCAAGTTACATACCGAAGAAGACGATATCCATTTCCCATTGATCCATTCAAGATGCCGCCTTAAATCAGACTGCTTGACCACCAGTTCCTCGTCCGTGCCCCTAAAAAACACCTCGTACTTTTGTCGGCTTAAAACCTTAGAAACCACACCCACCCACCATCCGTCGTTGCACAAAGCATCCACTTCTTCAAACATACGGAAATGCTCAATGGTTTCCGTAGGAGGACACGGACGAATGTGGTTGGAATCAACGATTTCTGTAAGAAGAGCCGTATCGTCATCGTTTCTTAGGGATTTATATTCGATTTTGAAATTCCCGTTGCTTAATTGTTCAACAACTGTGGCGGTAAACCAAGCGCCATAGAAGCCCTCCTCGTCACTGCATACTTCTACAGTTGCTCCTTTACTAAACTTGTCGTTGTTAGAGATGTTCAACTCTATAGAAATATATGCCTGCAGTAAATCATGTTGTTAGTTGAAAAAATTATTAAAACATACCATACATAGTTAACATACTATGTGTTTGTTTGTTGTAATCATCAACACCACCACCACAGACAGTTTTAACAGATTCCAGAAAGAACAAAAAACACTTGTGTTTTGACTGTTTCAAGATCTATTATTCTCATTTGCATTTTTTCAAGTAGCATGGAAACTAAGAAACGAAAATGTGGCAGTGAATATACAGAAATGACATGTCAATTGAATTTACGTTAAGTTGAGCTGAATTGCAATTAAGCAATCTAAATGATAAATAGTATAAAGAAATTACTTACCTCCCCATCATCTTCCTGTTGTTGAAGCGGCGGAAGCCACTTCCCGTAAAACCACTCTCTATGAATCCTAAGCTCCGAGCCACTAAACTCCAGCTGTTCTCTAGTGGCTCTAAAGAAGACGTCATAGCGGTTACCCGGTAAAACGCCCGTAATAACCCCCTCCCACCACCCATCATTATAATAGGCATCTACCTCGTCGCTGAACTTAAATTCCAGCTCGCCTTTCTCTCGAGGTGCCAGAGGCCTCAACTGGACCACATTTAAGGTTTCACGGAGCGGCTTTCTTCCCGATTCGTCCGCCATTAATGTCTTGTACTCCACTTGAATTAGTTTGTTCCGGTTTTTCGATTTCACTACCGTCCCCGTGTACCATGCTCCTCGGAACCCCTCCTCGTTGCTGCTGATTTCAACCTCTGTTCCTGGTTTGAAGATGGAGTTCAGATCCTCTGACATTGTTTTCTTAGGGTTTTGTGGTTTTTTTAGAGAAAGAGTGTATAGGCTCCTTTTGGATTTTGGAATATGTGAAGTCGTCAAGTTTTAGTTTCGAGTGAACTACCTCGAAACGTTGGTGAGGAAGGGCCTTTCCATCGAAATGTCTGTTTTTGTTGTATGAAAAAAAATATAGCGACATGTTTTTATAATTTTGATTTTAAAATTAAGGGGATAGATAGTCATGTACCATTTTGAACTTCGAGGTTGCTTTTTTAGTTTTCTGTTATGATTTTTAATGGTTTAGATTTTTTACTGGTTTAATATTTAACGGTTCAGACTGTTTGTTTCGCAAACAGATGTCTGAATAGTTCAGACATTTGTCTCTGAATGGTTAATCATTATATTGAGTCTGAATGGTTAAGACCTTTTATCTGAAGTGGTTAGACATTTGTATGAACGATTAAAAATTATATCGACTCTTAATGGGTAAGACCTCTTACTGGTTCAACATTTAATATTTCAGACCTCCGACTGGTTCAACACTTACCCATTAAGAAGTTGTCAAACAGACCCTTACTTTTCATACATTTATATTTACTATTAGTGGGGATAGTAACGTCCAGGGAATAGTTTCGATTGAGCTTGTCAATCATGAAAAGGATTCTCCACATTAAAGGCATAACTTAGGAGTAACAAATCTTGGTGAGGCTGAAGAACTCATTCACGAAAGGGTTGAATGGGAAGGTGAAGCCAATACAGAAAGGGTATAACGGAAAACTGAGCCAAATTCTGGAACAAAGATCAGCTTTGGTGGTAGGATCGAAGGGTTGGACAACAACTTTTTCCGATAGAAATTATGAGGTGAATAAGTGCCCAGTGCATTGATCATCAAAGGAACAGAGTTTCTCTTCAGAAGATTCTAGGATCTTCTAGTCAATAAACTTAGAAACATCAGAAGATCGAAGGTTTTTCTTAGCCATTTATGATACGCGCGAGAAATATGAAGTATATGCAAGAAGAAAAGTGAGAGAAAAGAGAGAGAACTGACCTGATTGCTTCAACTTTGCCGTTTATAATGATGGAAGAGTGAAAATTGGGTTTGTAGTTATAATGAGCTCCTAAGCGGTCAAATTAACATGGGTAACTAGGTCAAAATCCTATCCTTTAATCTTAGCCACATCTACACATTGGAAATTTGAAATTTTACAACTATTAGGGTGAAACTTCTACTCAAGATCCTGATGTCCTTGGCATATGGTAGTATCCAAGCGCGACTAAGGATCTTGAACCTCGTTTTTACTAATCATTTTTATGTGCCTCTTAGGAATAATTTGTATGTATATTCCTCTGTGACAGCTAGTGGATGGCCTATTACGGAATTCTGTGAAAATTGTTGAAGAAAACGTGTGGAAAAGAGCTTGAAGGCGCCAATGGTCACTTGCTTGGTCTTCACAGGATCCTGGGAATCTCGGAAATGTATTTAGGATTCGTTTTTTATGTTGGAACTTTTGAGATCGTCGGTACTTGGTTTTAGCAGGTTTTGGATAGTTTTGTAATAGTTTATAATGTTCTAGATAGTTCAGGGTCTAAAAGTGTATTTACAGGGAATCTCCTTGTAGCGGCGTATTTAAGGACCCAACGTATTTAATAAATACGCTGGGTGGTTAGTTGTATATATAATGTATGGAAACCCTAGTCCAAGGTTCTTGGACAAGTTTTAGTGATTTCTTGTGTTGTTATTATTGTTCTTGTGCTAAATCCAAATATCCAGGTGCATTAAGTGTGTTTATCAGTTGGGATTACATATACAACACTTGTTATTGCATCCAAAACAAGAATCTTCATCTTCATCTTTTGGTTTTCTTAACTTTTACACATTCAAACAACTAATCTATAGTTGTTTGGGTGTTAACAATCAAACCACTGTGATCCGTATCAGTTTTGGGACTCACAATTTGGTATTAGAGCCTTTGTGCTCTTGATTGTTTGAGTTTTTGTTAAGATTTTTCATGTTTTGAAGGTTTTTCAAAAGTTTTCAAAGTTTCAAGGTTTTTCAAAATTTTAGACTTAAAGTGGCTTGATCTGGTGTGTTTAATCATTGGGTTGTTGTTAGTCAGTGTTTTAGTGAACATTTGGGTCATTTTGATACAAAGAAACATGGATTTTGAGTCGTTTTTGAGTGATTAGAGGGTTTTTGTTCGTACTTGAACCATGATGGGCGTATTTAAATTTAAAGACAGCGTAGATAATTTTGAATTTAGCGTAATTAGATTGAAGATCGCGTAATTAACAAATATGCCAGCAATATACCAGCGGTTTGTTGATTCTCAGCGAAATAGTGTCAACGTATTTCATCGAAGGCGACTTCGAAGTCAGTGATAAAGATCCACAACGATTTTATCACGGTGATCGGCGTACTTAGCCAACCTTACATGTGTTTTGTTTGTACCAGTGGAATTAGCTATTGTCGCCGATCTAGGATTTCAAGAACCACAACTTATTTGACCAAGCTCCACGTATTAACTGTTAACCGGCGTATTTGAACACAGTACTTCAAAAACCAGCGTATTTAATCTCTGATCAGCAATTTGAACTTAATGGATGTCCGTCACTATAGGACCCCATGTTCCTATGGTTATTCGCAATGATATTCATACTATCAACGAAGATCCCTCAACCTTCACTGATAAAGATAGGACACTCATCCAACGTGACCGTCGGGCTCACGCTGCTCTAACTATGGCTTTGTCAAAGGATGACAACAACTTGTTTGAAGAATACACCTCGGCTCATGAACTATGGTTGGCTCTTATCGATCACTACGAAGGCAACGAAGAACTGATGGAAAACAAGAGAGATATGATTCAAAAAGAATACGACATGTTTGGAAGTGCTCGAGGTGAAGGTTTGTCAGATCACATTAGCCGCTTTCTGAATGTGTTAACGAAAATGAAGAAAGTTGGTAATATTGTTGCCAACTATGCTTCAATTAAAAAGCTTTTGGACTCTCTTCCAAAAGAATGGAGCTTACAGTGCATGATGATGAAAAGAACCTTCCTAACTAGTACGACTCCAGTTACCCGTTCGGAATTGATCAACACTCTAAAGGCTTTCGAAATGGATGTGCTCAAAAGAGAGATGAATCAAATAGGATACTCACAAAAAAAATCTGATCAATCCGCTGCTGTTATTATGCCCAAGAACATGGCATTCGTGCCCCGACAGTCTCCGGGGGTTCAACCTCTCAAAGTGCCAGTGTATCTTACTTCAACGCTTCCGCAAACTCTGCTAAGGCTCCACAGTCCAACGAGAAAGCTACTGTGGTCATCGATGCTCAAGCACTAAAGATCTCCACTGAACATGTTGCACTGTTTAACACCTTCCTCAGCAGTTATGAGGCTCTTATGTCGGGTGAACTGAAACGAGACTTTCTTTCAGCTGAAGATATGTACCAAGTTGATCCAGATGATATGGAAGAAATGGATCTCAAATGGCATATGGCTATGATCACCTTAAGACTGAAGAAATTTCAAGATAAGACAGGAAAGAGATTGTCTTTCGAAAAAGCCGGTTTCGAAAAGTCAAAGTTGCGATGCTACAATTGCAAGAATTTGGATCACTTCAAGAGAGATTGCCCATTGTTGAAGAACGAGAATACTGAGATTGCCCCAACGAGAAGACCAATCACTATTGAGGTAAATGAAAATGCTGCTGATAACAACCCAAAGGCACTGGTGGTAGAAGATTATGATTGGGCTGAAATTGCCGAGGCAAAGGAAGAAGTCAACAAGGCTCTTATGGCTCAAATCTCTACTAGATAAGTCTCATCTTCATCAAACTGTGATGGGAAATAATCTGTAGGAATTCCTAGGGGCGACAAAGTTATAGATAAAGGCTTGGAGAGCATAGTTGCTCCTACTAAACCGTCAACATATAAGGGAAAGAAAGAAGCTGAGAAGCCTGAACCATAGAAGAAAGCCCAAGAAGCAACTAGCAGCATCAAGAATGAGAAAGCTGAAGCTCCTGCAGCCGCCATGAAAGCTGAATCTGCAAAGGAGAAAGAGGATAAGGATCTGGTAAACAACATAGCGTATGAATTTAAAGCAAAACTATGCTCCCAACCATGTTTGAATGTCGTGGCACATTATAAATCACTCAACCGTGACCTGATTAGAGAAAAAGAAAAGGTTTTGCAATTTAACAAAGAACTGAAAGAAAATGAAGCTGCATATCAGAGAAAGTTGAATTCAACTTTAGCTGAAATGCAGACATTAAAAGAATTTGTTTTTTGAAAAGATTTTATCATAAATGATTTAACTGAAAGATTAGAAAAATCTCAAAATGAAGACAATAGATTGCAAATCATGATCGATAAATGGAAAATTAGCCGAAAGGCACTGGTTGACATTAAAAATTGCCAACGACCGACATACGTGAAGGATGAGATTGGGTACAAGGATAAGCTCAGAAACGAAAGAAAAATCTTTCCTCCTCCGCACAACAAAAACTATGTACCTATGCCATCTCCTCATCCTAATAATGATTTTATTGATGAAAATGATCTTTTTACTCAAAATGTCTCTTACGAAAATGACAAAAATACTAACATTTCTGAAAGTAGTGCAGATGTGTTTGAGTGTAAAGAAGATGTGTGCGATGAGGATGATGACTGTGGAGGATCGAAAATTGGGATATGATATTCGGGCGACATTTATTCCACCGTTAACTGGTTCGCCTGGAATTGTAATAAGAAAAACAATACTTCTATTCGAATAACTGTAATACTTTGACTAGGATGGATGACTGTAATGGCCGTGTGCCTAAATTTAACATTCGGGATGACTGTGATGGCCATGTGCCTACATTTAAGACCCACAACCACGAGAATGTAGTGGTTGAATGTCATGACTTCAATTTTTCTTATTGTGATGAAAAAGTTGTGTGGATGAACCCCTTGTGTTTGTTCCTGAATTAAAACAAAACAGATTTGGGAAATTCCTCACCGAGGAAATTCCAGAATTTGTTCCATCTCACGCGGGTAAATCAGAGACAGAAACGGAAATCAATGAAGACATCATTAGCAAGGACTCATTCACCGCAACTTTAGAAGATGATGGAGAATTTTTTAGCTCTTTTAATGATCTCGGTTCAAATGAATCAAGTAAAGAACAAAAATCAGATTTTTCATCAACACCGACAATGACCAAGATTGCTCAGATGATGAAAGCCGCATTGACAAGAAAATGAAGAAAGTCGAAAGTTCAAGCTACATTGCATCATCAGACAACGCTTCATGCAGCTGAAGACTCTCATCACATACATCATCTTCACACGCGTCATCTACCAAAAAGAAAAGAGCAAATTGCAAACAATGTTTTCGCTGTGGTTATTTAGGACATACAACGAAACATTGCAAGAGCAAGAAATTTTCTGAACCTAAACAAGATTTTGTCAAAAGTTTCACCTAGCAATTTGATAATTTTAAGAAATCAGTAAAAAACATAGTTAATTCAACATGTTTTGGGAAAAGAAAAGAAGATATTCTTGTTCAAAATGATGATTGGATTAAACTTGAAGCAAGTATGAGTTTCGAAAACTAACTAACTTGTATATATTTTTGTTTGTTGTTGTATAACATAATAAATTGCAAAAATGGCTTCGAATGCTCATGGAATACATTGTGGCACGTGGACAGTGGATGCTCAAGGCATATGACCAGATTGAAGGAACTCCTGAAGAACATTCATCGACGACGACTTCGTATCTTTTGCCGGAGATGAAAAGGGAGGGAAGATTGTTGGAATGGGAGACGTCTTATCTGAAGCATTTACATTAGAAAACGTCAATTATGTACCAGAATTGTGTTACAACCTCATGAGCGTATCACAAGTCTGCGACAAAGGAATATCGATGCTGTTCAACGACATGGAATGCCTATTTCTCAAACCCGAATACTCCGTTCATGCCGAAATGTTATGCTCATAGCTCCTTGTCAAAACAACAGCTACGTTCTCAATATGAAAAACCCAAAATCCAATGAGCATATGACGTGTCTGATTTCTAAAGCGTCAAAATCGAAATCACGGGTTTGGCACAGGCGGTTGGGGCATGTGAATTTCAAAAATATGAATAAACTCTCTAAATTAAATCTAGTAAGAGGTTTACCAATAAAAGAATTTCCTTTTTCAGAAAATTGTATCACATGCGCCCAAGGCAAGCAACAACAAAAGCCACACAAGCCTAAGACAGTGAATACGATAATCGCACCATTGCAATTGCTGTACATGGATCTTTTTGGCCCTATCAATGTTAAAAGTTTGGCTAAAAGATCTTACTGCTTGGTGATTTAGATGATTTTTCTCGTTTCTCATGGGTTTATTTTCTTGAAGCAAAGAGCAAAACAACATCCATTTTATCAGACCTTCATTCCTATGATCGAGAACGTTATCAAACTGATGGTCAATCAGTCAGAAGTGATAATGGTTCTGAATTCAAAAATCAGACGTCTATCTTATTCTACGAAGAAAAGGGAATTTGCCTTTAGTACAGTGCAGCCAGAACTCCTCAGCAAAATGGCGTAGCAGAACGGAAGAATAGAACACTCATTGAAGCTGCTCGAACTATGCTCGTAGACTCCAAGCTTCCTATCATCTTCTGAGCAAAAGCAGTCAACACAGCATGCTATGTTTTGAATTGAGTTCTCATCGTTAAACCTCATGGAAAAAACCGCCTATGAACTTCTTTTCCAGAGAAAGCATCTGATAGATTTCTTTAGACTGTTTGGATGTTCTTGTACACTCCTCAACACTGAAGACAATCTTATCAATTTTGAAGCAGTTGGTGATGTGTGCTACTTCATGGGATACACATCTACTCAAAAAGCGTATCGGGTCTATAACAAACGAACCAAGATGGTGCTTGAGTCATACTACATCAATTTTCAAGAAGGAAACTACACCAACACTGGAAGTTCTCCCGACTGCCTTTATGATGTAGATATTGTGTTCAACACCTTCGACGTTCCCGAATCTATTCCTGAAACCCAACCCACTGATACCACTCAAGTGGAACCACTGTTTGATTTGTCAGACATTGGACTCACTCTTTTCACTACTTGTTTCACTCCCTTTTCAGCTGATCTAATCCTTCATGTGGATGAAACTAATGGGGACACTTTGGCTGGGAACGCATCTGAAAATGATGCTTCTTCCTCACATACGAATGTGAATGAACCAACACAGGAAGATGGAACACCCATCATCTATGTCGATGAACACTTCACCAATCTACCTCAACAAATTGAAACCCATAACAACGCAGGATACAAGACAAATCAGAATCATCCCCTTGAGGATGTAATTGGTTCCGTGGAAGATGATGTACGAACTCGTGGCCAGACATACGTTATCAACAAAGGATTATATGCCGCCTTTTTATCGCAATCTGTACTAAATGATATCAAAGAAGCCATTCATAACTCCAGCTTGGTGCAAGCGATGCAGGAAGAACTATCTCAGTTCAGGAAACTTAAATTATAGGAATTGGTTGACCTACCAGAAGGGAAGTTCCCAATCGGAACAAAGTGGGTATTCCTTAACAAAATGGATTATCGTGGGGTGATTATAAAGAACAAGGCAAGATTGGTTGTTCAAGGTTTTCGACAAGAGGAAGTGATTGACTATGAAGAAGTTTTTGCTCCAGTAGCACATTTGGAAGCTATTAGAATATTTTTGGCATATTCTTCGTACAAAAACTTCAAGGTGTTTAAGATGGATGTGAAGAGTGCATTTCCATATGGGAAGGTGAAAGAGGAAATCTACATTTGTCAGCCTCCGGGCTTTGAAGATCAACATTTCCCTAAACGGTACTATAAGCTTGACAAAGCTCTCTATGGTCTTCATCAAGCTCCTCAAGCCTGTGTTGGTACACTTTTGTGTCTGTCACTTGTTCTTAGTTACGTCTGTAATTGTACGGTCTTTGTTTAATGTGTCTGTATAGTTTGGTCGTGTAGACCAAATCAAGATATCCTCCTATCTTGATTTAGTACGACGATTAGTTTGTCTGTGTTGTAAAACAGTTGCATGTATGCATATTGTTGAGTCTTTTTTACGTCATGTTTGTTGGCACGTTCTCTGAAGAACACTTCAAGTATGAGTGAGAAGTACTTTGTACGAGCAAGTTGTTGCTCGTACGAGCCACTCACCATTCGTACGAGTGGCTCTTTAGTCGTACGAGTGGGCTCATCTCAACAAGTATCTTGCTTGATTCATATGAGTCAGTTTATGTTCGTACGAGCCATCTTTTGGAGAATGTTCTTCGTGACTTATGGTGTTTCGTACGACCAACAACATTCTTCGTACTGTTGCTAGGTGCGGACACTATATAAACAGACATGCACTTCTCAGTGAAAGTGTATAGTAGTAGACAAGTTAGACAGTAGAGAGAGACACTGAAGCACAAGAACACAGAGTGTATTTCCTGAGTCTGTATGAACATTGTTTGTATGTCTTGTACTAGTTCTCTTTTGTTAATCAAGATATTGAATATTTGGTTATCTTGTGTTTCTTACTTTGCTTTGGTTTGCATACTTCCGAGGATTCCGCACGCGTATGTGTGTTATATAAACAGGGAAGTAGGTTAAACTTGATCCTCCAAGTGGACCTACAAGTGGTATCAGAGCTTTGGCTCTCTTCCTTGTTTAAAACCAAGCTTAGTGTTGTGTCTGAGTTAGTTGTGAGGGTTTCTAGAAGTGTTCTTGAACTTTCAACAGGAAACTTAAGTTTTTAAAAGATAACCAACTAAAACTTAGTTAAAACTTGTTGTATCCAGAAAATTTTCATAAAAACCTTGTTAGAATACATGGAGACACGTTAGAATCTGGTTTTTCTTAAAATTTTTTATCAAAATTCAGTTGAACATATTTTCAGGTGAAACTCTGCCGGAAAACTCACCGGAATATTCTTGTAGGGTTGACCAAATCTCTGGACATTCTGACTTGACTGTTTTGACTGAAAAGCTGATATGGAATGTTTGTCTTTTTAACCAAAATTATGTAGAAAACTGACCACTTTCGTAAACAAGTCTGTGTTAGAAAAGGAAATTTTCACCAACCAACACTGCAAAAAAGATTCCTCTTTGCTAAAAAAATCCGTGCGAATAGCCCATCTGCATGAAGAACAAGACTGTTCGTGTGAAAGACCAAGTCATCCGCTTGAATGACCTTGTTCACACAAAGCACATATTGCTCGCACGAAAGAGTGTCATTCGTACGAACAACCTGGTTCGTACGAAGAAGTGTGACTTGTACGAATCACTGATTCGTACGAAGAACAAGCTTCTTTGATCTGTTTCGTGTCTCAATTTTTCAAAACTTTGTGGTTTTTAAAATTGTGAAATTTAAAATGAGACTGTTATTTTCAAAAATTAAACTTTAAACCTTTTAATTTTCATAACCAAAAAACATAATGAGTACTAATCCTTGGGATTGGGGGAGTAGTTCAAGCACAAATCAAGACTCAACACAAAGCTCTACAACCTCATGGGTTAAATCACTAATGCCTCAACACACAACCATGATTACCGCAATCAATGGGCATGTGTAGCAAATCAAAACCAGAGCATTCAGACTCTTCTTACATGCGAGAGTGAAACTGGAAGTAATAACCGTCCACCAAAACTGAACCATATGAACAATTATCCTTCGTGGAAAAGTCATTTGCATACATATGTTCTCGGTCAAAATACAGAATTTATGGATATGTTTTACTACACCATACAAGGAATCTCTTGAAGAAGCAGGATCAAATCCAACCTCCTTAGCCAACTTAGATGAAAGCGATAAAAAGGCTTATGATTTAGAGAAGAAGGCATTTGCTATCCTTACACAAGCACTTCATAAGGATATTTATCATCAGTTTGTGTATTGTACCACCACCAAGAATCTATGGGATACTTTGGAAGCAAGAGGAGAAGGAAATGCTGCAACCAGAAAAAACGACATGATCTGCTAAAGAAAGAGTTTGAAGGTTTCATGTTCATGAAGAATGAAACACTGAATGATATGACAACACGTTTCTACCATCTGCTTAGTGAACTGTATTCATACAAAGTGTTAGCATCTCCACAAGAAATCGTGATGCGTTTTGCTGACGCTTTACCGCCAAAGTGGAGTCAATTTATTGACTTACTAAGGCATACAGGTGTTTTGGATATGATTAGTATTTATGAATTTGTTCAAAAGTTGGAGAACAACAACAAAGAAGAAATCCAGAAAGCAAAAAGGGTTTTTGTTTCACAAAACCCTGAGATGTACTTTGGAGGTATTAACACAGGTGTTAGGACAACTCAGCAACCAAAACTTCAAACCGCGTTTGTGTCAAATGTTAATCCCTTTCTACCACCATCAGTTCAAACAGATCAATCTGCTGGCTCAAGTACTCAAACCTATGGTCAAGTATTTGATCCTAAGCCTTTCTACCACAACCTCAAGTTGTTACACCTCAAGTTCCACAACAAGCTTCTCAACAAGCTTTTTATGGTAACAACTTTCAACCTGCAAATCCTAATACCGTCAGACTTGATACATCACACCTTTCCAAGGTCAGTACAGAAGTTGCTCGGGAACATATGGAACTTCTGAACACTATGGTTAGTGCTTATTATGGACTAGTCGCTGGTCAAATTGGAAACATCAATTTGACTAATGAAGACTATCAAAAAATGGACAGAGATGAGACGGAGCTAATGGATATTAAATGGGCGTTTGCAAGTGCGGTCAGAAGAGCTAAGGATTACATGAGCAGAACTGGGAGAACGAGTTTGGAAAGCAAGAAAGATACGGAATATGGTTTTGATAAAGATGCTGTTACTTGCTTCAACTATGGTGAAAAAGGTCATTTCAAGCGTGAGTGCACTAGACCCAGCAAACAAGGAAATCACAACCCTTTCTGAAATCAATCACAACCATCCAACACAACTCAAGTTAACAATGAACGCAAAATAGGAACTGTTAACAACCCAAACAACACTAACCAGTCTGGGCCTTCAAACAACACAAACAGAGCTCTAGTAGTTCAAGCAGATGAAGGATACGATTGGTCAGTATAATTGGGAAACGAGAATCAAGGAGGAACTGCATGTTATGCCAAGATTATCAATCGGATCAAACATGTTCACAGCATTGACACTTCTGATGATGATGATGATAGTTCAGGGTATAATGGTAGTTCTGATGAGGAATGCTTGAGTGCAGGTGGTTATGGATCTGGTTTACATATCAGGGAAGGGATTGATACTGAGGTCAATGAGTTGCTGAAAGAAGCAGAGAAGCTGAAAGGTCAAAGGCTTGTTTGATGAAGAAAGCAGAAGTTGCATCAAAGGAAATGGAGAAAATCTTTACAAATGTGCATCCTTCTCTCATAATACTGCCTTCATGCCTAATGTTATAGGTTCGATTAGTCAGGTAAAATCCGTCTCTCCTAAGATATGCAGTGACTATGCTGAATTTAAAACGAAATTTGAAACAACAAACAGTCACAATCAATGCTTAGTTGTTGAACTGTCAAAATGCAAAGAGGCAAATCTGGCTTTAACTCGAAACGAAAAAGAATTCAAATCTGTAATCAAGACTCTTAAGAAAAGCATTTCTGAATTAACAAAAACAGTTTTGAACAATCAAACAGGAATTAATAACTACATTAATATCCTTGAAGAAACGAAAAAGGAGTTAGCCATTGCCAAATGTGAACATGATGCAATTAAGCTCAGATTGGAGAGTTATTCTAACTCCTGATATGTGCTTGATCACATCATTGATGTTCAAAAACTTAACGGAGATGTCAAATGCATTGGGTATAAATCGTGTCCACCTCATTTGAAACATAATTATACCAAATTGCCTGATGAAGAGGAAATGCCACGCTTTGAACCATCTGTACCTCTTAATCATGAAGAATTTGCAGCAGGATTAGGGTTTAAGCTGGACAATTCCTCAGTTGAATCGAGAAAATCAGAGAACTCATCATTATTTGTTGATTAGAATCCTTCTACAATAGAGGAGGATGATTCATCAGATGACGAGTCAGAGAAAATTGATCAGAATCAATCTCTTGATGAAGAAAAAGGGATAGAGATTTCTGCTACTCCCAATGTGAAAACTGTTGAAAATCAAGGGAATGATCCAAGGAAATCTATTAAGACAAATGCGTCTACAGATAAAAATGATAATGTATTGTATAATTTGATTGGGGAAAAGAAAATTTACTCAAACAAAGACTTTCCGATCAAAAATGTAAATCCAACCTCAATTGATCAAGTTTTCGAAAATTCAACAACCAAAATTTTGGAAAAGAAAAATCCAATCAAGTCACAACCATTATCCATTTCAACAGAAAAACAACAAGAAAAGTGAGCTGAAAAACCTAAGGTATCACAACCAATGGTTGAAGCTAAAGGCGCTCGCTACAAGAAGAAATTGAAGAATGTTAAATTTGTGAGTTCAACTGGTACTGATTAAATCGAGACTTTTGAAAGCATGTCTAATGTTGATTTTGTAAATCAAGTTTAAAGCGTAACAGTCAAAACAATTACTCTCAACACACAAATGGGTGTGAAGATGAACCAAGTACCTCTAGACCCACAAATTCAACATCAAGTCATAAAACATGATCTCCTAAATTTGTTGAAAGGAGAACATGTTTTAAATGTAGAGAGTTTGCCACATAATAAAAAATTGTACCAACCCAGCAAAACCCAGATTTGTTGAAAAAGCCCCTCATGAACCAACTTGCCAACGTCGATCTGTGTCATCAAAACAAGACAAACGTATCATTAAAGAACAAGAAGAAAAATAGAGACGTAAACAAGTAAAAATAATTGAAAAAGCATTAAAATCGGATTTTTCAGAAAGGAAACCAAGTTCATCAAGTTTGATAAAACCAGAAGTAGTTAAAAATGTAAACAATAGTCATTCTGGTAAATTTCAACAATCTTGGAAACCTAAGACCGGTAATGTTTCAGGGGAGGCACAAATTTTCCAAATCATCAAGAAATAGAAATCACATTTCTTGATGATAAGGGTCTACCCAAGACCACTAAGGCTTGGGTCCCCATCTCAAATTGATCGGGTATTGAAATGTGCTGGGTATTCCAGGAGGAACTATGAATAGTCATTGGATTGTTGACAGTGGAGCATCAAGGCACATGACAGGCGACTTAAGGCTCCTTTATGATGTGAAAAGCATTTGAGGAGGCTATGTTGCTTTTGCTGGAGATAAGGGCAGATACATCACTGGAGAAGGAATGGTTTCCAATGGTGTTGTTAGTTTTGACAAGATCAATCATGTTCGTTAAATTGATCACAATATTCTAAGTGTTTCTCAAGCTGCGACAAGAATTCACAGTTCATTTTGATGATGCAGGATCTTATGTGTTGAAACCTGGTTTCAAGATTCACAAAGAATGGATTCTCCTATCGGCTCCAAGAATTAAAGACTTGTATATTCTTGACATGAGCCAAGCTATTACCACGTCTGCACAAGTTACATGTTTTGTCTCAAAAGCCACTGAAAAGGAATCAATCTCTTGGCATAGACGAATGAGACACATTCACTTGAGGAAAATTAACTATCTGGTGAAAAATAATCTTGTGAGTGGTGTACCAGTGAATAACTTTCAGTTACAAGACGTCTGTGTATCGTGCCAAAATGGAAAGCAAGCTAGAAAATCTCATCCTGTGAAGAAGATTAACACGGTGAATATGCCTCTGGAACGTCTTCATATGGACCTCTTTGGACCTATGAAACACAATACTACCTTTGGTGATTCATATTGCTTAGTAGTTACTGATGACTACTCAAGATTTTCATGGGTGAATATGATGGCACACAAGAGGGAAGTTCCTGAAATCCTCAAGAATCTCCTCACGCTACTGAAGATAAGGAGAATCAGAAGCGACAATGGCTTTGAATTCAAGAACCATGTTATGGATCTGTTCTTCTAAGGGTATTTTGCATGAATACAGTTCTCATTACACTCCACAACAAAATGGTGTTGCTGAGAGGAAAAATAGAACTCTGATTGAAATTGCATGAACTATGTTAGTAGAATCATAACTTCCTATTCAATTCTGGAGGGTGGCTGTGGCTACTGCATGTTATACGATGAATAAAGTTCTTACGATGAAGAGGCATGGGAAAACATGTTTCGAGCTGCTACAGAAAAGGAAACCGGATGAATCTTTCTTAGAACCTTTTGGAGCTCCATGCACTATGATTGATCCACATGGAAAGTTTGGTCCAAAGGCTATCTAAGGTTTCTTTCTTGGATACGCTACTCCTAATTTCAGAATGTGGAATTTGTCAACGAAAAAGATTGAAGAATGAGGTGAAGTTAAGGTTCAAAGATACACTGAATCAGCAAGAGCTCCGGGTGCTCCTTGGATGTTTGACTACGATGGATTGTTTAACTCCTTTAATCTGCCAACTTTTGATGATTCATCTGCAGCTGCTCAAATGCTACTGGAAAGTGATACTGCAGTTGACTCGTCATTAGTACGACCTATTACTGTTAACCCTCAAGTGTCTACTTCGGTTAACAATCTTGTTCAAAATGAGGAATTCGAAGATGCTGCTGATTACAATGTTTTGTCAGAAGATGATGAGTTCCATGATGCAAATGAAGCTACTTCTGGTCCGGTTCTTGGAATTTCAGATGTCACGTCAAATATGCAAAATCTAAGGATAACTGAAGGTTATGCATCTACATCTTCATCAAATCCAGCAAACGAATTAGCTGTTGATCTGAATATCAATAATTTAGATATAAACTCTCGAGTTCCCGATGTTCCTGAAACTCGAATTCATAATACCCATCCTCAGCAGAATATTATAGGAGATGTCTAGAGTAGTGTGCAGACACGTAATCAGCTAAGGAACAACCAGAATGCTTGTTTGTATTTGGTTATTAGGGAATCTGGGGAACAGAATGATTGGTCTTTTGCCTGCTATGTTTGCCAAGTTGAACCGAAATCCTGGAAGGAGGCAATGAAAGAAGACTCATGGGTTGAAGCGATGCAAGAAGAACTTTAGCAGTTTCAGAAGTTAGGCATGTGGAAATTGGTTGACAGGCCTGACAACTACAAGAAGATTGGTACAAGATGGGTTTACAAGTGTAAGAAGGATGACCGAGGTGTTGTGAGAAACAAAGCAATATTGGTTGTCAAGGGCTTTAATCAAGTAGAAGGCATTGATTACAATGAAGTTTATGCACCAGTAGCGCGTCTCGAGGCCATAAGAATTTACTTGGCTTATGCGTCCTACAGGAAGTTTACTATTTACCAAATGGATGTGAAGAGTGCATTTCTTCATGGTGTGGTTGAAGAAGAAGTATATGTTGAACCAACCACCTGGTTTTGAAGATCCAATCCATCCTGATAAGGTTTGGCTTCTCAATAAGGCGTTATATGGTCTTCATCAAGCTCCACGAGCTTGGTATGAAACGTTGTCTTCCTATCTTCTGAAGAATGGTTTTCGACGAGGATTGATCCACTATACTCTCTTTATCAAGGAAGAAAATGAGGACTTATTGCTGGTACAAGTGTATGTTGATGATATTATTTTTGGGTCTATAAATGAAAGAATGTGCAAAGAATTCGAGTAAGTGATGCAAGAGAAGTTCGAGATGAGCGCAATGGGAGAAATGACTTTCTTTTTAGGTTTGCAGGTTCATCAATCTAAGGAAGGGATTTTCATCCATCAAACCAAGTACATCAGGGATATTCTCAAACGATTTCAGATGGAAGACTCAAAGCCTTTGGGAACTCCATTAGCTCAAAATCATGGGATTACTCTTGATGGAATGGGTGAACATGTGGAACCATCTCTTTATCGTGCTATGATCGGATCTCTTATGTATCTTACTGCTTCAAGACCTGATATAATGTACCCAACATGTCTTCTAGCTCGCTACCAGTCAAGTCCAAAAGTTTCTCATTTGATGGCTGTGAGAATAATCTTTCGTTATTTGAAGGGTCGCCCGGACACTGGTCTCTGATACCATAAGGATGATAAGTTTGATTTGACAGCATTCAGTGACTCTGGTCATGGTGGCTGCAAGATCGATGCAAAATCAACATCAGCATGATGTCAGTTCTTGGGAAATCGCCTAGTCACGTGGCAATGCAAAAAGCAGACTTGTGTAGCTACATCAACATGTGAGGCTGAGTATACTTCAGCTTCTAGTTGCTGCTCTCAGGTTCTATGGATCCAACAGCAAATGCGTGACTACGGTTTTGAATTTCTAACTACTCCTATTTATATTGACAACGAAGCTGCTTTACAGATCACTCGTAACCCTGTACAACACTCAAAAACCAAACACATTGAGATTAAGTATCATTTCATACGAGATGGTTATGAAAAGAAACTTATCAATGTCGTTAAAATCCACACCGATCACCAACGTGCCGACCTGTTTACAAAAGGTTTTGATAAATCACGTTTTGATTATCTTCTTTTGGTCAATGGCATCAAGGTGAAACCGAGTAAATCATCATTGGCTAATCATTTTCGCAAATATTTTATTAAAATCTAAAACAACAAAAAGATTCTCCATTTTCTCTTAGTTTTATATTTTAGGGGGAGAAAATTTCAAGAAAAATACAAAAACATGAGAAAATTCAAAAATACAAAAATATGTCTTTTATTTAGTTAAGTTTTCATTTATTTTCCTTTTGTATTTAAGGGGAGAAAAATTTAGAAAAATACAAAAACAATAGAAAAATAAAAAATAAAAAATGAGTTCCTTGGAAAGATAAGAGAAGATGATGATACACACCGGTGATCTGTCAAAAATGGTCAAAAACATAAAACGAAAATTTGATAAGTAGCTTTACTATTGATATATCGGTAGGCTCACAATCAGATTAAAATGTGCAGGTTGATATAAACATAATGGACTAAAAGTCAGGTGGGAACCATTCGTTGGCATATGGTCCTAGTACAAAAATTTCGTTTGATAGTAAGCCGAGGTTCTGAGATATGCGATCTTTATGCTTGCTTATCATCTGGGTATCATGGTTGAATCTTTTACCGAAAAATAATCCTGACTCAAGTCTAGAACTTCCATGATACCACACATACGTGTAAATACTGCATACGACCATCAATAAGTGATAAAAATATCACATCCACCCAAAAATAAGTGATAAAATATCACAGCTTTATGCGGGAGCTAAGTTCCTCTCTTTGTCGGTACGATGGTACTAACCTGTTCACAGACTTACTCCTGTGCCCTGCACGCATTTGAAATTCAAGTTCCTCATAAATAAGTGATTTAATCACACATGGCTTGTTTTCAATCAAAATAAGTATCTCACAGCATATACGTCAAAACATATGATAAGCAGTATACTCACCGGTAAGATTTTCTCTCGTGCATGTCTTCATACGGGAATGTGTCGTGAAGTGGTTGAACACCGGCTAGTAAGTATAAATCATACAGTAATCATATCTCCTAATCATGATTACATCTGATAAGCTGAGCTTACGTGGACAACAATACTGATAATCATAGTAGAATACTTATTTATTTAATTTGATGTTTTAAACAAAACTCGTTTTTGGCAAAATTAAAAGATGGTATGATTCTCTTACCTAGAAACTTTGAAAAATATTGCCTAGTAAATATATAGTTTATTCTTATTTGTTGGTTGATATTTTAGTGTAGTTTACTCTGTTGATAAATTAAAGTAATATTGATTTAGCCAAAGATGGAAACTCACAAGTTTTCTACCAAGAGACGCCCTAAAAACCATTTGTTTTGATATCATAACTTCATAAAGTACTTTCTTACAATGAGTAAACTCATCTCAAAGAACAAAATCTGTTTAACAAGCATTTTTCCTAACTTAACTTGTGATTAGTGTGGATATGTGCAAAGATCTAAACAGGTCAACGAAAAACCTAAGGTCCTCGAAGAACTAAAAGTCCAGTTTTGAAAAACTTGGAATCGTACTAATCAGAGATCACTCGTATGAGTGATTGTGCCTCGTACGAATGACCATTGGTGTATTGTATGAATGGCTGTTCTTCGTACGAGCGAAGGTTCTTTGTAGGAGTGATGTGATATAAAGGTGATGAAGTTCTTTGGTACAACTTTACTTTCACCAAGCTCACGTCATCCTTTCACTTCTTTTTAAAGTTGTTTCTGATATCCTTAAGATATAATTTGACAATAGTGACATACCTTGAAGATGAACAATTTGAACATTATCTGACTATGTGACTTTTCCTGACATGAACAACAAACTTTAAGTGAAGAATCTTTTAACGAAAAACAAGTTTTCATGCATAATCTTCACTTGAAATTCCATGTGCGAATAGTTTACCTTCCTTGTACGAGTGAAATACCACTCGCATGAGCAACCTGTCGCTCGTTCGAGCCAGTTACTCGTATGAGTAAATCACTTGTTTTTCTAAGTCAGGTGTTCGTAAAAATTAGTTGTTCTTTGTACGAATAAATTGTTATTCGTATGAATCAGTAATTCTTCATCCAGGGAATACATACATACAGGAAGTTTGAAATAAAACTTTTTGTGTATATGCCCTAATGAATTTATGTCCTTATTCCTTTTATCTTTTGTGTACAGAATGGAACAAAAAGAACATAAAAGAAAACCCGCAACAAAGAGAACTAACAAGTCAGAAGTGGAAATTATGTCAGAACCAAGACATAACATGGTGGCCTTCTTAGATCCGGAAGACAAATTTGTTGAGTACAATGATATAATGAAGTTTTTGCGCGACTTAAGCATACATTATGCTTTCACGCACAAAACTACAATATACAAGACGTTAATCAACGAATATTGGGATTCAGCTAAAGTTGTTGAGGTGAATGGGCAGGAACTTATCCATGGAAAAGTAAATGACTTGGACGTAGATATCTCTGTTGAAATCATTAACTCAGTATTACAACTTGACGATGATTCTGAAGCTCCTTTCTCAGTACCGTTGAAGTGTCAACGTGGATGTTTGCTTAGAATGAAATGTGTTGGAGATTTTCTCATAGGACAACTAAACAAAGCATGGTTACCACTCCGATACAGGTTCTTTTTACATGTTTTAATTAAGTGTTTGAGCAACAGACGAAGTGGTTATGATATGGCGAATAATGACTTGGTTGGAATGATGATAGCTTTGACATTGAACAAACCGTTTACTTTTTCAAAGTATATTTTTTGCAAACATGAAGGAGAACCTGAGAAGAACCGGATATGGTGGAAACAAGTTTTGGATGTATCTCGTTTTCTCCAAATGATCTTGACTGTGAAACTTCCGAATCTTCTGAAGAATGACAACGATGTTTTAAAAGTAGAAGTTATGATGGAACATTCGTTGAAGATCTTTAGAGGTGTAGCAGCAAAACGTTACAAGGAAACACACCTCCTCGTAAATTGATCGGTTTTCTGGCGAATGATGAATATATTGCACCAGAAAATGATAAGCTGCACCATGATGATAGTGAGTCAGATAATGAAGAACCAACTTTAAAGAAGATGATCGAAGATAAGTTTGATCGTCAAAAGGGAAAAGGTGATGATGATGACAGTGATAATGATGGTAATGGTAATGCAAGTGATGTAGGTATTACAGGTGGTGATAAGGGAAGAAAGAAACAAAGCAGAAAGACTATGGGAACATCGTCAGCACAACCTGAAATAACACAACCTACAACCTCACATCAAGAAACTGTACTGGAATAAGTTGCAGAAGTCTAGTCTACTTTTACAACGGAGGAGACTGAACCTGTAATGACGGAACCCACTACAATCTCTGAACCACAACCATCCAATACCACATCAACTGAAACACCTTCGGTTGTAGATACTCCAGTTCAATCACAACCTACTACTTCATCAGTCCAACAATCCTAGTCCACAACTCATCAACAAAATACAAAACGAAGCAGTCGTTTATTCTCTGAAATGGAACAGGATGAGAAAGTGGATTTTCGGTTCTCTCAGTTGCAAGCTGCGGCAATCCAGATTAACAAGCATTCGGAGTTTATGTCTTCAAATTGGAACACAGTTGTCAAACAACAGTTGGAGATACATTCTTTGAAAGAGACCATTAGAAAACAGGATTATGAAATTACGCAGTTAAGAAAAGAAAATGAGCGGCTGAAGGCTGCAAATGCTGAAAGAGCAACTCAGCTACAACAGATGAGAGCAGCTGATAACTCTCGGGAATTGAGTTGAATAGGCTGAAAGAATGTAGTGTGGCTGTTCAACGATCTGCCGAAGCATTAACTGCTAAGCATAACGACTTAAGAGAATGGTATCATTCTCGTTTGGTTGAAGGCTTTAATGGTATTAAAGACGTGTTTGAAATAAGCAGAAAACGAGTGAATATTCTGTGGAATGAAAGATGCAGAGCACATGAGATCAAACGAAAACATGATCAGGATAGTGAAGACCCTGACAATCCTGATGCTTCAGCCTAATCCTCGCAACCAAAAGTTTCTGCTTCAACTCTAGTGCTAGAGTCAAATGTACAGCAGATCGTGACCGATCCATTTGCCTCCAGTGACACTCAAGATGAAACATGATAGGTTTGATGTTTCTGGAAAGTATTGAAGACCTAATTATCAATCAATGTTGGATTGAAGATTTTCAGGAGAGTTTGTTGATACAATAGGCAATTCGGAATGAAGACCAAAGACCAAGCAACAACCAAGGGGGAGTTTGTTGATACACTTTTGTGCCTGTCGCTTGTTCTTAGTTACGTCTGTAATTGTACGGTCTTTGTTTAATGTGTCTGTATAGTTTGGTCGTCTCGACAAAATAAAGATATCCTCCTATCTTGATTTAGTACGGCGATTAGTTTGTCTGTGTTGTAAAACAGTTGCATGTATGCATACTGTTGAGTCTTGTGTACGTCATGTATGTTGGCACGTTCTCCGAAGAACACTTTAAGTACGAGTGAGAAGTACTTCGTACGAGCCACTCACCATTCGTACGAGTGACTCTTTAGTCGTACGAGTGGGCTCATCTCAACAAGTATCTTGCTTGATTCGTACGAGTCAGTTTATGTTCGTACGAGCCATCTTTTGGAGAATGTTCTTCGTGACTTATGGTGTTTCGTACGACCAGCAACATTCTTCATACTGTTGCTAGGTGTGGACACTATATAAACAGACATGCACTTCTTAGTGAAAGTGTATAGTAGTAGACAAGTTAGACACTAGAGAGAGACACTGAAGCACAAGAACACAAAGAGTATTTCCCGAGTCTGTATGAACATTGTTTGTATGTGTTTGTACTAGTTCTCTTCTGTTAATCAAGATATTGAATCTTTGGTTATCTTGTGTTTCTTACTTTGCTTTGGTTTGCATACTTACGGGGATTCCGCACTCGTATGTGTGTTATATAAACAAGGAAGTAGGTTAAAGTTGATCCTTTAAGTGGACCTACAGCCTGGTATGAAACTCTGTCAACATATCTTTTGGAATGTGGATACACAAGAGGTAAAATAAGATGACTCTCTTAACGAAAAGGATCAGAGACAATGTGATGCTGGTTCAGATTATGTGGATGATATTATTTCTGGGTCAACTGATGAGGCGCTATGCAAGGAGTTCGAGAAGGTTATGAAGGCAAAGTTCCAAATGAGCATGATGGGGGAGCTCACATTTTTCTTGGGATTGGAGGTGAAGCAACGAGAAGATGGAATCCTCATTCATCAAGCCAAATACATCAGGGATATTCTTGCTAAGTATAATATGAATGACTGCAAACCTGCAAGCACTCCGTTCGCATCTCAAACCGAGCTCACTCTTGATCCTCAAGGAAAGCTTGTGAACAAGTCCTTCTACCGCTCAAAGATAGGCTCGTTGGTGTATCTAACTGCAAGTAGGCCTGGCATTATGTGGGTTGTCTGCATCTATGCATGTTTTCAGATGAATCCCAAAGAATCTCATGAGACGGCAGTTGAAAGAATCTTCCGCTATCTGAAAGGAACGCCCAAGCTTGGACTTTGGTATCCAAAAGATAGTAACTTTGATTTAATTGCTTATTCTAATAGTGACCATGTTGATCGGAAGTCAGTCTTAGGAGGTTGCCAATTCTTAGGAAATCGTCTCATATCGTGGCAAAGCAAGAAACAGACGACAATGTCCACCTCTACTGCTCAAGCTGAATACATGGCTGCTTACAGTTGCTGCTCACAAGTTCTCTAGATACAAAACCAGTTGCTCGATTGTGGAATCAACATCATGAATACTCCAATATTCATCGATAACGAAGAGTGTTTGGGAATTGTGAAGAATCCAATTCATCACTCAAGAACCAAACATATCGAGATTTGCATTCACGCGATTTGAGATGTGTACGAGAAAGGATACTTTCAAGTGGTGCCAGTGGATACCACATAACAAAAGGCCGACATCTTAACAAAAGCCCTTGACAAGACTCATTTCAACCAGTTGGTAACCTTGTTAGAAATGATCAATTTCCTTGAGTGGAAATAAACTATGTCTTCATAACCGATTGTGCATATTAAATAAAACCCGCTTTTCAAAATAAATGAGTATCTTAAAACTGTGCCCAACAAAAAGATTTTATGCAAAACTAAAATTTCATTTTCAAGCAATGGACATTTGAAAATAAAATTTTAGTGGGGAAGATTTCCAAAAAATGAGCATTCTTAAAGTTTTGATCCTCCAGTTGACACTTGCTTAAGAAATGATAGAAAACTGCTGACAGTTTGTTTGTTTTTGAAACAGAAAAAGGAAAGAAAATCAACATACTGACAAGGAAAATTGGGGTGCCAAGCAACAACGTTTCAGTAGATTCAGCAATACCATCGAGTAAACTGCGATTAGGCGACAAACGTTAAAGCTTACACAAGAATTCTGGATACCCATAATGTTGTGCAACTTGCCGGTTACACGTTGCGGCATATGGCTTAACGGTCTTGAATCTTGCGATGATAGATTGCCAAAGTCTGAGATTTTGGGTCTTTATATTGACTTATCATTTGGGGATATCATAATTGCTCTTCTGCTACATCCAGATATATGCTGACCTAGACATGATTATGATATCTTTTCAAAAAAAGGAGCCAATGTGGCCAAAACCTTACACTAAAGAAGCTCTCATAGAGAGTCATTCAAATGCATAAATCGTACCGTCTGTGGTATTTGTCCTAGCCCTCATTAGACATTGGTTTCTCTGCTATACGAAAGTACTGACCTGATGATCAATTGTGTATCGTTGAAAAACAAAACGAATGAAGTCAATATACTCACCCACTATGAGGAATCTTTGTTCGTGGGGTATGTCCTGACGTGGGACTCACGGGCACAACATTCTAAACAGGCCTAGCTTGAGTGGATGCCATTATTACCACAACATGATAAAACGCTCACCGAAAGCAAGTTGAAAGAAGGATGCATAGATTTAAGAGGACAAACATACTGACAGTTTTCTTCTTATGCCTTGGTTATTCAAAATTTTAAGATAACAAACTGACAAGTGTTGCCAGTATGATCTTTTGCAGGAATGTCATGGAATTTCAAACAAAAGAAAGCTGTGAAAAAGGAGTCCCTCAGTTTGAAAAATGAACTTCGGTGTCTAAATTGCAAATTTTTTGATTTTTCTAAACTTATTTTTGGTTTTTGCACTATTCTTAGCTGAAAAGGGCACGTTTTTTTCGAGAAAGTTTAAGATGTTCGAGCGTATTTGGTTTGGACTTCTTAACTTTGAAGAAACCTTCCAAATCAACAGGGCGGCGTATTTATCTAGCCAACGTATTTAATAAATACGCTGGCAGATATTTGTGTTTTATATTCAATTTTTTTTTCATTTGAACTGTTTCATCTCATTACTATCATCTTCATTCTAAAACAGCTAACAAAAACACTTTCACAATCGCAAACCGATTAGCTTAGTGTCCGATATCGAATACGGTATGTTCATCATGTTTACGATTTGATTGTTAAATGATCGAACCGTAGAAACCATGTATAGAATGAAGATAAACAAAGACATTGATGGCATCGGGTTTTGGGATTTTGAAAGGGTTTATGAAGAAGCCCTTGAATATAGAGGAATTAACATGAACATAGCGTATTAAGATGAGTACATCGTAATTGAGAAGATCAAAACTGTCGCGCATTTAAGTCTCGAATGCGAGTTTGAGTAATCGGCGTATTTGACAAATACGCCGGTCACTCAGTGTAGACATGTATTTACGCTGACTGTTGTCTCAGAACGAGACTTAAATACGAAACAAAAACTCAACGTATTAGTAACAACTTAATCAAATCTCAGCGTAAATGACCGGTGTAATTAACTATTCTCGTAAATATCTCGGCGGTTTTAATCTTTTTGGTCGGCGTATATAGTTTAAATCCAACAAAATTATTGATAACACAGCGCATTTATAGCCTGTTTTAGTTTTACTTTTTACTTATTTTCTTTTTAAATCTTTTGTGAATATATATTTTGTAAATATTTTTATATAGTTTTGTTTATATATATAAATACCCAGTATATATCCTAAACAACTAACAGTTATGTTTCGAAACCTGGATCTCGCTTGACTCATTTTCATGTCTTAGAATGGCTCAGCAATTAATATGGGATGGTACGAGAAAGCATAACTAGCCAATTACTCTAGTTCCTCCAGGGGACGATTTCGAGGACGTAATGGATTGGCTATCAAGGAGCAAAATTAGTTATGCACTTCAGCAAACCTGAAGATCTACTATATTTAAATAGAAGATATCTGGAGAACAGCCAAGGTGAAGACTATCTAGAAAGTCAAAACAATCACAACTATAATTCGAAACAAAGAAGTAAAGTGACTGAAGCAAGAATCCGAAAGGTGCTAAGCCTCAGAGACAGTTCAAAAGACCCAATGAAGCTAAGCAAAGAAGAAGTACTTGAAGGATTCTGGGGAATGAATTATGTCGGCGATTTTCGAGGAAAGAACAAGATTAAAAGAAACGGTCTGATGAATGATTGGAGATTTATTCTGCACACATTCTGCATGAGCCTAGCTCACAGAAAAGGAGGGTACGACAGTCTCAACTTGGAGTTGTCTGCTGCAATGCTTAATCTGTGTACAAACCAGCCATTCAACATTTCTAGTTTGATCTTCTATAGCATGGTGGACAAAGTAAACAAAAATCCTTGGGCTATGTACCCAAGATTCGTCCAACTGTTCATTGACGGTCAGCACAAGAACTTGCCACATGATGGAAATTTATACCAATTTCAGTTTCCAAAGGAAGAGAAATAACGGAACTGAAAATAAACGAATGGGTAATGATACACAACTAGATGTATACAGAAGAAAGACTTCCAATCGTTCTTGCTGCATATAACAAATACCGAGAGGATGTATGTCACACCCTCAATTTCCACTTGCGGAGTTTTACCGCGAGGCGTGTGAACAAACCAGAATCTGAAACACTAGTACGTCGAACGACTCTATATGATTCAATAATACGTTTTCCAAAATCATTTGTTTAACCATTCATCGTAAATTTTATATTGTCTTAGTTAGTTACCAATATTTAGCGGAAGCATTAGTTTTTATGGTTGAGCGGAAGCATAAAATAAGTAGAGAAACGGGCGCCAACACAAACGCCAAAACAAATGAAAAACCCAAAACAATGTTTGTAAATGAGACTCGATAAAAGATGTCTTGTTCAATGCATGTGAGTGCACCTAGAGCTCCTAGCGTCCTGAGAAACATGTAAAGAAACAAGTGTCAACATTAAAGATGAGTGAGTTCACAGGTTTTCATAAATTCGTTTGTTCGGTTATGAGTTTGTTTCCCCCGTTATCCCTAACCCGGGATAACGATTTAGTTCCATTATTCCCAACCCGGAATAATACCGATAGTTCCATTATTCCTTAACCGGAATAATAATGATGTTGGTTCCATTATTCCAAACCCGGAATAATAAGTTGTTGTTTCCATTATCCTCAACCCGGGATAATATAGTTGTTGTTTCCATTATCCTCAACCCGGGATAATATAGTTGATTCGTAATTAAGTTCAATGTTAACATATATAGGTAGCTAGCCTAAAGTTATGTCACGTAAGTGTTCGCGATCGAAGCTGACTGTTGTGCCTCCGTGTTGCCAGGCCTATCACTGACCATGGCGAAGTTAGGCCAAATTATTCACCCGTTGACCATACCCGGTCGGCTAGCGCGACTAGCTCGGATGGGGCTTGTCGGGCCCAGTAGTACTACTTATAATTCCCCCGCTGTTAAAACCCAATACTAACGATCCGAGAGATTGACGAGGACTTAAGTGATATAGCTGCTTAGTGACCATACCATTACATTAACATCAACTTAGTTACCGAATAGTTATGTGACGTTAATTTCGTATAGCGTAAAGAGATTGAGTTTGAAGAGTGTATACATGTTTCTCCCCCTGTTGTTTAAAAACCGGATAAAGTTAGGGGCCGTGAACTCACCTTTTGTTGCTCGGTTAGTGTAGCAAAGAAGTCGTAAAGGATGGGACCGCTAATTGCGTCCTAACAAACCAATTGATTTCAAGTCAGTGTGTGAACACACCAATACAAATTCTACACTTAATTTACGCACAAAGTGATACACACAAACAAAATACCTAACACTCAAACATGCATGCAAGTATCCTCATGTGATCATAGTAATCAAAACAATTTATCATGAACATAATCCAATCCATGCAACACTTTGGTGCACACAATCACAAGTTATCAAATTTCAGCTTACATACTCATAATTCAGCTGTTTTCTAGGATTTTTATAAAATAGTTCCAACGTTCCAAAAATTCCAATTATTTTACAGCAGGTGACATTTATACTGTAGAAATTTATATAAATTTTCCAAGTCCTAAATCTTTACCAATTAACCATAAATATTAATATACTAGGCTGCAGTCAGATTCATCGCTTTCTGACTGCAGTCCACGGAAGAATTTATTTAAAAATCACTGATCGTTCAATTAACAAAATTCCAGTGGGAGTTGCCCGGAAATTTCCATACCTAGTTGCTGTACAAATTTCATGATTCGACTCCCTACTGATTATAAAATCCAACTCGATAAACAACTAACAAAATTTCAGGATTTTCTCAGCTTTAGTTACTGAACTTATTTGGCCACTTAAAAATATCAAACGACTTCAGAAAAATATGAATCCAGCCCCATTAGATTCGTTATTCAAATCTCTACGTTCTAGACATTAGAAAATCCGTTTTTCGACAACTAATGACCGAGTTACAGCCAGATGAAGTCGGCTGTAACTATTACTCAGCAACCTGTTTCAGCCTTTTATCACCACTAATTCGCATAAACCGTCAATACAATGAACCTAAGCGATCAAGAACTGATTTTTCCAATCATAGATCAATACATATAACATATCCATGCAAACCCTAATCAACATCTCTAGTTTTTATAAACAAATACAGCCTATGATTTCAGATTTTCAAACAAACATCAAACTTTCAATCTAGCATTAACAATCCGAAAACAACACAATCACTTCATTCAAACACACATATCCGAATATGATCTTGTAACAAATGATAAATTTTAATCTTTAATGATAAGGTAAACGAACCGTGAGTGAGATGAGGAACCAATGATCAAAAGAATCGCGACCGGGAAGAAAGAGCAGGCTGTTTGTGATCGAGGAAGTGAACAAATGGGCTGATCTCGCGACCGAATGGAGGTGAACAAGGGGCTGCCGTCGGCTGTTTGCTATTAGGGTTTTGTGTTGTGAAGGAAGCATGCATGGTTAGTATATATATAGGCGCAAGATGAAGGGTTACGGTTTGGGTTTGATCTCGCGGCCGAAGGCTTGGGTTTAAGGTTTGGGTTGCACGCAATGGGTTTGCGGTTTGGGTTGCACACGGCCGAGAGTGGTTTGGGTTGGTTCGGTTTGGGTTGTTTGCTTGCGACATGGTTTGGGTTTAAAACTTGGTTCACTCCTAGAGTCACAAGGAATCGAGGTTGGTTCGTGTCGCGGTTCGGTTCGTGTACATATTTACCATAATTATTTTATAACTAACACAATCACATAATCGCACATCACGTATTCACTAACTCGTACACGTTTAATACGTAGCATATAATTTATTCGACAAGTATTGCGTTTAAGTTATCCGAAAAACCCGGGAGGTCACATTATCCCCATGTTGAAAGAATTTTCGTCCCGAAAATTGAGTAAACACGGTTTAGAATGTAGCGTACATGTTTAGAGTGCCATGCACAAAGAGTTAGTTCGTTAATGATGGTACGCGAAGTTACAAGAAGTTCCCAAGTGCCATGCACAAAGATTCCCAAGTGCCATGCACAAGGATTTAGTTAACAATGGTACGCGAAAGTATGAGAAATTTCCAGGTTGTCACATCATCCCCATGTTGAAAGAATTTTCGTCCCGAAAATTTAGTTATTGGTATTGTTAGTTTGCTGCTCAGTTGCGAAGAGGTGTGGGTATTTGCTTTTCATTTGGTCCTCTCATTCCCACGTGAACACCGGTCCATGCTTAGAGTCCCAACGAACCTTAACGATCGGAATCTTGCTGTGCCTTCGAGTCTTGATCTCACGATCCATGATCTCGATAGGCTGTTCCACAAAGTGTAGTTGTTCATCCACTTGGATCTCATCCAATGGAATGACTAGAGTTTCATCTGATAGACACTTCTTCAGATTTGACACGTGAAATACGTTGTGAACTCCACTGAGTTCGGCAGGAAGGTCTAATTGATAAGCTACGGGTCCGATACGTTTCAAGATCACAAATGGACCTACGTACCTTGGGTTTAGTTTACCCCGTTTTCCAAAGCGGATTACACCCTTCCAGGGTGACATCTTTAGTAGGACGCGGTCGCCTACTTGAAATTCGAGCGGTTTGCGTCGTTGATCAGCATAGCTTTTCTGTCGATCTCGTGCCGCCGCCATGCGGTTTCTGATTTGTACAATCTTTTTAGTAGCCTCAAGTATTAACTCAGGGCCTGTGAGTTGACTGTCACCAACTTCTGCCCAACAGATCGGTGATCTACATTTACGACCGTATAATGCCTCAAACGGTGCTGCCGAAATACTCGTATGATAACTGTTGTTATATGAGAATTCCACTAAAGGAAGGTGGATTTCCCAACTATTTCCAAAGTCTACTACGCATGCCCTAAGTATGTCTTCCAAGGTCTGTATGGTCCTTTCACTTTGACCGTCAGTTTGAGGGTGATAGGCTGTGCTCATATCTAAGCGTGTTCCCAACGCTTTCTGGAGTGACTGCCAGAAGTTGGACGTGAAGCGAGCATCTCTGTCTGAGATGATGGATGTTGGCACTCCGTGCCGAGAAACTACTTCCTTAATGTAGATGCGAGTCAACTTCTCCATCTTATCTGTTTCTTTAACAGCTAGGAAGTGTGCGGACTTAGTTAAACGATCCACAATTACCCAGATGGTATCGCAACCACCCAAAGTTCACGGGAGTTTAGTGATGAAGTCCATTGAGATCTGATCCCATTTCCACATTGGGATCTCAGGTTGTTGGAGTAGCCCTGATGGCTTTTGATACTCTACCTTGACTTTTGCACAAGTCAAACATTTACTCACGTAGGTGGCTATATCGGCTTTCATGTTGGGCACCAATACGCAGCTTTAAGGTCTTGATACATCTTATCCGAACCAGGATGGACAGAGTATCGGGATTTGTGAGCTTCGTCCATGACTAGCTCTCTGAGGTTTCCGTAGAGAGGTACCCATATGCGATTCATAAAATACCGGGCTCCATTGGGTTTTACTTCCCAATCGCGTTCCATTTCTCCCACCGATTCGGCCCTGATGTTTTCCTCCTTAACTGCTTCTAACTGGGCGTCGCGTATTTGTTCGGGTAGCCCCGAATGAATAGTGAGTTGTAATGCTCGTACACGGCGAGGTTTCAAGTGTTCCTTCCTACTGAGGGCATCATCTACCACGTTAGCTTTACCCGGGTGATACCGAATGGCACACTCATAATCGTTCAAGAGTTCGACCCAGCGACGCTATCGCATGTTCAACTCCTTCTGATCAAAGATGTGTTGGAGGCTCTTGAGGTCTGTAAAGATTGTGCACTTCGTTCCATAAAGGTAGTGTCTCCAATCTTAAGTGCAAACACTACTGCTCCCAATTCCAGGTCATGCGTCGTGTAGTTTCTCTCGTGAACCTTCAGTTGTCGCGACGCATACGCGATGACCTTATCACGTTGCATGAGTACGCATCCCAACCCCTGAATGGAAGCATCACAATATACTACAAAGTCATCTGTCCCTTCTGGCAAGGATAGAATGGGTGCACTGCAAAGTTTCTGCTTTAGCAATTGAAATGCTGCTTCCTGCTTGTCACCCCAAGCATACTTGATGCCTTTCTGGGTGAGGGTAGTAAGCGGTTGTGCGATCTTTGAAAATCCCTCGATGAAACGTTTGTAGTAACCAGCCAAACCCAAAAATTGGCGGATCTCCGTCGGTGTCCTGGGTGCTTCCCAGTTTTTGATGGCTTCAATCTTGGCAGGGTCTACGTGGATACCCTTTTCATTTACGATATGCCCAAGAAACTGAACTTCCCGAATCCAGAAATCACACTTTGAAAGCTTGGCATATAACTTCTCCTGTTGAAGTAATCCTAACAGTAATCGTAGATGTTCAGCATGTTCTTCTTCACTTTTGGAATAGATGAGTATGTCATCGATGAACACAATGACAAACTTGTCGAGGTATGGTTTACACACACGGTTCATGAGGTCCATGAACACCGCAGGTGCGTTGGTGAGACCGAAGGGCATGACCAAGAACTCATAATGGCCATACCGAGTACGAAATGCCGTCTTGGCGATATCCTCCTCCCTGACGCGTAGCTGATGGTAACCGGACCGTAGGTCAATCTTGGAGTAGTAGCTTGACCCTTGAAGTTGGTCGAAAAGATCGTCGATGCGAGGTAACGGGTATCGGTTCTTGACAGTAACCTTGTTGAGTTCCCTGTAGTCGATGCACATGCGGAAGGTCCCGTCCTTCTTCTTGACAAACAGGACTGGAGCTCCCCATGGCGAAGCGCTTGGTCGGATAAATCCCTTTTCTAACAGCTCCTGAAGTTGGGTAGACAGCTCCTGCAGCTCGGCTGGAGCTAGGCGGTATGGAGCCTTGGCGATAGGAGTTGCATGGTTCGCCAATTCAATTTCAAACTCCAATTGTCGATGGGGTGGAAGACCAGGTAATTCCTCTGGGAAAACATCGGAAAAATCACAGACGACAGGGATGTCTTCTATACGTTTCTCGTCCTTAGGCTGCTCGGTAACTAGTGCGAGTAAAGCGAAGGAGTTCTTTCTCCGAAGATACTTCTGCGCTTGCATGTAAGAGATGATGTTTGTGACGGCGCTTGCCTTATCGCCTTGTACCGTCAAGATTTCGTCGTTCGAGAGCGGAATACGGATAGATTTTTCGAAGCAGAGAACTTCAGCCCTGACGTCGGATAGCCAGTCCATTCCGACTACCACGTCAAAACTACCCAGGGTAGTTGTCATCAGATCAATGGTAAAGGTGTGACCCGCGAGTTTGAGTTGACAGCCGGATACTATTTGGGTCACATCTACAGAATTACCATCGGCTAATTCTATAACATAAGGGGTCTCTAATGGTTTAGGCGTGAGATTTAGGTTCTTCCTAAAAGATTCAGATATAAAGCTCCTATCCGCACCCGTATCAAAAGCACAGTAGCAAAATGTTCATTAAGGGGAAACTTACCGGTGACCACGTTCGAGTCGTTTCTGGCCTCTCCGCGGCCCAATGTAAATGCACGACCTTTGGCACCTCCTGTGCCGCCATTTCCATTGTTGTTGTTGTGGTTATTGTGGTTGTGGTTGTTCCCACCATTGTTGTTGTTGTTGTTACGGAGCTGTGGGCAGTCTCTTTTGAAGTGGGCAGTGCTACCACACTGATAGCATCCCCGGTTAACACCCTGCTGTGGGCCTTGGGGTTGATTTTGGTTCTGTCGGGACATGATTTCCCCACGACAATCCTTTGCCGCATGTCCCATCTTGCCACATCGTTGGCAGCGATTTCCGGCACAAGGGGCGTTATGATGAAGATTACAGCGGGTGCACTACGGCTTTTGACCTACATAGCCGCTTGCGTTCTGGTTGTTGTTGTTGTTGGCGGGCTGATTTTGGTGACCCCGGTGGCTGTTGTAATGATTGAACCGTTTCTGGTTCCCCTGTTGCGGCTGGGATGACGAAGACTGTCGAGCAGACGAGTCTTCAAACTTTCTTTTGTTATCAGGGGCAACTTCAGTTGTACCCCGTGCTGGCAACTTCTTTTATTCCACCGCCTTATCGGTGAGTTTGTGCTTCAATCGGATTGCTTGATGTTCAGTTGCAGGGTTACTAGCCATTACCATACCCTGAATCTCCGGGACCAGACCCCCAAGATAGAACTCGAGTCTTTTCTCCACAGTGTTGGCCAGATCGGGACATAGAAATACCAAGTCATGATGTTTTGCCGTGTATGCCTCTATTTCAGATCCCACCATCTTGTGGTTCCATAAGGTTTGCTCCAACTGTTGCACTCTGTCTCGCTTACAGTACTCTTCTTTGATTAGGGCCTTAAACTCGGCCCAGGTCATAGCATTTGCAGCAATAAGTCCACGCGTTTGGACTTGTGCATTCCACCAAGTTAGTGCCCCATCTTCCAGTGTTGAGGCTGCATACTTGACCTTGTTGGCCTCTAGACAGTTGCACATTTCAAATACTGATTCAGATTTTTCGATCCAGCGGACCAATCTTATGGGTCCTTCTGCCCCCGTGAATTTACTTGGCTTTGCGTCGAGGAACATCTTGTAGGGGTTAAGACCCCTCCTGCTGCTGGTGGGTTTTGAACACCTGCCAGAGCAGCATTCACGTTTTCTTGGATCATTGCGGCTAATTCTTAAGGCGTCATGTTGAGATTTCCGCGACGTCCAGTTGCCATTTTAGATCTAAGTAGAAAATAAATAGACTGAAGGAAAGTAAATAAAATAAGCGAGACGTGTCAGTCTTCTATGTCTCCATCCCCCAAATCGCTATCGTTGCCGTCATCCTCCGCGGCGTTTCCAGCTTCCACAGCTGGGTCTTCCTCCTCTGGATCCTCCTCTGGATCCTCTACCGCAATTGGAGGGGCCGGTGCTGGTGCAGGTACTGGTGCAGGTGCCTGATTTTGTTCTAGTTCTTGAATTCCCCAGCTAGACTCAAGAACTCTGTCCTCTAGCCAGTCAGCCCTTAGCTGCTCAGCACGAAGGTCTCTGGCTAAGGTGTTACGAGCTATCTTACTCGTATGCTGCTCTTCCTCGAGCGACTCAGTTTTACCTGTCAGTTGTCGTATCATCCATCCTTGTGCGAGGATGGTTTCATGCATTCTTTCTAGTTGTTCTTGTTGCGTTCTTATCATATCTCTAAGTAGGTCGTTCCCTACTTCTAACGAGTTAACCGGTTCGACCGTCACAGCGATGGTCGAGCGTGAGGACGACTCCTCCCCTAGAGCGAGTCTTTTCCTAGCAGCTGAGCGTGTCTCCACGCCATAAGATGGTAAGGGTTCCACCATAGGTGCCTTTCCTGGCGCCCTTGGTTGCGTAAGTTTGTCGGATGATGACGAGGATGATGATGACATTGCCTTTAGGTTGTGTAGTTAGTTACGAGTTGCATTCGTTTCAATTATGCATTCATATTTCACATAACATAGTTGTGGTACATCGCATAACAAGATATAACAGTTCGTTGCCAAACTACGTCTAGTGTCGTGTATTCAGCTATAGTTTAGGTCTACTTCTAATGCAAACATGGTTCTCTATAGCTAGTGGCTCTGATACCAATCTGTCACACCCTCAATTTCCACTTGCGGAGTTTTACCGCGAGGCGTGTGAACAAACCAGAATCTGAAACACTAGTACGTCGAACGACTCTATATTATTCGATAATACGTTTTCCAAAAATCATTTGTTTAACCATTCATCGTAAATTTTATATTGTCTTAGTTAGTTACCAATATTTAGCGGAAGCATTAGTTTTTATGGTGGAGCGGAAGCATAAAATAAGTAGAGAAACGGGCGCCAACACAAACGCCAAAATAAATGAAAAACCCAAAACAATGTTTGTAAATGAGACTCGATAAAAGATGTCTTGTTCAATGCATGTGAGTGCACCTAGAGCTCCTAGCGTCCTGAGAAACATGTAAAGAAACAAGTGTCAACATTAAAGACGAGTGAGTTCACAGGTTTTCATAAATTCGTTTGTTCGGTTATGAGTTTGTTTCCCCCGTTATCCCTAACCCGGGATAACGATTTAGTTCCATTATTCCCAACCCGGAATAATACCGATAGTTCCATTATTCCTTAACCGGAATAATAATGATGTTGGTTCCATTATTCCAAACCCGGAATAATAAGTTGTTGTTTCCATTATCCTCAACCCGGGATAATATAGTTGTTGTTTCCATTATCCTCAACCCGGGATAATATAGTTGATTCGTAATTAAGTTCAATGTTAACATATATAGGTAGCTAGCCTAAAGTTATGTCACGTAAGTGTTCGCGATCAAAGCTGACTGTTGTGCCTCCGTGTTGCCAGGCCTATCACTGACCATGGCGAAGTTAGGCCAAATTATTCACCCGTTGACCATACCCGGTCGGCTAGCGCGACTAGCTCGGATGGGGCTTGTCGGGCCCAGTAGTACTACTTATAATTCCCCCGCTGTTAAAACCCAATACTAACGATCCGAGAGATTGACGAGGACTTAAGTGATATAGCTGCTTAGTGACCATACCATTACATTAACATCAACTTAGTTACCGAATAGTTATGTGACGTTAAATTCGTATAGCGTAAAGAGATTGAGTTTGAAGAGTGTATACATGTTTCTCCCCTGTTGTTTAAAAACCGGATAAAGTTAGGGGCCGTGAACTCACCTTTTGTTGCTCGGTTAGTGTAGCAAAGAAGTCGTAAAGGATGGGACCGCTAATTGCGTCCTAACAAACCAATTGATTTCAAGTCAGTGTGTGAACACACCAATACAAATTCTACACTTAATTTACGCACAAAGTGATACACACAAACAAAATACCTAACACTCAAACATGCATGCAAGTATCCTCATGTGATCATAGTAATCAAAACAATTTATCATGAACATAATCCAATCCATGCAACACTTTGGTGCACACAATCACAAGTTATCAAATTTCAGCTTACATACTCATAATTCAGCTGTTTTCTAGGATTTTTGTAAAATAGTTCCAACGTTCCAAAAATTCCAATTATTTTACAGCAGGTGACATTTATACTGTAGAAATTTATATAAATTTTCCAAGTCCTAAATCTTTACCAATTAACCATAAATATTAATATACTAGGCTGCAGTCAGATTCGTCGCTTTCTGACTGCAGTCCACGGAAGAATTTATTTAAAAATCACTGATCGTTCAATTAACAAAATTCCAGTGGGAGTTGCCCGGAAATTTCCATACCTAGTTGCTGTACAAATTTCATGATTCGACTCCCTACTGATTATAAAATCCAACTCGATAAACAACTAACAAAATTTCAGGATTTTCTCAGCTTTAGTTACTGAACTTATTTGGCCACTTAAAAATATCAAACGACTTCAGAAAAATATGAATCCAGCCCCATTAGATTCGTTATTCAAATCTCTACGTTCTAGACATTAGAAAATCCGTTTTTCGACAACTAATGACCGAGTTACAGCCAGATGAAGTCGGCTGTAACTATTACTCAGCAACCTGTTTCAGCCTTTTATCACCACTAATTCGCATAAACCGTCAATACAATGAACCTAAGCGATCAAGAACTGATTTTTCCAATCATAGATCAATACATATAACATATCCATGCAAACCCTAATCAACATCTCTAGTTTTTATAAACAAATACAGCCTATGATTTCAGATTTTCAAACAAACATCAAACTTTCAATCTAGCATTAACAATCCGAAAACAACACAATCACTTCATTCAAACACACATATCCGAATATGATCTTGTAACAAATGATAAATTTTAATCTTTAATGATAAGGTAAACGAACCGTGAGTGAGATGAGGAACCAATGATCAAAAGAATCGCGACCGGGAAGAAAGAGCAGGCTGTTTGTGATCGAGGAAGTGAACAAATGGGCTGATCTCGCGACCGAATGGAGGTGAACAAGGGGCTGCCGTCGGCTGTTTGCTATTAGGGTTTTGTGTTGTGAAGGAAGCATGCATGGTTAGTATATATATAGGCGCAAGATGAAGGGTTACGGTTTGGGTTTGATCTCGCGGCCGAAGGCTTGGGTTTAAGGTTTGGGTTGCACGCAATGGGTTTGCGGTTTGGGTTGCACACGGCCGAGAGTGGTTTGGGTTGGTTCGGTTTGGGTTGTTTGCTTGCGACATGGTTTGGGTTTAAAACTTGGTTCACTCCTAGAGTCACAAGGAATCGAGGTTGGTTCGTGTCGCGGTTCGTTTCGTGTACATATTTACCATAATTATTTTATAACTAACACAATCACATAATCGCACATCACGTATTCACTAACTCGTACACGTTTAATACGTAGCATATAATTTATTCGACAAGTATTGCGTTTAAGTTATCCGAAAAACCCTGGATGTCACAATGTAAGGCAAGCCCGAGAATGACAAGGAAAATAAGCGGCTGAAGAGCAAGAAGTAGAAGTTGAAGTGGAAACACCACTAACACGCAAACGAAAAGATAAATGGAAGAAAGTGGCTGAAGGAGAACCCTCGAAGAAGAAAAGTAAGAAAGACTCCTCAAACCCAGAGCGGATTATGGGTGACAACATTCGTGCAGGGTCAACAAGGGAGGAGATAGAAAGAATGCAAGCAATTCATGCTGTTGTAGAGGCAGAAAAACAGGAGCGAAGGCTGAAAAGGAGAGAAATGACTGAGTCAGAGACACCCATTATGGTGACATCAGAGCATGAACAGTTAGATCAGCTTGTTGAATGGTTGCTAACTGATCCCTTAGAGTCCACTCCTAGCAAGTTCCCTGTACACAAGAAATGGAAAACAGGAGAGGGATCGTCCAAGGATGTTCCACCCAAGCCAACCTCAACTGTTCAAGCTCCTCCTCAACGAGTTCCTGCAAGACTTCGACCTTTTCAAGATCTGTATGATCCTTTGTCCAAAGAAATCGGGTTGTTTCCTACTAAGGAATTTTGTTTATTACAGAATCAGGTCAATGATACAAACGTGCTCAGAGAGAAGCTGAATAGAGAAAGAAGAACAAGGAATTACATTCTTACTTGTCCAAGCAATCTGAATTTATAAAGTTTCAGCATGAAGAAATGATTACGTTACACAAACTGGTTAGAGATCTTTACACGGCTGCTAATCAAAATTCATCTATAAATATCTCTTCAATTTTGACAGATTTAGAGAAGAGGAAGAAAAATGGAAAGCTGAGATAGCTAAATTGAAGAAAGAAAAACTAGCATCTGCGGTTGATGTGACCTTGACAGAGAGAGTGATGAGGAAGAAGTTGATAGGATTGAAATTCCTCCCAGATTCATCTAATGGGGTTTAGAGGATGAAGTTGTTTGTGAAACTGACGGTGGAGGCTAGTTCGCTCCGCAACACCGTGAATGGTTTAAGAAGGAGAGAGCCAAAATGCCAGATTTCTATCAAGTCATAACAGTCGAGAAAACAGAGGCCACCGATCGAATCATAAGCTGGAAGTACTGCAATCTAACCAGGTTGTTTATTGTAAAGCGTAGAGGAGGTGTAATCTAGTATTTCCAAAATGGAAATGACATGCAAAGTCTACCCACATGGAATATACGGGCGCTAAGCAAGCACGATTTGTTATCCCTCTAACAGTAGCATTGGTGGCGACTTTGAAAGACTTATTCTTAGAGTATGCGCACGTGGATTCACCATCTTCAAGCCTCAACGCCCTAGGAGACGTGTCTCAAAAACAACAAAAGACCCAATTACAGGAAAAGGCAGAGTTACTTGGGTAATTAACCCAGCCAAAGTGGTCACCAGGGTGAAACTTCCTCTAGAACAACCTGTAACACTCACCAACTTTAAGAAATGGTTCTATGACGATAAAACATGTGAAGTAGTCATTAGATCCAACTCAAATGAAGATATCCGCATTCTGGATCCAATGGATGGGTTCATGTTCTGCCTTTTTGATTTAAATACTCTTTATGGGAACAAGATACACGTTGGTGCAGGAAACAAGTACTTGGAGGAAGGCATGCTTTTTCAGTGAGCTGTTGAGCGAACAAGAGAAAGAAAGAAATGATGGAGATCATGCTCAGAATCAATGAGCAAAAAGAAAAGGATGAAACTAGAAAGAAGAAGCTGCTGAAAAGTCTAAAGAGTCGCAATCCTCCTCTCATTAACCCAAAGAACCATCTTCCAAATCAGATGTTCAAGTTATTCCACCACCTCCGACTTCATCCACAAATGAAGTCACGATGGAGGACCCAAAATCAAGTGAAGCATTGAAAAATCAAACTGAAGCACCGCCTAAACCGACTGCAGATCAAGCTGCATCAAATCTAGAAACCAAAACTCAGGAATGAAGAATGAACAAGTACACAACGATCTAGGGGGATATTGTTAGAACTTTTGAGATAGTCGGTACTTGGGTTTAACAGGTTTTGGATAGTTTTGTAATAGTTTATAATGTTCCACTTGCGGAGTTTTACCGCGAGGCGTGTGAACAAACCAGAATCTGAAACACTAGTACGTCGAACGACTCTATATGATTCGATAATACGTTTTCCAAAAATCATTTGCTTAACCATTCATCGTAAATTTTATATTGTCTTAGTTAGTTACCAATATTTAGCGGAAGCATTAGTTTTTATGGTGGAGCGGAAGCATAAAATAAGTAGAGAAACGGGCGCCAACACAAACGCCAAAATAAATGAAAAACCCAAAACAATGTTTGTAAATGAGACTCGATAAAAGATGTCTTGTTCAATGCATGTGAGTGCACCTAGAGCTCCTAGCGTCCTGAGAAACATGTAAAGAAACAAGTGTCAACATTAAAGACGAGTGAGTTCACAGGTTTTCATAAATTCGTTTGTTCGGTTATGAGTTTGTTTCCCCCGTTATCCCTAACCCGGGATAACGATTTAGTTCCATTATTCCCAACCCGGAATAATACCGATAGTTCCATTATTCCTTAACCGGGAATAATAATGATGTTGGTTCCATTATTCCAAACCCGGAATAATAAGTTGTTGTTTCCATTATCCTCAACCCGGGATAATATAGTTGTTGTTTCCATTATCCTCAACCCGGGATAATATAGTTGATTCGTAATTAAGTTCAATGTTAACATATATAGGTAGCTAGCCTAAAGTTATGTCACGTAAGTGTTCGCGATCAAAGCTGACTGTTGTGCCTCCGTGTTGCCAGGCCTATCACTGACCATGGCGAAGTTAGGCCAAATTATTCACCCGTTGACCATACCCGTCGGCTAGCGCGACTAGCTCGGATGGGGCTTGTCGGGCCCAGTAGTACTACTTATAATTCCCCCGCTGTTAAAACCCAATACTAACGATCCGAGAGATTGACGAGGACTTAAGTGATATAGCTGCTTAGTGACCATACCATTACATTAACATCAACTTAGTTACCGAATAGTTATGTGACGTTAATTTCGTATAGCGTAAAGAGATTGAGTTTGAAGAGTGTATACATGTTTCTCCCCCTGTTGTTTAAAAACCGGATAAAGTTAGGGGCCGTGAACTCACCTTTTGTTGCTCGGTTAGTGTAGCAAAGAAGTCGTAAAGGATGGGACCGCTAATTGCGTCCTAACAAACCAATTGATTTCAAGTCAGTGTGTGAACACACCAATACAAATTCTACACTTAATTTACGCACAAAGTGATACACACAAACAAAATACCTAACACTCAAACATGCATGCAAGTATCCTCATGTGATCATAGTAATCAAAACAATTTATCATGAACATAATCCAATCCATGCAACACTTTGGTGCACACAATCACAAGTTATCAAATTTCAGCTTACATACTCATAATTCAGCTGTTTTCTAGGATTTTTATAAAATAGTTCCAACGTTCCAAAAATTCCAATTATTTTACAGCAGGTGACATTTATACTGTAGAAATTTATATAAATTTTCCAAGTCCTAAATCTTTACCAATTAACCATAAATATTAATATACTAGGCTGCAGTCAGATTCGTCGCTTTCTGACTGCAGTCCACGGAAGAATTTATTTAAAAATCACTGATCGTTCAATTAACAAAATTCCAGTGGGAGTTGCCCGGAAATTTCCATACCTAGTTACTGTACAAATTTCATGATTCGACTCCCTACTGATTATAAAATCCAACTCGATAAACAACTAACAAAATTTCAGGATTTTCTCAGCTTTAGTTACTGAACTTATTTGGCCACTTAAAAATATCAAACGACTTCAGAAAAATATGAATCCAGCCCCATTAGATTCGTTATTCAAATCTCTACGTTCTAGACATTAGAAAATCCGTTTTTCGACAACTAATGACCGAGTTACAGCCAGATGAAGTCGGCTGTAACTATTACTCAGCAACCTGTTTCAGCCTTTTATCACCACTAATTCGCATAAACCGTCAATACAATGAACCTAAGCGATCAAGAACTGATTTTTCCAATCATAGATCAATACATATAACATATCCATGCAAACCCTAATCAACATCTCTAGTTTTTATAAACAAATACAGCCTATGATTTCAGATTTTCAAACAAACATCAAACTTTCAATCTAGCATTAACAATCCGAAAACAACACAATCACTTCATTCAAACACACATATCCGAATATGATCTTGTAACAAATGATAAATTTTAATCTATAATGATAAGGTAAACGAACCGTGAGTGAGATGAGGAACCAATGATCAAAAGAATCGCGACCGGGAAGAAAGAGCAGGCTGTTTGTGATCGAGGAAGTGAACAAATGGGCTGATCTCGCGACCGAATGGAGGTGAACAAGGGGCTGCCGTCGGCTGTTTGCTATTAGGGTTTTGTGTTGTGAAGGAAGCATGCATGGTTAGTATATATATAGGCGCAAGATGAAGGGTTACGGTTTGGGTTTGATCTCGCGGCCGAAGGCTTGGGTTTAAGGTTTGGGTTGCACGCAATGGGTTTGCGGTTTGGGTTGCACACGGCCGAGAGTGGTTTGGGTTGGTTCGGTTTGGGTTGTTTGCTTGCGACATGGTTTGGGTTTAAAACTTGGTTCACTCCTAGAGTCACAAGGAATCGAGGTTGGTTCGTGTCGCGGTTCGGTTCGTGTACATATTTACCATAATTATTTTATAACTAACACAATCACATAATCGCACATCACGTATTCACTAACTCGTACACGTTTAATACGTAGCATATAATTTATTCGACAAGTATTGCGTTTAAGTTATCCGAAAAACCCTGGATGTCACAATGTAAGGCAAGCCCGAGAATGACAAGGAAAATAAGCGGCTGAAGAGCAAGAAGTAGAAGTTGAAGTGGAAACACCACTAACACGCAAACGAAAAGATAAATGGAAGAAAGTGGCTGAAGGAGAACCCTCGAAGAAGAAAAGTAAGAAAGACTCCTCAAACCCAGAGCGGATTATGGGTGACAACATTCGTGCAGGGTCAACAAGGGAGGAGATAGAAAGAATGCAAGCAATTCATGCTGTTGTAGAGGCAGAAAAACAGGAGCGAAGGCTGAAAAGGAGAGAAATGACTGAGTCAGAGACACCCATTATGGTGACATCAGAGCATGAACAGTTAGATCAGCTTGTTGAATGGTTGCTAACTGATCCCTTAGAGTCCACTCCTAGCAAGTTCCCTGTACACAAGAAATGGAAAACAGGAGAGGGATCGTCCAAGGATGTTCCACCCAAGCCAACCTCAACTGTTCAAGCTCCTCCTCAACGAGTTCCTGCAAGACTTCGACCTTTTCAAGATCTGTATGATCCTTTGTCCAAAGAAATCGGGTTGTTTCCTACTAAGGAATTTTGTTTATTACAGAATCAGGTCAATGATACAAACGTGCTCAGAGAGAAGCTGAATAGAGAAAGAAGAACAAGGAATTACATTCTTACTTGTCCAAGCAATCTGAATTTATAAAGTTTCAGCATGAAGAAATGATTACGTTACACAAACTGGTTAGAGATCTTTACACGGCTGCTAATCAAAATTCATCTATAAATATCTCTTCAATTTTGACAGATTTAGAGAAGAGGAAGAAAAATGGAAAGCTGAGATAGCTAAATTGAAGAAAGAAAAACTAGCATCTGCGGTTGATGTGACCTTGACAGAGAGAGTGATGAGGAAGAAGTTGATAGGATTGAAATTCCTCCCAGATTCATCTAATGGGGTTTAGAGGATGAAGTTGTTTGTGAAACTGACGGTGGAGGCTAGTTCGCTCCGCAACACCGTGAATGGTTTAAGAAGGAGAGAGCCAAAATGCCAGATTTCTATCAAGTCATAACAGTCGAGAAAACAGAGGCCACCGATCGAATCATAAGCTGGAAGTACTGCAATCTAACCAGGTTGTTTATTGTAAAGCGTAGAGGAGGTGTAATCTAGTATTTCCAAAATGGAAATGACATGCAAAGTCTACCCACATGGAATATACGGGCGCTAAGCAAGCACGATTTGTTATCCCTCTAACAGTAGCATTGGTGGCGACTTTGAAAGACTTATTCTTAGAGTATGCGCACGTGGATTCACCATCTTCAAGCCTCAACGCCCTAGGAGACGTGTCTCAAAAACAACAAAAGACCCAATTACAGGAAAAGGCAGAGTTACTTGGGTAATTAACCCAGCCAAAGTGGTCACCAGGGTGAAACTTCCTCTAGAACAACCTGTAACACTCACCAACTTTAAGAAATGGTTCTATGACGATAAAACATGTGAAGTAGTCATTAGATCCAACTCAAATGAAGATATCCGCATTCTGGATCCAATGGATGGGTTCATGTTCTGCCTTTTTGATTTAAATACTCTTTATGGGAACAAGATACACGTTGGTGCAGGAAACAAGTACTTGGAGGAAGGCATGCTTTTTCAGTGAGCTGTTGAGCGAGCAAGAGAAAGAAAGAAATGATGGAGATCATGCTCAGAATTAATGAGCAAAAAGAAAAGGATGAAACTAGAAAGAAGAAGCTGCTGAAAAGTCTACAGAGTCGCAATCCTCCTCTCATTAACCCAAAGAACCATCTTCCAAATCAGATGTTCAAGTTATTCCACCACCTCCGACTTCATCCACAAATGAAGTCACGATGGAGGACCCAAAATCAAGTGAAGCATTGAAAAATCAAACTGAAGCACCGCCTAAACCGACTGCAGATCAAGCTGCATCAAATCTAGAAACCAAAACTCAGGAATGAAGAATGAACAAGTACACAACGATCTAGGGGGATATTGTTAGAACTTTTGAGATAGTCGGTACTTGGTTTTAACAGGTTTTGGATAGTTTTGTAATAGTTTATAATGTTCTAGATAGTTTAGGGTCCAAAAGTGTATATGCAGGGAATCTCTCAGTAGCGGCGTATTTAAGGACCCAATGTATTTAATAAATACGCTTGGTGGTCAGTTGTGTGTATATATATATATATATATCTAATGTATGGAAACCCTAGTCCAAGGTCCTTGGACAAGTTTTGGTGATTTCTGTGTTGTGATTATTGTTCTTGTGCTAAATCCAAATATCCAGGTGCATTAAGTGTGTTTATCAGTTAGGATTACATATACAACACTTATTATTGCATCCAAAACAAGAATCTTCATCTTCATCTTTTGGTTTCTGAACTTTTACACATTCAAACAACTAATCTATAGTTGTTTAGGTGTTAACAATCAAACCACTGTGATCCGAATCAGTTTTGGGACTCACATTTTACTTTGTATTATAAATTAGTCTCATTTGATCGACTTAGGGATAACATACACACTGAACACATTCAAAATCACTACAAACATCATTGTAACACCTAGTTTTGGATCGATAAAGGCTCACATTTGTACTTTTTAAGTTATTAATAGAGAGGAGTTATATGGTTTTCCGCTCCCATGTTTTTTGTGCCGGAGATCATCTCCATGGAGAAGGTTAAGGGCTTTTTTCCTGTGATAAATCGCCTGTGTCATTAATTGTTCATTGCATTTATCTTTATATTATCACATTTTACCTTTATCCGCCTTAAAAACTATTTTGTATACTAAGGATACTGACTATTAACCCAGGAGTTTGATTACGAAACTCGTTATTTTCACAAGCACCTCACCTCACCTTCTCATTTTGGTTATTAAAATCAACTTTTCCGTTTTTAACCAAAACAATTTGGCGCCCACTGTGACTAGTGCTTTTCATTAGAAAATTTCTCTTGAAATTCCTATTAAAGCAATTTCTTTCTAAGTTATTTTCAATAATGTCTTCTCAACCCAAATCTACTTTAACTACATCCTTTGTTACTGTTGCAATCTCTGGAGCCAGCAACCCTCTTCCAACAAATTAAAAGAAAACCACTGCTGCAGGATTTGGGAAATCTATTACGTCGCCGTATTTGCTTCTAATAATGAGAATCTATCACTATTTGCTACGGTGAAAGATCATATGAAGCAGTAGCAGGAGACTAAGCAGTTGTTGTTTAGGGAGCTTAGGGAGTTGAAGGACTCTAAGAACCCATTGGATGTGACAACGCCTTTGTAGGCCAAGATCCTGAACATCGGTACGTTAGGATCTTTGAGAGTTCATCAGGGAGACTTCCTGCTTATGAAACTTTGATCAGCAACAATTGGTCTAACTTTTTTTTTGTAAGGGCCACGACAAGTAGAGATCTAGGGGTCACTCCAGGATCCTTATCCTAGGATCCTAACACTTGTAACTTTTTCGATACCAGTTCTTTGGATACTAATAATTTTATGCAGGGTGCAGGTGCTAATCCTAAAATGGCGAGGGAGCTGAAAAAGTTAAAGGAAATGATCTCTAGCGTACCGGGGTGGTACAACCTGTACTAGAAGTATCCCCAGGAAGCCACAAGATCTAGAGATTTGCTCACCCATTTGTAATGCAGAGATTCTAAACTCCTAATATGAAGCTCTATGATGGAACCACAGATCCCGAGGAGGACGTAGTTCAATACAGAGAGAGAGAGAGAGAGGATGGAAATCAATCCTATTCCCGCTGATCTTAAAGAAGCATGTTTGTGCAAGGGATTTGGTTCTACCTTGACAGGATCGGCCTTGAAATGGCTGCTCAATGTCTCTCTAGATTCTATTACCTATTTTTCTCATTTAGTAAATTTATTTAATGACCAATTTTCATACAGCGTGACCTTTGAGAGATTAACTAGTGATCTCTACAGGGTCACTCAAGGTGTAGATGAGTCTTTAAGGGACTTTGTAAGCAATTTTGGCAGAGAATCCTTGGAGATCCCCAAGCTTGACATTGCCACGAATGTTCAAGCTTTTAAAATAGGTCTCCAGAAGGATTCTCCTTTCTATCATGATTTAGTGACAAATCCATGCAGGAACCTGGACAAAGTCGGCGGACCTTATAGTTTATAAGGCTCGAAGACGATAGAAACATTCAAGAGAGGATCAATGCTCCTTCTAGTTATGACCACCTAAACAAGAAGTAGGAGTCTCCATAGAAATCCTATATATCCAAACTATATTCGAAGAATGATAATATTTAGGGGCTAAGTTTTATAAAGTCTGGATCATGTATCCTGAGAACAGTCCTGGATCACTTATCCTTAATGGATGGTGCAGGAAGTCTGAGGATCAAGGATCCTTAATTTATCTTATGTTATCCAACAATTGTTCTCTATATATCTAATGCTTGTATGCAGGTTATGGAAGACGTGGACTTAGTCTTTGCTGGAATCTCGCTGAATATGCTTCATATAGAGCACGCGCTTAATGAAGAATATCCGTTATGCACGAACATGGGAGACTAGCACTTTTTTCGAATAGTTAGTTAGTTAGATATTTTCTAATTTCTTAGGGGATTTTGAGCTTGATTAGAACACACAATTCGTACACTCACTACTCTCTCGAAACTTCTTTCAAACACACACTAGAATTCATTTGTAACAAGATCAATATCATCCGAAGTTGTACTTATTTGTGAATTACTTGTTGAATATAGTTGGTGATCGGTAGTTTCCATCACCTGAGGTTTTTTATGCCGGAGATCCTCTAGAGATGTCACACCCCGTATTTATAACCAAACACTGGTGGGCCCGGGTGGGGAATATCGTGACATAAGTTGATATCATCATAGTCAATTAAATACATCACAACGAAAGTCTTAGAGTTTAAATTACTAATACAAACCAAATGTTCAAGTACAAAAAATAATATACAGACGGCTTGTAATGGAAGAACCACAGGCGGATCGTAAAATGTACAAAAATGTGTAACAAACTTTGGGCAGATCTAAGGATTTGCAAGATCCTCTTATATCACTACCCGAACAGCTTCCAGTCTATTTCGTATTGTACCTGCATCTTAGTCTTTTCAAAATACATCAGCTTTCGCTGGTAAATACACCCAACTGACTCATTTTAAAAACATTCTGAAAATGGATTTAAGTGCACAGGGCACGAAAAATCTTTTATAACTTGGGAAAGTCAGCCTTGTAACCTTGTTAACAGATTCACATGTTTGTCCATACATATGGGGCCTAGTACATAGACCGAGACATGACTAACGTACACACCACTTAAGAACCCACGAATCCCCAACTAGTGGGTAAAAATAATTTAGCATGAGCATCTGTCAGGTGTATGCCTACACCCCATGTGGTCGTGGCTATTATATAATGTAATGAGCCGAGGATATCCAGGACACAGTCGTTAACCCCCAATGTTTAAGTTATCAAATAAAACTGATTAAAATTGAATATGCGGATTTACTAGCCACAATCCGACATTCGATTGATCCCATTTCCGACCAAGCGGTAATAATTTACCGTAACCCAAGCCCGTACAGGGAAAATAAGTCGAGAGTATTTACCTGAGCTAGTCTTGATTTTTATAATGCAAGACTTAATATCTCAGCCGTATCCAAAATGAAATAAGAGTAGATAACATTTACCGGAAGGCTCTAGTCTGGATTATGGCATAAGCTAACCAATTAAAATGCTAATGGTCTTAATTAAGTCATAGACTTAGACCGACTAGCGTACATGATACGCATAATACGCTAGATTAAGCAATGATTGGATAGAATGTAGTTTAAACACAAAAAGTACTATGACTTGTATAATATGGGTAAACCATAAGCATTGTGGATTTTGAGACTAAAATGATAAGGTTAAACCCGTTTCGGTTAATTTCCGTAAACTAGTTACATATACTTAACCGTGCGCATATGACCGATATTGGGTAACCGGATAAGTCGTGGACAAGGTCTATATGCCATTATACTTTAAATAAGTTGAAATATCAGTAGGATTTCAACTTACATGCCCCTTAAGTTTTTAAAATGAAATTATGCCTCATAATGGCGTTTTGGTATATAAAAGGAACTTGAATATATTTAATGTTATAATCATAAGTATTCTGGAAAAATATTTAATTTATGATATAATATTAGTAAAAGATTGATTATGTGTGTAATTTATCTTTTATGACCAAACTGTGCACCGTAGGGGCATTTTGGTCATTTTACACATAGTTTTATAATTTATTTGGGATTATGAGTTTACATCATGTACCTACTGTAAAAATATTTAAAAAAAGTTTTAAAATCAATAGGTAACAAGTCTTGGTCGATTAATATGGTTTAAAACCATACTATGCGCCGAAACGACGTTTATGTCGTAAAATAATGATTTGTGCGATGTTTAGTAAAAACTGATGTTAAGATCAGGTTTAATTGTTTTAGATATGTTATTTAATATAACATATCAGTAGGTAAAAGATTAGATATGAAAAGATATGATTAAAACCATTTTATGAGCCACAAGGGCTTTATCGTCATTTATCGACATAACATAAGAATTTGTATGTAAACTTAGTATACAATCTCACTTGATATCTCAAATGATCTTACTTATGATATTACATCAGTAGGATATTCATTTTCAAGTCCGTTATCGATTAAACCTTATTTTATGTAAAAAGGGTATTTTTAGTCAAAATGATAACGAAACTTGTGTATAAACTCGGATTCTGATTATGATCATGTAATATAACCTTAAGGGGTTATGCTACATTATATTACGATCAAAATGCAACCTTAGATTATTAGCTAACTAATCTAAATCGGGTCAAAATTGAAAGTCAAAGCAGAAGTCAACTTTGCGACTTTCAGTTGCGAACCGACCCTAGAACTGAAATTGACGAGCCGAACATGTTCTCACATGTTCTAATAATTATTACCAACTTGTTTAAGTCCTAAAACATGTTTCATAACATATATAAGCACATATTATAATATTTTTGAAATGGCCTGTTTGACTTTTTATTAATAAAACTTTGACCCGTCAATTGGTCTAGCAAACGTGATTTTTAGGAGGTGCCCTTTATAGAGATTAACACCTACCTTATTATAATCACTTAGCCATATTCGTTACGAACAATGGTTGGATTATAATGGTCTTAACCTAAAGTCAAGGCGTTTTCTATAAAACGTTTGACTTTTGGCTACAAAAGCCTATAAACGAATATGCAAGAGAAAGGAACACTTACAAGTGATTCCTAGGATGAAATTGAACTAAGTTGGATGCTCTTCAGTTAGGAACTTCCAGAGGAGGGAGATATAGTGATAAATGAGAATGGTGCAACTTCAAGTGGTGAACTAATGCACCTATTTATAGTTGGGGAGCTTGAAGGAGGTGACGCCAGGTGTTAGGGAGTGTTAGAGGGAGCTTACAAGTGTCCTAAAACGTGGCATAGCAGTTTGGAAGTCCATGATTTCGAATCAAATAGTTTTTGGCAACATGTGTGGAGGCCAGGCAAATTTTCTGCAGACACAGGCCTCTAGCGGCCCGTGAGACTAGGCCAAAGTCTCTCGCGCCCCGTGAGCGCCTCATGGGAACTTTCAAACTTTGTCACATTTAGACTCTCAACTTATAAAACCTCTAAAACACCTTTAATAGCATAATTATCCCTCCGTAGCCAACATTTTGTGTACCCAGGAGTATGCCCAGACATTGTCAAGCTCTCGGTTCGTTAATTGGTCACTCAGAGGTATAAATTAACATGTTGACACTTTTAACCCCTCCATTGTCGAACTTTTACATATTTATAGAATTAGTCCCTCTCGTCCAATCAGTGGCTCATATGAGAGTTAGGACTTCATAAAGGATCTCAGAGGCTTAGTATAAGCATATTGACTCTGATGGTCACTCAGAGGCTAAGCATGTTGACACTAATGGTCACTCAGAGGCTAAGTTTAAGCATGTTGACACTAATGGTCACTCAGAGGCTTAGTTTATCATGTTGATACCAGAGGGTCACTCAGAGGCATAGTTTGAGCATGTTGACACCTTTAGTCCTTATTAGTCCTTAATAGACTTGTATAAAAAATATATAACACGTGTCACTATATAATTGGACACGATTTTACGAGGTGTTACAAGAGATCAAGGGCTTTTTCCTTGTACAAATCCTTGTGTTTGTTGTCATTTACATTTCATTCATTGATTAATCAATCATTTGATATTCAGGCACACTACCTCACAAGTCAGATTTGGTTACATTATCCTTAGATTGATTTTTGACCAAAACAATTTGGCGCCCACCGTGGGGCAAGTGGTGCTTCAATTCTAAGATTTTTGTTCATTTCCATTATTTTCCATCAACTTCATGACCTCTCAGGGGAAAGTTACTTCAAGTGCCATGCCAGCGGTTACCTCATCTTAAACCACTATGCCTTTGCCTCCCATTCCCCCCATCATTCCAGAAGAATGCATAGAATCCTCAGAAGAAGACATCATCCGTCTTCACAAGATCAAAAACCACTGTTGTTTCTTCCTCAACAACTACTAACAATGATATTTCTATTTTGATGTTGTAGATAAAGGTTACATGGAGCATCATGACAAAACCAACCAGAGGATCCTTCACGAATTCGATGAAATCAAGAAGCAGAAGAGACCGGCAGAAGACCAGTCTCCACTGATGCCTAGGTCATTGGATTTTGCTACTCCATCATCAACAATCCAACATTCTAGGGGATCCGATGTCAAGATTCAAGGATCCTCCAACCTTCAGCAAGGATCACTAGCAATGACGCAACATCAGATACTACTACCAACCTCAAGGATCCTCTATCCTTCGGCAAGGATCACTGGAGACAACTCAGCCTCAAGGATCCTTCTACCAACCAGGAGGATCACAGGGAATGTACCAGTCCTAGGGATCCTACTTTCAGCATCAAGGATCCTCAGCTCGGATTCAAGGATCCATGGATTATCCATCAAGGCCTTCAGCGCCAATGTATCCTGGATCCAACATCTTTTAGGATCAAGGATCCTCAAGGAGTCAACCACTTAGAAGTTCTGAAGTGCATGATGGGGATTTTATCCCAATTCAAACTATCGCTTCCTCAAGCTCTACTGTGACAGTAGACATCTCTTATCCCTAATACACTTCTACAATACCACCTTTAAGTCAAACGAGAGGTAACAATTTTAATAACACCTTTATGGATACTAACTATGGTTTTATGCAGGATGCAGGGACCAGTCAGGCCATGGCCTGGGAGCTACAGAAGATCAAGGCTATGATATCCAGTGTTCCAGGAATAGTTAAGCCTATTCCTGAAATCCCAAATGGAAGTCACAAGGTGTCTGGCTTTTCACCACCCATATGCCAGGCAGAGATTCTGTCACCAAGTTTCGTAGAGGATAACCCAGGCTCGTGATGAATCCTTAAGGGATTATGTCACCAAGTTTCGTAGAGAATTCTTAGAAATCCTGAATCTAGATGTTGCAACTGTGGTTGAGGAATTTAAAATGGCACTGCAAAAGGATTCTCTATTTTACGATGACCTTGTCATGACCCTTGCAAGAACTTGGACGAAGTAAGAAACATGGCTCTAAGATTAATTCGATTAGAGGATGACAAAGAATACAAGATAGGCTTACTGGTTCTAACAAACAGGAGTACAACGACAAGAAGTAAGGATCCTTCTACAAGAATAATAGATCCAAGCCATACTCCAAGCCTGATAACTAAAATGTTCATGCAGTTGAACAAGATGATGATGATGATGATGAGGAATATCCTCGAATATCTGAACATTGCTTTTTTGTTAATAACAATAAATTGATTCTTTCCTTACAAAACTTAGGTGAAAAAGCTAGGTGGCCGAAAAAGAACAAACTCCTTCAAGGATAAGTCCAAGTGGTGTGCATACCATGAAGCTTTGGGCATTTGACAGATGAGTGCATAGCTCTAAGGAGAGAAATTGTATATCTCCTCAGTAAGGGACTTAAAAGAGCTGCTGGGCAGGAAAAAGTCAAGGATCCAAGATCCTGAAAATGTTCCAGAAAAAGCTGCTCCACCTCCGGCCGATGCAAAGATCATAAACTTTATCTCCTGAGGGTCAGATATCTGTGGAACTTCGTTCTCGGTGGCAAAGAGGCATGCCAAAGAAACCAAATTGGAGAGTGGCGACATGCCTATTAGGTACTCCACTCTAACTCAGAAGAAAGTTATATCCTTTGATGAATATGATCGTGTTGATATTCATCCTCATCATGATGGCCTAGTTATTACTTTGTTTATAGCTAATCACTTTGTTCGCCAGATCCAAATAGATGGTGGAAGCTCTGTGAACATCATACAGCTTGATGTCCTGAAGAAGACGAACATCCCAGAATTAGAAATAATTCGTAGATCAGCTGTCCTTGTTGTATTCAATGGCGAGACGAAAAACACGCTGGGGGACATCAAACTCCCAATCTATATTAAGGGGGTAAACTCTGTACAAAAATGTTGTGTTATTGACTACTTATCTTGTTGCAATGTTATCCTTGGTAGACCGTGGATTCACGAAATGAAAGCTGTCCCATCAATCTACCACCAATGTGTAAAACTACCAACACCTTGGGGGGGGGGGGTAGTGAAGATAGAGAGTGATCAACAAGAGGCCAAGAATTGTTACCTCTTCAATGAAACCGACATCAAAACTAAGGGCGGCATAGCAATCACAGCAACCTCCGAGGAGTGTCATGGAGGCAGCAGAGTATGACATCAATGATGTAATACTGGACCCTCAGGATCCTGAAATCAAAATCCTCATAGGATCCAAGATGGTTGGCCAATGTGGTGGTTGTCAAAAGAAAAACGAAAAATGGAGGGTATGTGTCAACTTTATAGACCTAAATAAGGCATGTCCCAAGGATCCTTCCCCAGTACCACACATTGACTCTATGGTGGATGCAACAAGAGGACATGAGTTACTAACCTTTATGTATGTTCATCTGGATTCCAACAAATTCAGATGGAACCATCTGACCAAGAGGATACAACATTCATGACTCCTACTGACATATACTGTTATATTGCAATGTCTTTTAGACTAAGAAATGCATGTGCCACCTACCAAAGATTGGTCAACATGATGTTCAAGAGTAGGTAGAAGACACTATGGAAGTTTATATAGACGACATGGTGGTCAAGTCCAAGAAAGCTGAGGATCATCTTAAAGATCCTGAAGTAGCATTCAATATCCTTGTCTAGTACAACATGAAGCTGAACCCTTCCAAATGCCATTTTGGAGTCAAAGCTGGAAAGTTCTTAGGCTACACGGTGACAAAGAGAGGGATTGAAGCAAGCCCTGAGCAGACTAAGGCGATTGTGAATATAAAAACCCCTGCCAATGCTAAGGATGTTCAAAGATTGACAGGAAGGATCGCGACCCTAAATATATTCATTTCAAATTCCTTAGAGAAGTACAAGGATTTTTATGACATCCTGAGGAAGAATAAGAAATTCGAGTGGACTAAGAAGCATGAAGCTGCACTCAAAGCTCTCAAGGATTATATATCCTCAGCGTAACCCTGATGAAACTAGAGGATAAGGATTTTTATGACATCCTGAGGAAGAATAAGAAATTCGAGTGGACTAAGAAGCATGAAGCTGCACTCAAAGCTCTCAAGGATTTTATATCCTTAGCGTAACCCTGATGAAACTAGAGGATAGTGAGCCATTATCCTTGTACTTAGCTGTTTCAGGTAAAGCAGTAAATGCAGTGTTAGTTAAGGATCATGAAGGCCAACAACATTCGGTTTATTATGTAAGTAAAAGCCTTCTTGATGCTGAAGTCAGGTACTCTCATTTATAGAAATTAATTCTTGCATTGATCAATGCTTCTATCAAACTTAGGCATTATTTTGAAACACATACTATTATTGTGAAAACTAATTTTCCTATAAAAAATGTTCTCAGGAAACCTGAAATGTCAGGGAGAATGGCGAAATGGGTAGTCAAACTTAGTGCATATGATATAAAATATGACCCAAGGACTGCCATCAAGTCTCAAGCTTTGGCTAACTTTGTGGCTGATTTCAGTAGTGATCTACAAAGGAAGCATACTAGAGGTTCAACAGCTTGAAGAGACCAAGGATCCTTGGATACTTTTCACTGATGGAGCCTGAAATATCAAAGGAACTGGGCTAGGAATACTACAAATCACCACAAGGGAACATAATACCCAGTCCATTACTTGTGAGTTTCAGACAACTAACAATGAAGCAGAATATGAGGCACTAATAGCAGGTTTGCAATTAGCTAAACAAATAAGGATCTGGTATCTTCAAGTATACATAGACTCATTGCTAATTACTAACCATTACAATGGCTCATATGCTGTGAAGGGTGAGAAATTAATTAAATATTTAGAAATTGCCAAAACTAGCAAATGCTTTCGATTCTTTCAGTATAAAGCAGGTACCTAGAGAAGAAAATGTTGGGGCAGATGCGTTGGCAAATCTAGGATCATCCTTAAAGATACTAGAAGATGTGAGGGTACCGATTATCCACATTCTTTTTCCTGCAATTGAGGAAAATGAAGCTCTGGAAATGGTTAAGGATACTGCATTTGTACCTAATGATATGCAGCCGAATTCAGGATCATGGAGCCTTCCAATTATGAAGTACATTCAAAATGGGGAAATTCCCGCATGGGAGAATCCTAGAGCCTTCAGGATTAAGGTATCTCAATTTATTATATTAAATAACACTTTGTATAAAAGATCTCTTGTAGGTCCCTACTTGCGATGCATTGAGGATCCAGAGATTCAAGAGGTCTTAAAGGATTTTCATGAATGAGACTGTGGAAACCACACTGGGGGCAGAGCACTATTCTCAAGGATCCTTAGAACAGGTTACTACTGGCCCATAATGAAGAAGGATGCAGTAGATTATGCAAGGAAGTGTGATGCTTTCCAAAGACATAGCAACATCTTACATCAACCAGTAGAGCCTTTATATCCAATAATTTCCTCTTGGCCATTTATGAAATGGGGAATGGATATAGTTGGTAAACTTCCAAAGGCACTAGGAGGAAAAGTATTTATGCTAGCCATGACTAATTTCTTCTCCAAATGGATAGAAGTAGAAGCTTTCATTCAAGTTAGAGAAAAGGAAGTTATATCCTTCATTAAGAGAAACATTATTATTAGATTTGGAATTCCTTCTAAAATTATATGTGATAATGGTTCCCAATTTATTGGAAGTAGAACTACTAGCTTTTGTGACAGTTGGTGAATCAAGATGATAACATACACACCAGTTTATCCACAATCTAATGGCCAAGCAGAGTCAAGCAACAAGATCACCATCAACAACTTGAAGAAAAAACTTAGGTCCAAGAAAGGGAAGTGGACTGAAGAGTTGCCATATGTCCTTTGGGCAGATAGAACACTCCAAAGAATGCTACTGGCCAAACTCCTTTCTCTCTAGTTTTTGGAACTGAGGCTGTAATCCCAACAAAGATGGTGGTTCTTACGGCCAGAACAAGCATTAGTGATCCTCAAATAAATAATGAAAACCTGATTCAAGATCTGGATATTGTGGATGAGCTAAGAGATTTGTTGGTGCATAATGTCTATTGCCTATGTCTTGGATGTGTCTGTAATGTATATAGAGCTTTCATGTCAATGTTTATATGTTAAAATGTAAATTTTATATATTTTGTTAGTTTGGTTCGTACGAGCAAAACAAAGTGGTTCGTACGAGTGTTTTACTCGTACGGAGCACATACTCGTACGAAGCATATTCACTGTTTAACACACACTCTAGTATGAGTCATGTCGACCTATAAATAGAGGAGTGTTGTGTTAGAGCTGAGTAGTGATTGGTCAATTGGTATGGCGAAGCTCTGCCAGTTTGTTTACTCGCGTCTGTACTTGAACGTCTTTTAATACAACAGAAGCAGTTAAACAGTAAGTTCTATCTTGTTCGTTTTGTCTACCACTCTAGTAATGAATTCCGCCTATGCTAGTTGAGTGAGATTAGGTTGGTTGCTCATTTCGGGAGCACAATCCCCGTTCACAAGTGGTATCAGAGCTTTGAGATCTGATCTACACACAAACGACAAGTAGTTGCAGGCTACTAACTATTCCAGACTTGGATTCACTTTCATCTTCATCACTTTCCCGAACTGAACTGGATTTTGGACAAATTTGTGGACGAAATGGACTAGGATTCTAGGAACTCACGTTAATCTACATTCTAATCAATCCTTAAGAAATTCGGACCTAAAATCGGACTAAATCATGTTGAAATCGGTAAAAATCATATGTTTGGAGACTTAATTGTTTCCTATGAATTGATATTTCGTACGAACGAATTCTAAAAGGTTCATAAAATTTTACAAATTTTCAGAATTTACCAAGTATTTCGCCCGAACTTAACAATCGTACGAGAATCTTACTCGCACGAACAACTTGTTCGCACGAGGTTTTGTTGTGTGAAATTCATATTGTTTGAACATTGGGATTCTTACGAATGAGTTTCATTAGCACGAAGTATCTGTCATTCGCATGAAACTTTTTTTTCTGCACTAACTAGTTTGTTTCAAAAGTGTGTTTTTAAATTGTTACAGGAAAATGTTTGAAGAATTTTATAACGCGTTCGCCACATCAGTTGTCACAACCACAACAGCTCAGAATATCAATCTTGAGAACGAAATGGGCACTATGACAAAACCGCCAAAGCTCATGAATTTAGAAGATTTTGATAGCTGGAGTGAGCGTTTCATGAACAGGATGCAGGCTAACCACTTTATTTGCTGGTTTGCAATTGAAGCGAAATATATAGCACCAGTTGGTGAGAATGGCCTTGAGAAGACCCTTGCTCAATTATCAGATGTCGAACATGAAAGGTTTATCAATGAAGAGAAAATGATGAATATTCTACAACAATCGATTAAAGAAGATATTTTGGCTTTACTTCAACATGACGACGATGCTCAATCACTGTGGAATGCTCTCCGACTGAAGTTCCAAGGAGGTGCTCAACTTAGAAAGAGTAAAAGGGTGTTATTGAGCAAAGAGTTTGATTTTTTCACACTAATCAAAGGTGAAACTGTGAAGCAACTGATTAAGAGATACTGTCATTTAATGGTTCAAATGAAAAGAATGGGAATCATAAAAACCAATGAAGAACTTGTTGACAAATTGGCTGATTCTCTACCGCAAGGCGAATGGTCTACTTATTTGACCATACTAAAGAATGGAACTGATTATAGCAATTTCTCGCTACCTCGTTTCATAGAAAGACTGGAGGGTCATGAACTGGAAATGCAAAAAACGGCAAAGAATAAGACTGTACAAGTTCAACAAGATGTTAATCTTTACTTCAAGAACAGTTCTGCAGCTCAAATTCATGCGCCAAAGATCCAGACAGCTTTTAGTGCTTACAGCTTGCCAAGAACACCACCAAATCAGACCAGTGGCTTTCAATCATTTTCAACAGTTGATCCAAACACGCCTTCAAGCCAACCGTCATCTTACGGATCAAGTAAACCCCAGAACAACCAAACTACTTCATCATCTCATTCTACTCAAAGAGTTTTGCAATGCAACATTGCTGTTGATTTTCAGAATGCACAAAAATTCGATGACAAGACAACAAAGCAACATATGTCTCTACTAGCTTCGGTTCTTGAGTCTTATGATAGTCTAGTTGCTGGGAAGATCGAAAATTTTGAAATGACATGTGAAGATTATGATCAAATAGACCCGGTTGAGATGGAGTTGATAGACATAAAATGGTGTATGGCTTCAATTGTTAGTCGCGCACAGAGATTTATGGAGATTACCGGTAAACAAAACTTGGGAGGTTTGGATGAGAAACTTGGATTTGATAAATCCAAAGTTACTTATTTTAAGTGTCGGGAGAAAGGTCATTTCAAGAGAGAATGTCCTAACAGAGAGGTTCAAGGAAACCATAATCCTTTCGCTGATGATTACTACAAGAGAGCGATCTACCACCGACCTCAGCTAAGTACCAGAATGGTGCCGATTGAAGACAAGCAGCCTGAAACCAAAGGTAAAGCGTTGGTTGTTACTCAAGAAGATGAAGGATTTAATTGGAACAAGTATATTTCAAAGGGAAAGAGTTTGGCTTTGGTTGCTGAGATTATAGAGGAACCTGAAGAAGAATCAGGGGCGTCTTTTGATGAAGGACCTGATGATGATGATTACTATTACCATACTTCATCAGAAGAGGAGGAGCTTTTGAACGGTTCGTTCAAACACCTTTTGCCTAATGATATCTTAAAGACTTTTGTAGGTTACTTTGCACCAAGTCAACATTCAACATGTGAAGAGCAAAAGAAGCCGGTTGAAGAAGTCAAAACCGATGAGAAGATGGAAAAGTTTTCAGAAGATATCATTAAAGCTTGCATGGCCAACGACAATGAGGTAAACAAGTCAATGTCCGAGATTATGGTTGAAAAACCTTGTTTAAAATGTGTAGAGCCATGTGGTGAATGTTCTGTGAAAGACACCCGATATGCTGAATTGAAAAGTTTAACAGACAATTGTCCAGCAATTACAAATCTACAAAGGAAGTGTATGACAAATTGAGTGCATCTGTTAAACAATATAATAAAGCACTTAGAGAAAATGATGCAACACTTATGATGCTTAAAGCAATAGTGATGGATAAACAAATGGCTATAAACATCCTTTTGAACACTATTGCTGAGCTCAAAAGTGAGCTTGAGAAAATTAAAATTGAATCTGAACGGGTTAACAAACTGTTAATCAGTTATTCAACAAGCTCATACATCATCGATCATATTTTACCCAAAATCAAAAAGAATGATGAATCTAAAAATGATGAAACAAAAAGTTCAAGTTATGATCGAGTTCCACCACCCATGTGGAATAGTTATGCATGCAAAAAGCCGGTAAACAATGTGGTTGAAAAGGTTTTAATAAGTGAATCTGAGATTTTTGAGTCTGAAAAATCTGCTGAGTCTAAGTCTGATGATATATCAGATAATGGTTTAAATGTTGATCCCAATGTCATAGTTTACAAAATGAAAGGATCTGATAAACTATTTTTGGATGAGGACTTTCCGATCCAGAATGTGAAAATGGATTGTGTGGATAAAATGTTCAAGCTAATGGAGGTAAGTCATGCTGATTTAGATAAACATGATGTATCTTTCTACTCTAAATCAAAAATTGATAACAGACCCTACTATCATAAGAATAGAGAATATCCGAAAAAAACGGGCAGGGTTGGGTTTTCAGAAGCAACATAGGAATAACATGTCCCAAAAATTGAATTTTACAAAGAAAATCAAATTTTTTTTGGGACTACAACCGAGAAAGAAAAAGAGATCATCGGAACACGATCAAACGATGATTTTCTTAAAGAAAAGGAGAAACAAAAACAGAAGCAAGTTTTGGATACCTCTGTTCATAAGGACAGCAGGACATGCTTTAAATGTAAGAAAGTTGGGCATATCGCACGATATTGTTCACAAGAAAGTCCAAAACCTGTTTCATATTCGAAAAAGTTCACCAAGGATGAAAAGCAAAAAGCACCCATGTTTGTGCCGAAACAAATTCTTAAAAAAAATAATGAATCTTATCAAAATGTTAAACCAATTATCCAAAGTCAATCTAAATATGAAATTGGTGAAACATCAAACAAAAATCGTCAAGAAAATTCAAAATTTTATGTGAAAAAGGCTAAACTGCAAACACAATAATGAGTTGCTAAAGTTGTCAAAGTCAAATCATCCAAGTTGAACAAAAACCTTCTGTTCCAAACAAAACTAAGCTTAAAAATATTGATAAAAACAAAGTGGGTCCAAAATTTGACATTCCAAACCCACCCAAGACCAAACAGGCTTGGGTTTCTTTGTTTAAATAGTCTCATTAATCATGTGTGCAGGGGCTCCAGCGTTCGATATTGTCAAAATGGATAATGGATAGTGGAGCGTCTCGCCACATGACATGGATGCTTGCATTGCTCAACGAAGTCAAAGCTATCCGTGGAGGGTATGTAGGTTTTGCTGGAACACAGGGAGGCAGGAAGGGATTCTCACAAACGGAGTTGTTTCATTTGATATAGTGAACTATATTGCTGAGCTTGAGAATAATTTACTTAGAATCTCACAAATTTGTGACAAGAAGTTCACGACGTATTTCAACGATAATGAATGTCTAATCTTAAAACCCGGTTTTAAAATTTTGGAGGAATGGATTTTGATGCGAGCTCCGAGAGAAAATGATTTATATGTTCTTGATATGAGCATCGCTTCTACCACGTCAAAGAAAGTTCAATGCTTTGTGTCAAAAGCTACTGAGAAAGAGTCGATATTATGGCATCGAAAGATGGGGCACATTCATCTTCGCAAGATGAATTTTCTTGTGCATAACGACCTAGTGGAGGGTGTTAATCTGAAAAGTTTTCATTTATCTGATGATTGTCTGAGCTGTAAAAAGGGGAAGTAACATAAGAAATCACACCCGAGAAAGCTGTTGAATTCGACAAAGCTACCACTAGAAAGGCTACACATGGATCTCTTTGGATCAGTCAATGTCAAAAGTATTTCTGGAGATTTATACTGCCTTGTCGTTACAGATGATTATTCTAGATTCTCATGGGTTTTCTTTCTGGAGAGTAAGGATAAAACGTTTGAAACTCTTATGATACTCTTCAAAAAACTAGAAAATCTATATCACTTGCCCATCAAGAGAATTCGCAGTGATAATGGAACGAAATTCAAGAACAAGAGATGCAAGAGTTCTGCAATGAAAAGGGGATTCTTCATGAATTCAACGCCCCCTATACTCCACAACAAAATGGAGTAGCTGAACGAAAGAATCGCACACTGACGGAGACTGCCAGAACAATGTTAGCTGATTCGAAATTACCGATCAGTTTTTGGAGTGAAGCAGTAGCGTCAGCGTGTTATATCCTGAATCGTGTGTTGACAGTTAAGCCTCACAAAAAGACATGTTTCGAGTTACTGAATCAAGGAAAGCCCAACTTAGCTTTTTTGGAGCCTTTTGGATCACCATGTACCGTTCTGGACCCGGCTGGTAAATTTGGAGCCAAATCCTTGGAAGTTTTTTTCGTCGGTTATGCTACTCCTCATAAACGAGTCTTCTTGCCGAGTCTGAACTAGGTCATTCTAGCGCAGCATGTAGATTGTCAAAGATATACAATGCCTACGCAGAAACTTGGGGATCTGTGGCTGTTTAACTATGATGGATTGTGGGATTCGTTTGATCTACCAGATGTGCCAACAGAAGAAGAACTTGTTGTGCTCTTTCAACAGCATCAGTTATCTAATCAAGAACAAGTTGCTAGACCATTGGTGATTTCTACATCATTACCGGTCAACACGTCTGATGTCGATCAAAGCTCTTCTGATCAAGTTACTGTTCCTGCACCAAATGTCAATACTTTCGAATCGTTTGCCCAACCGAATGCTGATGCTGACTCTGATCGGGAACCAAATTTCAATGATGGAGGATCCAGTTCCGATGAAGGATCTGAATAGATTGAAAGCTTTTTGAAAGAACAGGCTGTTCAGTCTAATGCTAGAAAGAAGCCTCTTCGTCTGTACCGATCGTTGATGAAGTTCTAACGAATTTGCAACGACAAGTAGATGTTCTAACCGAAGTGATGCCAAGAACACTTTCATATCATTTTTCAGAGAACATTATAGGCAACTTACAAATCGGAGTGCAAACTCGCAATCAGATCAATAAAGATCTAAGCTGTTTCTATACTAGTATTGCTCCACTTCAAACTCGACTTTCTAATAGTTGTTTTGTTTCTCAGGTTGAGCCAGGAAGCTGGAAAGACGCGTTAGAAGAAAGTTGGGTGGATGCGATGCAGGAGGAGTTGCTTCAATTCCAGAAACTTGGAGTCTGGAAGCTTGTTGACCTGCCAGCTCATCACAAAAAGATTAACACAAGATGGGTCTTCAAGTGCAAAAGAGACGATCGAGGAGTTGTAGTACGCAACAAAGCTCGACTTGTGGTTCAAGGTTTTCAACAGCAAGAAGGGATAGACTATACTGAAGTCTACGCCCCAGTTGCTCGTCTTGAAGCAATTCGCATATTCTTGGCCTTTGCCTCATGGAAAGGGTTCAAGGTGTACCAGTTAGATGTTAATCTGCTTTCTTATACAGAAAAATGAAAGAGGTGTACGTCGGCCAACCGCCGGGGTTTGTTAATCCAGTGCACAAAGACAAGGTCTACCTTCTGAACAAAGCCTTATACGGTCTTCATCAAGCCCCGAGAGATTGGTATGAAACATTGTCAAGTCATCTTCTAGACAACGACTTTAAGAGGAACAGTAGATTCTACCCTCTTCACAAAGGAAGTAGATGGGCATTTAATCATCGTACAAATATATGTGGATGATATTATCTTTAGATCGACAAATGATAAGTTGTGTAAAGACTTCGAAGAAGTCATGAAGTGCAAATTTGAAATGAGCGCAATGGGGGAGATGAAGTTCTTTCTAGGACTTCAGGTCGATCAGTTTCCTGATGGTATCTTTATTCATCAGACAAAGTATGTTCATGACATATTGGAGAAATTCAATATGACAGGAACTAAACAAGCATCTGACCCGTTAGCTCCAAATCACGACATTTGTCCAGATCTTATTGGAGAAAAAGTTGACGAAACTTTATACCGCTCCATGATCGGATCCTTGATGCATCTTACGGCTTCTCGATCTGATATCATGTATCCAACATGCCTGTGCGCCGGTATTCAGTCTAATCCAAGAGAGTCACACCTGCTTGCTGTCAAACGCATATTGAGATATCTGAAGGGTTTTCCAAGCACCAGCTTGTGGTACCCTAGACATGATGATTTTAATCTTGCATGATACTCGGATTCTGATGTCAGATGTTGTAAACTGAATACTAAATCTACAACGGCTGGCTGCCAGTTCTTGGAACCCGTTTGGTAACGTGGCAGTGCAAGAAACAGACCGCGGTCGCTCTCTCTACTTGTGAGGCTGAGTACGTTTCAGCATCCAGTTGTTGTGCCCAGATACTCTGGATTCGACAACAAATGAGAGACTTTGGACTGCAATTTCTTGATATGCCAATATATGTAGATAATCAGGCCGCAATTGATATCACCGAAAACTCTTTCCAACACTCACACACTAAACATATCGAGATTCGACACCACTTTATCCGTGATTGCTACGAGAAAAAGTTGGTTAGAATTGAGAAAATCCACACTGATGACCAAAAGGCAGATATTTATACCAAAGCTTTTGATGAAACAAGATTCAAAAATCTTTTAAAGTTAAATGGTTTAAAATATCTGATATCAGGGGATATACATGAGGTTGAGTTTGAGGATGGTGACGGCCTGATGTGAATTTTTCATCGGTTGGACGCTTTTATGTATATTTTTTCTTAAAAATTCTAAAAAATCCAAAAATATGTTTTTGATTTTAGGGGGAGAATGTTTGGGGAAAATTCAAAAACATTATAAAATTCAAAAAGAGTTTTTGTGAAAAGGAGAACATATTATATCAAAAAGACAGTCATAGTATGCTAAAGAATTGGAATGTTAAACAAGTTGTTTAAACAGGTCTTACTGAGGATGTGCCAGTAGGCTTTATTCGTTCAGTAATTTGTTTTCGGGATATAAACATAAAAAGTCAAACTGAATAACTTGTGGGTTAACATCTCTCGGATATATGGACTTAGTACTCCGAAATTTCGTTTGAGAGAATGCCAGATTCTGCGATACTAGGTCTTTATATTTGATCGATATCCGGAGTATTATCCGAGTTCTTCTGATTTTGCAGAAGCAATGGCCTAGAACTTTGTATAATACTTTACATATTATTCGCCCAAGCTGCATAAAAATCATTTTGTCATAAACTTTTTGACAATTGCAGTATAAAAGATTCTATGTATGGAACACCACCGAAAGACGAGCCTCCATCTCTTTTTATGTATGGATATACTAACCTGAGCTCTCAAGGTCTCGCACTCACCCTTTTACATATATCAATTAGATATATTCACCTGTAAAATGATATTCTGGGAATCTCGATGTAGGAGTATATTCAGAGATGGGAAACACAGTTAGTTCATGTTTCTAAATCTACCTAACATATCTTGAAACAATTGAGAAACGAGAAGAAGTTTAAAAGGACAAGTATATTGGCAATCTAAGTAAATCTCGTTAAAACTTAATGAGTAGACCAAGATCAATGGTACTGGTGAGTTGTTATATACTTGATATGATTCTCTAAAGACACAGAACTCACAAAAATATGTATGTTATTTTTGATAAATTTCTTTGAAAAACCCAAAAAGATTTTCAGTTTCCTTAGCTTTTTAGATTTATTTTAGTCTACCCCTGTTGAAGACACTGATGGTTGAAATCAAAGCAACATTCTGCTGAGTGAGAATTGAAACCACGGGTTGGGAGCTAATCTTTCTCGGAAACTTATCTAAACGTTAATAAAGTTCATTAATTTGAGACTTTACATGTTAAAATAAATCTGTTTTGGTCAAAAACGGTCATCCAAGGTCATTAACTTGGACTTGGTAGACAAAATCGGACAACGAGGGTCATTAACTTGGACTTGGTTAACCGAGTGGATTTTATACAAATAAAAATGGTTTAAAATGAAAATTTCAAAAATAAAAAAAATAAAAAAATTCAAGTTTTCAGCGATGATTCATACGAAATTCATTACTTCGTATGAAATAAGTGTGGTTATTTCGTACGAACCAACAAGTTCGTAAGAAGCAAATGGCCTACTATATTAACCTCTGAACTTCGTACGAAATAAGTTTATATATCTCTGAGAACTGTTGAATGAGTTAGAGGGTTTTGTACGAAACATTTGCTGAAACTTCATTTCTTGGCTTATTTTCGATTCTAATCACATTGGGAAGGTTGATTTGCACACCTTTTGCAATGGGAAAGGTAATTTTGTAGAAACCAAGTTGTTATAATGTCAAATCTGAACCAATCGGACATAAAACTTAGATCTAGGGAGATTGGACCGGTAAAACTTGAAATTGACTTCAAAAACGTTAATATCGGCACTTATAACCCTAAAATCGACTATCAATTTGTTAAAATCTACAAGTTTTAAGTTCTGATTAAACTTGGTCATTTTAGAATGACGAATTGGCCCGTACGAGGAATTGGTTTGTACGAAGCAAATCTTGAATTGTCATGATATTTTAGCTTGTACGAAGAAACTGTTTCGTACGAAGTAAACTTAAAATATTGAATTTTAAAATTTTGTTAAGTGTTTGCTTGGTACAAGGTTATGTTTCGTACGAATGAAAGTGTTAATTTTGAAAAGATTAATATTTTTCTAACGGTTGTTTGTTATTTTGATGAACAGGCCAAGAAATCTTTGTTCTCACCATTTCACAATATTTGCTGCTTAACTAATGGATCGATTCCAGAGATCGCTGCCTGTAGAGAAATTTTAGATTTTCTAACACGTATATGGGTGACTAAAGCGCTTACCGACAGGCATACAGTTTATCAGTCACATGTTGAATACTTCTGGAATGCTGCAGAGTTTAGTATAAAAGATAATGCTATTGTTTCTGCTGTGAAGATTAATGATGAAGATATACCTGTCAAGATTAACGAAGAATTGATACAAACAATGTTAGAGTTCAAAGACAATGAGAATGATCCAACAGGATTTTCAGAGTACATGGTGAAAGGTTGTTTTTATCGCATGGATATGCTGGGTTTGTGAATGCTGCACCTTTCAAGAAAGCTAATTTGAGCACACCTTTTAGATATCTGGCTCATGTTATTGCTCACGGTCCTAGTCACCGTAAAGGAGGATATGATGATCTTGTGGATTACCAAATGTGCATGATCACTGCGTTGGTGCTGAATTTGCCATACAACTTTTCTAAAGTTATCTTTACGCAGATGGACCAGAACATTCAAAGAGAGAAATTCTTGCAATACCCGAGGTTTGTACAAATGATGCTTGATTATTTACTTCCTGATTTGAAGAAAAGCGCAGATGATATTTTGAAGCTTGAGCACATTGATGTTTCTACTTTGTGAAAGATGAACTTGCATCTTAAGACTGCTCCTAACGCTAAGCTTACGTTCGGTAAGGATTATATTTCACCAGCACCAAGTCGATGGAGGAAGGATGATAGTGGTGATGAGGATGAAGAACTTGAAGCTTTATCTATGTTTGTTGCGAAAAGAAGTCCATGGTTTGTGAAGGATGGTGAAAAGGGTCCTAAGCGTAAAGCTGCTACAACGTCTACATCAGCACCAAAAGTTCAGAAAAAGAAAGCTACAGCTGAAAGTTCTGGTCTTCGTGATGAACCAGACACTGAGGAGAACATTGAAAATATACCTGCAGATATTGAACGTCAAGCTTTTGGTACTGAGAAAGTAGTTAAGGATGTTTCTTCGTCGAGTACTAATTCTGATGAACGCAAAGAAGGAGAGAAAAAGAGGGTGCAAAAGATAGAGAAAAAGCGTGAGGCTGAATTTAAGCGTAACGGAAACGTAAAGCTACAGGAGAGGATGATACAACATATGTACCATCTGAATCTGATTCTGAAGCTATCTTTAGCACACCAATCAAAAGGCAAAGGAGGATGAAACGATCTGCTGCTCGTAGTTCTGAATCTCCAACGATCAGATCCAAAGAGACTACTTCTGAGCCTACTGTTGGAGAAGTCGTGGTGGAACCTTCAGGGAAAATACCTTCAACACCACCACGACAAGCTCCACAGTCTCCACCGCAACCACAACAGCAACCAACACCACCACAACAACAAGTTCCTCAACAATAACCTCAACAACGAACGCGGCAACCATAAAAACAGACTCCGCAACAACCACCGCATACTTCACAAACATTACCGTCCCAGTTTGACCTTAATTTTGATTTTGGGGATCTTCTAGGGGGTGATGATTTTACATTTAATGATCCGTGGGTGGACGAGCTGCAGAAGCAGGTTTTGCTAAACACAGTGAAGATTGTCGAACTTTAGGAACAAATCAATGTGTTGACAGCTGAGAAACAAGAAATGCTTGAACAAATTGAAGGATTAACAGAAGAGAAACAACAAATGGAAGCTATGTTAGCAAGCATTGTTTCAGAAAATGAGAGGTTGAGACTACGAATGACAGAATATGAGGAGGAAAGATTGCAAAGTGATAGGCGAATGCATTTGTTTGAAAAGATTTTAGTAAAGAAGCTGGGTGTGAATATTGCCGCAGAAATTGATGAGATTGAGCGATCTGAAGCCCGATAACGTGTTGCAGAAAGAGAAAGACTTGCAAAGCAACAATCTGATGCTCAAGGAAAGGGAAAGGATAAAGTTGTGGAGGATCCTATCACTGTTCAAACTGATCTAGAAGCTGAATCTGTGCCAGTAACTTGTTTGGATATACTTGTATATGTGGAGCCGAGAAAGTTTGTTCTTATTGAATGACCAACGGATGTCGATATTGATTCTCTTGATATTTCTCAGAGACATCACGATCGGTTGTTGAAGAAAAAGATTGAGAAAGAGGTTGATAATGCTGCTAAAAATGTTGGAAAAGATGAAGAGTTAGAGGATGCTGATATAGATGTTATTAATCCTAATAGATCTGATAGCAACGATGATAACGATGATAATGTAGGTGGTACTGGGATTCATGTAACATAATCAAATATGAATGAAGATGTGGATGTTTCTTTGTATCTTGATGATTCTGCTAATCAGACTGTTGAAGAGGGAAGGAATGATCAGACTGTTTGGTAATGTTCAAGCTGAGCGTAAATTTAAAATACCCCTAGCATTCTTTACTTGAGATGCTGTTATTTCATTTGGGATATTTTAAGCTGGGGATGGATCGAAGAGCTAAATGTCTATGCGATAAAGAGGGAGTATGGTATTCAATATTTCCAATATCTACGTGATATCAAAACCTTGCCGTACTGGAATATTAAGGAGCTAGTTCAAACAAAGACGATTAATCAAAAGATGAAATTTCATGACTAGCGGCTTGGAAATTGATTAAGCTAGAAGCAATGCATGGTTTTACTCATTGGAAACCTCACTTTCCTCGTCGTATTGTTAAAGTTGATCCAGTGACGAATGAGAAGGATGTTACATTAATAGTAAAGAAGCCTTGTGTGATGAAGAACATGCCTCTCATAAAGATGGAACAAGATTTTTACAAGAACTTCAAATGGTGGCACTACGATTCGAGTACAGGAGAAGTTGTGATATGTGTTCAACCAGATGATGATTCTTGGAAAATTACTGAGGAATTATCCGAAGCCGTCATAGCACATAAACGTTTATACGGTCTATGGCATGGAATTCAAGTACTAGACCCAATGTGTCTAGTAAATTGTTCAAAGAAGGATATTGAATGTCTATTTTACAGTAAGATAAGTTTCGAAGAAAAAGACAAGGATCAAGCTCTCTAATTCCAGAAGTTAGTCAATGTCTGCTTTGCAAACGACATACATTCAGGATCAACGTGGAATACTTCTTGGAGGAAGCTTGAAGATAAATAGACAAAGAAGAAAGAAAAGAATGAAGCTCGGATAGCGGAGCGTACTAGAGTAGCATCGCTTAGGCGATTTCAGTTTGGCAATACAATAAACCGACCTCCTCCTACTGATCAAACACCAATTGCTTTTGAGGAGCGTCGCAAGCCATCAAAGAGATTTTTTGGACGCTAGAGTCAAATCTATTGAAGATTATCTTTTTGAAACAATCTAGACTGTGGCAACATCCAAGGGGGAGTTTGTTGGTGCATAATGTCTATTGCCTATGTCTTGGATGTGTCAGTAATGTATATAGAGCTTTCATGTCAATGTTTATATGTTAAAATGTAAATTTTATAAGTTTTGTTAGTTTGGTTCGTACGAGCAAAACTAAGTGGTTTGTATGAGTTTCTTACTCGTACGAAGCACATACTCGTACGAAGCATATTCACTGTTTAACATGCACTCCAGTATGTGTCATGTCGACCTATAAATAGAGGATTGTTGTGTTAGAGCTGAGTAGTGATTGGTCAATTGGTACGGCAAAGCTCTGCCAGTTTGTTTACTCGCGTCTGTACTTGAATGTCTTTTAATACAACAGAAGCAGTTAAACAGTAAGTACTATCTTGTTCGTTTTGTCTACCTCTCTAGCAATGAATTCCACCTCTGCTAGTTGAGTGAGATCAGGTCGGTTGCTCATTTCGGGAGCACGATCCCCGTTCACAAGATTTAGCAAGAATAAGGATGGCTAGTTATCAACAAAAGATGGCTGAAGCATACAATAAGAGTGTCAGGATCAGACGATTCCAAGTTGGAGATTTGGTTCTGAGAAAAGCATTTCAGAATACTACAAACCTAGCTGATGGCAAGTTGGCACCCAAATGGGAGGGTCCCTACCTTATTGAAGTAGAGGCAGGAAAGGGGGCATACCGCCTATTAACCATGGAAGGTGATCTCTTGCCAAGAGCATGAAATGCCATTCATCTCAAGAAGTATTTTATGTGATAAGGATCAAGGATCCTTAAGGATTCGGGATCCTCGCATCGGTAACATTTTATCTCAAATTCTTCTTCGCTTCTATTCGTCATAAGAAAAGGATGTCAGATACTTAACATCCAATTTCACCCAGTTTCAAGTTTTTGTAGAAATGTTTAACATGTTATATAGAGGATTAAGGGGTTGGCCACCCCCTCCCATGTTTAAGGTATCTTATACCTTCTAAGGTTTAAAGGTTTTCACCTTTCAGATAAATGGGTTTTGACACCCCGCCAGTAGCGCACGTTTATCCAAGTACGGGTCGAGGCAATGAGACTTGTACACGTTTAGCGGCTAACAATTTCATTGTTGTTAGCCATATGTAGGAACTCAAGTATAATGGTAGATGTACCATACATCCGTTATCCTAAGGTTTCTAACGTTTTCATGTTAGCTAAGGTTTCTAACGTTTTCAACTTAGCTAAGGCTTTGGCATTTTCATGTCACTTACATGGGCTTGTCCCCAATTTGGGTCAGACCCCGAGATTTTTGGGCTTGTCCCCAGTATATTTAAGCTTGTCCCCAGTTTATTTGGGCTTGTCCCTAGTTATGATGGGCTTGTCCCCAGATTATTTGGCTTAGTCCCAAGTTTGTTTTTACAAGTTGTTGGAGCTTTAAAGCTTTGCAAAGTCTATCAACAAGGATCCTGGGATCCTTAAACCTTCACAAATTTCATTGGGCTTGTTGGTACAATAGTAAATTATAAGGATATAGAATCCTAACTTGGATTCTCTGGTATGTTTTAGACTTGGTATAATGTATTTCACTGATTACACCTTATACTTTTCAGCTAAGAATTTATGATTCATATTCACATTCATACAGATAATCAAAGTTTTCTATAGAACTGGTTTTTATTTGATTTTTGCCAACCTAAGATTTCCTAAGCTTTTATAAGATAAATATGTTAACCTCAAAAAACAGTATACTTGGATGGGTGAGAACATAAGCATAATAAGCGAAAAACTTTCAAAGAATAATGAACAACACCAGTTGTAGCCAAAAGTTTAATATTAATAAACCCGTTAATATGTGTCAAAAGTTCCCGGCCTAGGCTTCACCAGCAAAATGTGGACCATCCACCCAGGTTGACAGGGTTATCTAATGGTTATAGTTTTGTGTAGAAATTAAAACGTAGGAAAATAAAAGTGAGGGGTGTAAAGGCTTCATCCTCCACAAACAGAAAGACCCATCCACCTTTGCCACCCCCGATTGTCTGAAGGATCAGTGCTCCTTAACCTAGAGAAACTTTTGTTTAAGAGTTACAGATCATAATTGTTTAGAATTAAAACACCACTAGCAAAAACCACAAATAAAAAAAAAATGGGCTCAGGCCTCGTCTACATTATCCTTCATTGCCCTCCACCGCAGCATAACCTTCAGCTGCACCAACACTTCCTACTTCACCTCCTGCTCCACTTTCCTTGACCTCCTTATCCCCACTTTTACCAACCTCCAGAGCCATCACATGTTCCACTTCAGCATCACCTCCAAGATCAAGAAGAGTTTGCTTCCAGGAAATAACATCCTAGGCAGACTGGTCAAAAGCAGGATCCATAGCCTCTTGGACTATTTTGATCCTTGCCTGCAGGATAACACATGCAGCACAGACTTTGGCCTCGTCAGTAGCCTCCATTTTAGCTTTATTGGCCTATATCTCTACCACCATGATCTTCTTTTGAAGGTTGTTGACCTCCTTCTCGCTAGGAGATCTTCTTTGGCGGCGGAAATGGAGCGGAGGTTGACCAGGTTCTCTTTAGCATCAACAAGGCTTTTATCCTGGAGCATCTTCAGACAGACGGACTTCTACAAATTACAAGACAGGAAAATTAGTATCACGGATCCTTAGCAAAAGACAAGACTGGTTTTAAGCATCAAGGATCCTTACCTCAGAGACAAATTCGTGAAATTGCCTCTCAATTTAGAGGTTGTCCTCCTCAGGCTCACTTGACTTCTTTCTCTTGGACCCTGCCTAAGCTCGGGTGGTCATCGTCTTCAGCTTTGGTTGGCTTTGGACCTTGGCCAGCTCTCCCTTTGTAGAACGGGGGGAGAGCATGTTGTCGATGTCACCAAGGTCAAATTTAGGAACTGACTTGCTAGAGGATCTTGGAGCACATGTTCATTTAACAAACAGATAAGTACCCTTATTCCTTTTCAAATGAACTTTAATACACAATTGCATTATATCAGTCTACGCAAATACTTACTTAACATTATATAGGAGGCAGAGGTGGTCTCTTCTAACTCTCTTGTTTTTGGCTTGAACGTCTAGATGCTTGAATCCAAAGCCCAGAATGCTGCAATTCTTTCTTTTGTACCCGGTTTGTCAGCAAGAGATGCAAAGTTTTTCACTGCATACAAATAAAGAAAGCAGGGTTAGTTAAGGATAAACAACAACTCTCTATGGTGTCCATATAAGGATCCTATATCCTACCATTTAAGATTGACTTTGTTGGGAGTTCATTCACTAAAGGAATAGAATCCTTCCTCACAAAGAAGAACTCATTTTTGGTGGTCTTAAGGATTGGTAGTGGCTGATGAGGCTTGGCTTTAAACAACAACCGATGGGATTCGTGGTAAACAAGGAAGTACAGGTGTGAAAGTTCAGAAAGATTGAAACTCAAACCCTCGTTGCTGATGATTTGCTCCATAGTGTACAACACCCTCCATAAGATGGCTATTGCCTGACTATAACACAGGCTAGTAAGGGTTAAGAATCGTTGGGTCAGGTCCGGGAATGGATAAGTGAAACCGATCTGAAAGGGCATAGTAGAAAATAAAGGATTGAGAGACTGACTCTTGGTTGGGGAGGATCGAGTAACCATTTTGCTCATGATCGATTAAAAGAGAAGAGATAGTAGAAAATAAAGGATTGAGAGGGGGGGGAGAGTACCTGAATAGTCTCTGGGATGAAGATTTAAATCAGGGATTCTTGATCTTAAATGGTTTTTTCAATACTCTATCTCTATCCTATATATAATGATGTTTGTTGCAGGCCGTCCCATCGATGACGTTGACGGGTGGTCCATTGGACAACCCCCAAGTGCTTAAATCGATCAATATTCCGCACTTAATTTTGTTAATAATTAGGATTTGATAACTATGGCGTGTATGGCTTTGCAGGTACCGAAAACATAAATAAGTGATTTTTACGTGCTTTGAGGGGAGCTTGCGCTTGGCTAAATGAAGATGAAGACTTGGAGAGTTGATAAAAGAACAAAAAATGGAAAATCTGCTATCCACAACCATCCTAGGTTGAAGGTTTGCTTGAAACAATTGTGTTTTGATTCTTAATTTCTAGAATAATAGACTTGCAATGTTTGTAGTTTAATATGGTGTTTGAATATTTGTTGGTAAATTGTTGATTGATGTTTTGATCTTAGCCTTTTATCATGAACAAATAGTCATACACGAGTTATGTCTATGTGACCTTTCTAGTTGGATTTAAAACACAAGTGTTAATTGAAACCGGAAACTTAGGATGGTTACTTGCTTCTAGTCTGTTTTTATCAACCAATAGTTGAATTGCAATTTGTTTAATTTTAAAACCAAAATACCAAAAATCTTGAATTCATTTTCTTGCATTAGATAAATTAGTCAATTTAGTATAAACCTTAGATAACACATATTCTGCAATCTCCCTGTGTTCGATACCCACTTACCGCTAGCTATTAGTAGTATTTGGATTAAATTTATGTGAGACTACGACAATCACGTCAAATTTTGGCGCCATTGCTGGGGACATCAAGTCATGAGCATCTTCCGAACTCAACCCCTCGTGAAAAGCATTCAACAATTCTCAAAGCGCATTGCCATGATGAGGACAATTTTTTAACATTATGTTAAACCTTTCAAATGCTTCATGGAACATCTCACCCGGTTGTTGTTGAAAACTTCTTAAGCTCCGCCTAGCTTCATTAGTCTTTTGGGCCATGAAAAACTCTTCTAAAAGTCTTTGTTGCATATCGGCCCATGTGTAGATTGATGTGGAGGGTAGAGTAAGAAACCACCTCTTTGCCTTATCTTCCAAAGAAAATTGAAAAAGTACCAATTTAACATCATCCGAAGAAAAACCTTGCCCTCTAAATAGTGTTGCAAATGGAATCATATGTTTACAAATGGAAGTACGGTTCCTCCGTTGCTAGCCCCTTGTACTTCAGCAAACTCTGTAATGCGGTCGTTCTAACCTCAAATGGGGGAAATTTTTGCGATTTTGAAAAATTTTAAAACAAGCAAAACAATTGTCAAATTTGAATATTTAATCTTAATCTACATGACACACCGGTATCCCTTTTTATCTTTTCTTGGTGAGTTTTTGGGCCATATGGATGCTTTCTAGAAATTAATTCTTTGGTTGAGTGGCAGTGTGTGAATTGAGATAATACAACTTGTGTAATATATGCTTATCGAAACCTAGGTGTAACATGCTTGTGAATATGATAAGGGAATTTAGGTAGCCTCGTCTGGATGTGTCAGAGTGTGGGTTTGGGGGGTTGGAACTCATAAGATAAATATATGAGCTTGGTAGTGAGAGGGACGCGGGTTTGGTCATTAGTAGCAAAAAATTTGAGCTTTAAACCATTCATTTGTAACACAAGCCTATGTCCTATAAAAATTCTACCTATTGATCGACCTAGTTTAAAAGCTTAGTTTATAGTGTTGATGTTTATGTGTATGTGTTCTTTGTTCAATGTTTGTAGTTAAAAAAAGAAAAAAAGAAAGAAAAAAAGAAAAAAGAGAAGGAGAAAGATAGTGAAGTTGTGTAAATAGTAATGGGTGTTTTTGTTTGTTTGTACTAAAAAACCGGGTCGATTCAATGAGCTACATGCATATATATCCCACCAATTCTCACCCTAACACATAGCCTCATTACAAACCGAAAGTCCTTTTGATTTGTAAGCATGTTAGGCATTTTTTTAGGTGGAGATTTGATTATTACACAAGCTTATTGTCGCACAGTCACGCACTAGCATTGAGTGATCAAGCACAATCTTGCTAGTACCTTTTTGTTACCAAGAGGAGAGTTACTGTGAGGGGTGTGTCATTTGGTTTGATGGTTAATTGACAATTGGACGACATGTTTGTGTTTGGTTTACACTTCGATCACTTTTAAGCTCAAAAACGCTTTTGATGTGTTGCTTGGGACAAGCAACGTTTAAGTGTGGGGATGTGACGGGTGGTCCATTGGACAACCCTCAAGTGCTTTAAATCGATCAATATTCCGCACTTAATTTGGTTAATAATTAGGATTTGATAACTACGGTATGTGTGGCTTTGCAGGTACCAAAGAGCATAAATAAGGATTTTTACGTGCTTTGAGGGGAACTTGCGCTTGGCTAAATGAAGATGAAGACTTTGAGAGTTGATAAAAGAACAAAAATGGAAAATCTGCTGTCCACCATAAGCTACGATGGGCACCGTAGCTTACGGTGGTGTCCGATCCTTCTATGCACCGTAAGCCAGTCTCTTGGGGCAGTAAGAAAATTTTGACCACCGTAGTTTATGGTGACCACGTATCTTATGGTGGTCAGCAATGTGAAAAGTGTAACTTCCCATTTTAACTCGGTTTTGAAGGGTCTTTTGAGATCAATTATTGGGGAACGTTTTGCAGAGCTTGGAGGCGTATTTTTGGTGTTCTTGTGGGTTTAAAACAATTTCTAAACATTTACTTTTGGTTTATGATTCATACGAACATATCAATGGATGGTGTGATGATTTGCAAGACCATGAGTGGCTAAACTCATCATGATCATCCTAGGTGGAAGGTTTGCTTGAAACAATTGTGTTTTTATCTTTGATTTCTAGAATAATACACTTGCAATATTTGTAGTTTGTTATGGTGTTTGGATATTTGTTGGTAAATTATTGATTGATGTTTTGATCTTTGCCTTAATCGTACGTTCTTGGTGTCGTTGACAATAGAGATATCACGGGAGGGTTTAGGGTTGGATATTGGTTAATTGGTCATCGGGTAACAACCTCGCATCTTTGTAATCCGAGTACTTAGTTCCCTTTTATCACGAACAAATAGTCATACACGGGTCATGTCTATGTGATTCTTTCTCGTTGGATTTAAAACACAAGTGTAATTGAAACCGGAAACTTAGGATGGTCACTTACTTCTAATCTGTTTTTTAACAACCAATAGTTGAATTGCAATTTGTTTAATTTAAAAACCAAAATACTAAAAATCTTGAATTCATTTTCTTGCACTAGATAAAGTAGTCAATTTAGTTTAAACCTTAGGTAGCACATATTCCATAAACTCACTGGGTTCGATACCCACGTACCGCTAGCTATTAGCAGTATTTGGATTAAATTTACGTGAGACATCGACATCAAGTCAAATTTTGGGGCCGTTGCTAGGGAGTAGTGCGCAACGTGTGTTATCTTTGATTGAGTTTAGTTTGTTATTTTTCCGGGTTTACGCTGGTTGTGTTAGTGAGCAGGTATTTACAGGTGCATGCATACTAGGGGCTCTCACAAGCTATCACCATTGGCATTTGATCCGGAGATCGAACGAACTTTGTGACGAAACAAGGTATTGCTACGCGAAAACAAAATTAGTGGTTGACCAACAACACCAATTTCACCACTTAACACCATGGATCAATTACCTACTACCACAAGCCAAACATCACTATCCACGCCCCCACCAGTTCTTACCACCTATCCTACTTCAACACATGAAGTTAACCCATCCAATGCCGCATCAATGGTTCCACCATTCTCATCCTTTTTCCCAACTTCCAGTCTATCATCCTCCACGCAACAACCATTACTAAGTCAAATTCCACCAAGTTTAACCATTGTCCATACCACCTCCACATTTCAACCACCAACCCAACCGGGTTTACATTATCCTTCCTCACAGTTTGTGCAATCTTCGGGTGTAGGAGGAGATGTGTTTGATGACGGGTATGAAGAAGAATTTGGAGGTTACGAAGAAGAAGGTTATTATGATGAAGGAGATGGAGGTAATTTAGGACCTCAAGGAGGAATGGGTTATCAATAAAGGCAACCTACGGGGTACAACAAATTCGTCCTCAAGGACCACCATTTCAACGACCAATGTCTCTACAACAAGTTCAACTTCAACATCAACATCAACAACAACAACCTCAATTTCAAAGACCGATGCATCAACCCCAATATCAACAACAAGTCACACCTCATGGGCTAAGACAAGGTCAAGCGGGTCGACCAAGAGTACCATTGGGTGCTCCGCGAAGACATCATCGAGAAGTAGTAAGGAGGATTGAAGCACATTTTAGGCCGGTCATCACTAATAACCCTTCTCCGGTGGTGATACCTCATCACCCGGACGGAAGGACATTTGTGATTAGAACGACTGCATTACAAAGTTTGTTGAAGTACAAGGGGCTAGCAACGGAGGAACCGTACTTCCATTTGGAAACCTATGATTCCATTTGCAACACTATTGGAGGGAAAGGCTTTTCATCGGATGATGTTAAATTGGTACTTTTTCAATTTTCTTTGGAAGATAAGGCAAAGAGGTGGTTTCATACTCTACCCTCCGCATCAATCTACACATGGGCTGATATGCAACGAAGATTATTAGAAGAGTTTTTCACAACACAAAAGACTAATGAAGCTAGCCGGAGCTTAAGAAGTTTTCAACAACAACCGGGTGAGATGTTCCATGAAGCATTTGAAAGGTATAACATGATGTTAAAAAAATGTCCTCATCATGGCATTGCACTTTGGGAATTGTTGAATGCTTTTCAAGAGGGGTTAAGTTCGGAAGATGCTCGTGACTTGATGTCCATCACTAGTGGTACTTTTGGCACAAACTTTGAGCAAGATGATTGGGCATTTTTGGAGCAAATGGCAGTTACATCTAAAAGAAAAGCACAATCTTCAAGGAGGGCGAGACATGTTATTACAAGACCCCAAGTATATGCGGTAGATGATGGAGGGGTACACGCCACGAATCTGGTATATGATGTTTGTACTAATTGTCATGAATTGGGTCATGCGGCGGATGTGTGTTTGGTGGGTGTGGATGAAGGTCAAGTAGAAGACGTGAATGTTATTCAAGAGGGGTGGTCATAATTTCAGTATGAACTCCAACACATACCACCCCGGGTTAAGGAATCATCCTAATTTTCATTATGGGAACCCGACGAATCAAGCGAATCCAAATTTCCAAGGAGCTCCACGAAATTTCATTCCCTGCCAACAATACAATCGAGGTCAAACTTCATCAAGTGGGAATGAAGTTATGGATATAATCCGGATGATGCAACAATATATGCAAAGGAGAAATCAATTGGATAACGCTCGGGCACAAAAGGATGAGATTCGGGACAAAGCCATTCAATCATTAACCACACAGATGGGACAGCTGGCTAGTGAGGTAGCAGCTTTGAAGCAACAGAATGGGAAACTTCCCAGTGATACGCAAACTAACCCAAAGAACATAAAGAACATACCGATTATCGGGGTTATTTCGTTCCTAAAAATGATATATGTTTAACTGCTTTTGTTGTTCATGTGAGTGGAAACAAGTGTCAAGAGAAGTGGAAGTGATGCAGGGGAACCATTTATCCCGATTCGAGTTGGAAAGTTCAAGATACACAAAGCATTGTTGTATTACGGAGCAGGGATGAACGTTCTCCCGGGTAGCCTGTACGACCAGTACCACTTTGGTCTGTTACACGAGATTGATAACATGGTGGTATTCGCGGATGCGAGTTGGAAGCAACCTCGAGGGGTTGTGAAAGACGTAGTGGTACAATTGGGTGAGTTTTACTACTCAGTGGATTTTATGGTGATTGACTACGCACGGTCGAAGACTTACAAGCAACCGCAGGTAGTGTTGGGTCGCCCATTCTTGTATACGGCAAACGCTCAAATCGATTGCAGAAACGTAATGGTCACCATGAACTATGAGAATCGTAAGTTGTACTTTAATGTGTTTTTAAAAACCATTCATTACGATATTGTTTATGACTTGAGTCACGCAGTTGCTACTAACGAACATGTTTCAAGTGTTAGCACAGTCATGTCAATTGCAAATGGTGTTGGTGTGTATAGGTCTGAGTTGAAGAACGGTGAAAATCAGGCAAGGAAGAAGGCGAGTGTGAGCAGGAGAGCGGGCAAAGGAAAACCACCCGATGGTGGGATTAGATGGGGTGATGAGGCTGAATTTGACCCCAATTGGCGTGAAACTGCAAACTCTCCAAGAAATTGGATGGAATATGGAGAGAAATGGAAAAGCAAGGGTTCATTTGAACCTCCTTGAGTACGTCAGATGGTGTTCTTCTTTTGTATATTATTGTAGACATTATTTTGTTTTGTTTATGGTTGGGTGGAAGGGTGGCGTATTGTGTTTGATATTTATGTCATGGGTTGTGGTGGTATTGGTGGTGTTATATGTGTTTAAAAAAAATTGAAAAAAAAGAAAGATGGGATTTGAGAGTGGAGCTATAGGTGAGGTTGAAGTAGCGTTAGTGATTGTTTCCTTCAAAACCATACATTAGGGTCAATGTATCTCAAGTGTGGGGATAGGGGAAATTTTTGGGATTCTGAAAATTTTTACACCAAGCCAAACAATTGTCAAATTTGAATATTTTACCTTAATCTGCATGACACATTGTTGTCCTTTTTTACCCTTTGTTGGTGAGTTTTTGAGCCACATGGATGCTTACTAGAAATTAATTCTTCGGTTTGAGTGGCAGTGTGTGATTTGTGTTAATAGAACTTGTGTAATATATGCTTGTCGAAACCTAAGTGTAACAAGTTTGTGAAGATGATAAGGGCATTTAGGTAGCCTCGTCTGGATGTGTGTTGAGTGTGGGTTTGGGGGGTTGGACCTCATAATATAAATATATGAGCTTGGTAGTGAGAGGGACGGGGGTTTGGTCATTAGTAGCCAAAACTTTGAGCTTTAAACCATTCATTTGTAATCCAAGCCTATGTCCTATAAAAATTCTACCTATTGATCGGCCCGGTTTAGAAGCTTAGTTTGTAGTGTTGATGTTGATGTGTTCTTTGTTTAATGTTTGTAGTTAAAGAAAAAAGAGAAAAAAAAGAAAGAAAGATGAAAAAAAGAGAAGGAGAAAGATAGTGAAGTTGTGTAAATAGTAGTTGGTGTTTTTGTTTGTTTGTACTAATAAAACCGGGTCGATTCAATGAGCTACATGCATATATATCCCACCAATTCTCACCCTAACACATAGCCTCGTTACAACCCGAAAGTCCTTTTGATTTGTAAGCATGTTAGGCGTTTTTGTAGGTGGAGATTTGATTATTACACAAGCTTATTGTCACACAATCACGCACTAGCATTGAGTGATCTAGCACAATCTTGCTAGTAACTTTTTGTTACCGAGAGGAGAGTTATTGTGAGGGGTCATTTGGTTTGATGGTTAATTGACAATTGGACGACATGTTTATGTTTAGTTTACACTTCGATCAATTTTAAGCTTGAAAAGGTTTTTGATGTGTTGCTTGGGACAAGCAACGTTTATGTGTGCGATGTGACGGCTGGTTCATTGGACAACCCTCAAGTGCTTTAAAACGATCAATATTCCGCACTTAGTTGGGTTAATTGTTATTATTTGATAACTACGGTGTATATGGCCTTGCAGGTACCGAAGAGCATAAACAAGCGGTTTTAACGTGCTTTCATGGGAGCTTGCACTTGGCTAAATGAAGACGAAGACTTGGAGAGTTGATAAACGAACAAAAATGGAAAATCTGCTATCCACCATAAGCTACGGTGGGCACCGTAGCTTATGGTGGTGTCCGATCCTTCTATGCACCGTAAGCCAGTCTCTTGGGGCCGTAAGGAAATTTTGACCACCATAGCTTATGGTGACCATCGTAGCTTACGGTCGTCAGCAACGAGAAAAGTATAACTGCCCGTAGCTTACGGTGAGCATCGTAGCTTACGGTGGTCAGCAGCGAGAAAATGTAACTACCCATTTTAACTCGGTTTCAATGGACTTTAGGCAGATCAATCATTGGAAACGTTTTGGCAGAGCTAGGAGGCAAATTTTGGTGTTCTTGTGGGTTCAAAACAATTTCTAAAAATTTACTTTTGTGTTTATGATTCATATGAACATAACAATTGAAGGTGTGATGATTTGCAAGACCATGAGTGGCTAAACTCATTGTGATCATCCTACGTTGAAGGTTTGCTTGAAAAAATTGTGTTTTGATTCTTAATTTCTAGAATAATAGACTTGCAATGTTTGTAGTTTATTATGGTGTTTGAATATTTGTTGGTAAATTGTTGATTGATGTTTTGATCTTAGCCTTAATCATACGTTCTTGGTGTCATTGACAATCGAGATATCACGGGAGGGTTTAGGGTTGGATATTGGTTAATTGGTCATCCGGTAACAACCTTGCAGCTTTGTAATCCAAGTACTTAGTTCGCTTTTATCACGAATAAATAGTCATACACGAGTCATGTCTATGTGACTCTTTCTAGTTGGATTTAAAACATAAGTGTTAGTTGAAACCGGAAACATAGGAAGGTTACTTGCTTCGAATCTTCTTTTATCAACCAATAGTTGAATTGCAATTTGTTTAATTTTAAAACCAAAACACCAAAAATCTTGAATTCATTTTCCTGCATTAGGTAAATTAGTCAATTTAGTATAAACCTTAGATGGCACATATTCCACATTCTCCATGTGTTCGATACCCACTTACCGCTAGCTATTAGTAGTATTTGAATTAAATTTACGTGAGACTACCACAATCACGTCAGACGTCAAACTCGCAACGGCTAGTTACCACTTGCAATGGTTAGTCCGTATCTAACGGAAATATGACATATTTGATTCATATCTTATCTGCCATATTTGGGGGCAATTGCTAGGGGCTAGGTTTTATAAAGTCTGGATCATGTATTCTGAGAACGGGTCTTGATCACTTATCCTTAGCGGATGGTGCAGGAAGTATGAGGATCAAGGATCCTTATTTTATCTTATGTTATCTAACAATTGTTCTCTATATTTCTAATGTTTGTATGCGGGTAATGGACGATGTGGACTTAGTCTTTGCTGGAATCTCGCCGAATATGCTTCATATAGAGCACGTGCTTAATGAAGAATAGCCGTTATAGAGGAACATGGGAGACTAGCATTTTACAGATAGTTAGTTAGTTAGATATTTTCTAATTATATCAGGGGATTTTAAGCTTGATTAGAACATACAATTCGTAGACTCACTACTCTCTCGAAACTACTTTCAAACGCACACAAGAATTCATTTGTATCATGCTCAATATCATCTGAAGTTGTACTTGTCTGTGAATTACTTGTTGAATATAGTTGGTGATTGGTAGTTTCCATCACCCGGGGTTTTTTTATGCTAGAGATCCTCTAGAGATCAAGGGCTTTTTCCTCGTACAAATCCTTGTGTTCATTGTCATTTACATTTCATTCATTTATCAATCAATCATTTGATATTTAAGCACACTACCTCACAAAATCAGATTTGGTTACATTATCCTTAGATTAATTTTTGACCAAAACTACAATCAAAGGATTAATGCGGTGGATGATGAGGATCATGAGGAAGATTACCCTAAAATAGTTTACTACTATTTTTCTATTGATGTTTCAGGTTAGCTATATGCTATACAGGATCTTGGGGACAAAGCACGATGGCCTAGGAAAAATGATAAGATCCTCGACAGGAAAGATAAATCAAAATGGTGTGCCTGTGACACCCGACTATTTTGAGTATGTACCGTACTAGTGTGACACGTGTTATGAATAAATAAATGAAATATTTTATTAAATTTGATGTTAATTGATGGTATTTGATGTGACGATAAATTAAATTTTATTAGAAATGATGTTGGCAACAATAACATAAACGTTTATCGCGTAACGAACAAAATGCGAAACGAACGTTGATGACCGCTTGAATAATGTTAAAATCCTAAAGATATTCCATTATAATTAAAATTCTATATTAATCATATTGGTGTGAAAAAATTAATTAAAACGCTTAAAATCCCTATTTTGCGAATTTTAGCGCGTACTACACATTACCGTGCGTATACTGTAAAATACAGACAATGCAACCAGTCTAGGCAATTAATATATATTTCAGAAATATTTTGGCGATTTTATTTTTATAAGTATGATAAAATAATTTAAAACACCATAAAATGCGAGATAAAATGCCCGGTAGCTAGTTAAATACATGTTTTTAGCCTAATATATAATATATGTGTATGCATAAGAGATGTGTGTTTACTGGGGACATAGGTGGCGGCTCTAGAGCCCACATTTTCTTCTCTTTTTCCAAGTGTTGGCCTACCACACATTTATAATCATCAAACCTTCTAAACACTCCACCATTTACAACTTCCAACACCAAACAACATCATATTCACTCTCTCTCTCTCATTCTCGGCCGAAACCATCTCCCTACAACTTCCATTTTCAAATTTTTGAAGCTTTCTTGAAGATCCTAGTTCATTTCAAGGTTTTCCAAGTTATTTTGAAGACCCAAGGGTGATTTCAAGGTGATTCCAAAGAAGAACAAGCTCCATATCATCAAACTTTATCAAAAACCCATCAAAAATCTTGAAGGTATAAACTTACTTTTAAAACCATGTTCTTGATTCTTGGTGATGATGGTGATGGAAGGTTTCTCTTGATCTTGGAATTATTCACAAACTTGAAACTAATAATAAATGGGTTTTTCATCAAAATAAAAATGGAAGTATGTGTGTGTGTATATGTGCCATGAATGTGTGTGTGTGTGTATATATATATATAGTGGAGAGTTCAAATGAGAAGAAAAAAATTGTAAGAATAAAAAGAATAACTTTTAAATCATTAGAAATTCTCCATTTACTTCATTTAATGTGCGTATTTAATATTATGAAAAAGGGCATATATCCATAATTGTCATTAATTAGCTAATTAATTAAACTTCTAACTAATTTTTTTAATATACTTTTTCAAGATAAAATAATTTATGGTGAAGGACAATTTTCGACATGTGTAGGATAAATTTTAGTATGTGTAAGATAAATTTTGAAATGTGTAGGGTAAATTTACATGTGTGTAGGATAAATTCCGATAAATATAAGATATATGTAGGATAAATTTTGAAATGTGTAGGATATAATGTTTTTTATTAATGAGAGATAACATAATTAGTGAGAGGAGTTATAACTGTTTAATTTTTTACTATTATGCACTTTCTTCTTTTTCTTCTCACATACAATTTCTTCTTAAATGAACCTTCCCCTATATATATATATATATATATATATATATACATGTTAGAGTTGTGTTTTGATTTTTGTTAAATCTTGATTAATGTGATTCATGGAAGATGGATGCATGCATGATTAAAATGGGTTTTTATATAAAGTTCATATATTAAAGATGTGTGAATGGGAGATCGGCTCCTCCGATGAGCAACCGGTCTGATCTAGCTCAACTAGCAGAGGCGGAATTCATTGCTAGAGAGGATGACAAACGAACACGTGAGATCTTACTGTTTAACTGCTCTGAATGTATTGATTGACGTGCAAAGTACAAGGCAAGTAAACAAATCAGCAAGGCTTCACCGTACTAACTGAACTAACACCTCTAGCTCTGACACAACACTCCTCTATTTATAGATCGACATGACTTGCACTTGAGTGTGTGAAACACAGAATGTGACTTGTGCGAGTGGTTGCCTCGTACGAGTGACAGAGTGCCACTCGTACGAGTCATCTACAAAATATAAAACAAACAATAACATTTATACATATGACGTTTAAGCCCTATATACAATAATGATATATCCTAGACGTAGGCAATATACATAATGCACCAACAAACTCCCCCTTGGATGTTGCCTCAGTCTTGATAGTCTTCAAAAAATCTTCATATGATTTGACGCTTAACGACCAAAAAACCCCTTTGGTGGCTTGTGACGCTCCTCAAAAGCTATTGGCGTTTGATCTATTGGAGGAGGTCGGTTCACTGTATTGCCAAACCGAAAACTTCTCAGCGATGCTACGCGAGTTCGCTCAGCAATCCTAGCTTCCTTCCTTTCATTCTTCTTTTGCTCAATTTCCTCTAGCTTCCTCCAAGAAGTGTTCCATGTCGTTCCTGAATGTATATCATTGTCAAAGCAGACATTAACAATCTTCTGAAACTGGAGTGCTTGCTCTTTATCTTTCTCTTCGTAGTTGATCTTGTTGTAGAACAAGCAATCTATATCTTTCTTTGTACAATTTACTAGCCACATTTGGTCTAGTACTCGAATGCCACGCCACAACCCATAACTGCGTTTGTGTGCTATGACGGCTTCGGTTAGCTCCTCTGTTATCTTCCACGAGTCATCATCAGGGTGCACGCAAATTACAGCCTCTCCTGTATTGGAATCATAGTGCCACCACTTGAAGATTTTGTGGAAATCCTGCTCCATCTGTATCATAGGCATATTCTTCATTACTTTTGGCCTCTTTATGATGAGCATAACATCCTTCTCTTTAGTCACTGGATCTATCTTTGTAATACGTCTCGGAAAGTGAGGTTTCCAGTGTATAAATCCATGTGCAGCTTCAAGCTTAATCAACTTCCATAGCCTTTGGTCGTGAAATTTCATCTTCAGATTTATCGTCTTTGTTTGCACCAGCTCTTTGATGTCCCAATAAGGCAAGGATTTGATGTCGCTCAAATATTTAAAGTACTGGATTCCAAACTCTCTTTTGATCGCGTACACGTTTAGTTCTTCAATCCAACCCCGGTTATAATGTCCTCTAGAGAGATATCTGCGTCACGTGTAAAGAACGCTAGAGGACGTTTGAACTTCCACTTGACTGGTGAACTCTTAAACCACTTCTTCTTCATTTCAGCAATTTCAGCTCTATTCAACTGTTGAGGAATTGTTCCCTGCTTAGCAGCTTCTTCAACTTTACGCTTCAGAATATCTGCATTATCTACTGCAAACAGTTCAGTAAAAGTTGAGGAGTCATCTGTACTCTGATCAACAAGATTAGAAACATCGTCATCAGAATCATCCTCCACGACAACTCGATCATAATCATCAGCCTCTTCAACGTGTTCGAATACATAATCGCTTGGCTTGAAAGCACTAATCTCGTTCAACTCATCTTCGAAATCAAACTCAAACTTTTCTTATCCACGCATAACATTTCAGCAATCTCTTCCTTAAAATAGTTGTGGATAAATTCTCCCTACTCAACATCATGCTCAAGATAAAAGATCTTTGGTTTCGGCACCACAGGAACGGTAGATGTATTAATTACCGAGAAGATTCCTGCCTGCTGAGCATCAGAAGTTCCTTCAATTATGTCCTTATCACCTTCCTCAATTGTTTGGTTCACGGAGTTGTCAAGATACACAGAATGATCAATCTCTTCATTTAGACTAAACTCTATTACATAAATACCCGCACCACCTACATTATCATCATCATCACTGTTATCAGAATCAGAATCACCAGATAGCACATCATCTAAATCTTCATCTTCTTTCTCAGCATCTTCCTCAAATTCTTCAACCGCTGGCTCAATCTCTTTTTCTAACTTTTTCTTCAATAACCATTCGTGGTGTCTCACAGAAAGATCTGACATGTCAATATCCACATCCCTAGGTTTCCCTATCAGCACAAACTTGTTCGACACTTCATACAACACGATATTTGTGATAACTGGCGCAGATTCAGCTTCTGGCACAGTTTCGACATTCACGGGATCCTTTACCACTTTCGCTTTTCCTTTGCCTTGTGCATCTGATAGTTCTTTAGCAAGACGTTCTCTTTCAGCAACACGTTCTCTGGCCTCTACACGTTCCATTTCATCTATCTCTACAGCTATATTAACTCCCAACTTTTTCGTCAGAATTTTCTCAAACAAATTCATTCTTCTATCACTTCTGAGCCTTTCCTCTTCGTATTCAGCCATTCAGAGTCGTAAATGTTCATTCTCTGACACAATGCTGGCGAGCATGGCTTCTAGTTGTTTTTTATCTTCATTAAGCACATTAAGATGCTCTTGTAACTCCGCAATGTTGACCGTGTTTAACAAGACTTGTTTTTGTAGCTCTTCAACACGCGGGTCATTAAACATGTCTGTAATAAAGTCTTCACCCCCTGGAATGTCTCCAAAATCAAAGTCGAAATCAAATTGAGACTGGGGCTGCGAAGTATGCGGTGGCGGCTATGGTGTAGCCTGTCGTGGTGTTGGTTGTGGTGGTGGCTGAGGAGTAGCCTGTTGAGGTGGTGATTGTGGTGCAGATTGTCTTGGTGGAGATGGTGGAATTTGCGGAGTTGGTTCAACAACAACCCCTTCTTCAATCGACTGCTCTTGCACTGTCTCCTTGGCTTTAACAGTAGGAGACTCAGAGCCTCTAGCTGCTTGGCACTTGAAACGTCGTGTCTTTTTCTTTGCTGGTGTGCGTACAGGAGTGTCATAGTCTAAACCCGAAGGTGTATAAGTAGAATCATCCTCACCTGCCGCTTTGTGCTTTTTCTCTTTAGCTTTTCTCTTTTTCTCTGCCAGACGCTTTGCTTCTATCTTTTTGGCTCTCTTTCTTTCACCTGCTCTTCTATCTTCTGAATTAGTGCTAGAAGATGAAGCTTCTTCAGCCACTGTATCTCCACCAAAAGCTTGCCTTTCAATATCTGCAGCAATATCTTCAATATTTTCTTCAATTTCTGGTTCATCTCTTAACCCAAAACTTTCAGCTGCTAGCCTTTTCTTTTGAGGTGCAGAAGTAGAAGATATAGATGTCGCTTTTCTCTTTGAACCCGTTTCTCCGTCTTTCACATACCAAGAACTACGCTTAGCAACAAAACCATCTAGAACATTCAACTCCTCACTCTCATCCCCACTCTCTTCCTTCCTGTAGGTCCACCTGCGGATGGTGTTAAACTAGTTCCTTGTTCATATGACACACACACAAGTGCGGAATCCAAGTGTGCATGCAACCAAAGCAAAGTAAAGAACACAGGGTAACCAAAGATTCACTATCTTGATTAATGATTGAGAACAAGTACAAACATATATACACAATGTTCGTATGACTCAAACAGACTTGCTATGTTCTTGTGTCTTCCTCTTCAGAGATAACCAACTCAAAGGGTAACAAGCTCTCTGGGCTGACCAACTAGCTAGCTAACTTTCACGAGCAAGTTCACTAGTTTTCAGGCAACCCGTTTCTAAGAGGTACATGTCTGCTTATATAGTGTCCGTCTAGATTCGTACGAAACACAAATCCAGACATATGGAACACACTATTTCACACGAGTCACAACTCAAGGATTTTTGTACGAGTCAACTGTTTCGTACGAAATGCTTATTTAGTACGAAACAAGTAACACACTTGTTACTCATATTATTTTGTACGAATCATGTGATTCGTACGAATTCTTTGACTCGCACAGAATCCATATTTCTGGAGAATGTGTGTAGACTTGACGTTTCCAAGACTTATCAGTATGCACACATGCAACTAATTAACAGTACAAGCTAAGATGTCATACTAGATCAAGATAGAAGGATATCTCGATCTATTCGACACAACTAAACCTATATAGACACTTGAGCAAAGACCGTGCAATTACCATTGTAACTAAGAACAAGCGACAGACACAAAACTGTATCAACAAACTCCCCCTTGGTTTTTGCTTGGTCTTCGGTCTTCGGTCTTTGGTCTTCACATAGAATGGTTTGGAGTATCAACAAACTCCCCCTGAAGATCTGCTATTCATTGATAGATCTGATATCTAATGATTAGGGCATCAGGTCTTCGAACTTCTAAGAAACTTTAAATCTTTCTTGTTTCCTTTTCTAACTTGTCAGATTTCTTCGTTGCTGGTCTTTGTTCATGTTCTTTTGTATCAATCTGTACTCAATAGACAAATATAATTAGAACACAACTTTCTTAGGGGATACACACGAAAGACTTATCATAAATCTTCGTATGATTGTATTCCCTGAATGAGATACACACACTTGTATGAATTCCAACAGCATATTTGAGAAAAAACAAGTGACCAAGTCAAAACAAATGACTAGGTTCATTCGTATGAGATACACATACTCAAACAAATTTCAGATTTTGGTTTTCTTTGATGGATTACTTGTTGCAAGATATTACTTTATGAAGTTGCGATATCAAACAGATGGTTTTCTGGCGTATCTTGGTAGAAAATATCGAGTATCAACTTTGGCTAACTTTCAAAAAGTAATTACATAAGCAACTAAGTAAACTAGACATAAAATCAAAATATACAGATACACAACATTCTTTTTCGAGTTTCAAGGAAAAAGAATCATACCAGGATTTTAATCTTTGTCAAAAACAATATTTGGTTTTCAAAATTAAACAGATAAGTATTCAACTATGATTATCGGTATTGTTGTCCACGTAAGCTCAGACTTATCAGATGTAATCATGATTAGGAGATATGATTAAGGTATGGATTTATACTTACTAGTCGGTGTTCAACCACATCACGACACATTCCCGTATCAAGATATGCACGAGAGAAAATCTTACCGGTGAGTATACTTCTTTATCATCTTTTTGACGTATATGAATGATGTGAGATACTTATTTTTGATTGAAAACAAGCCATTTGTGATTTAATCACTTATTGATGAGGAACTTGATTTTCATATGTATGCAGGGCACAGGAGTAAGTCCGTGAACAGGTTAGTACCATCGTACCGACAAAGAGACGAACTTAGCTCCCGCATAAAGCTGTGATATTTTATCACTTATTTTGGGGATGTGATATTTTTATCACTTATTTGATGGTCGAATGCAGTATGTACACCTATGTATGATATCATGGAAGTTCTAGACTTGCGCCACCGTTATTTTTCGGCAAAAGATTCAACCATGATACCCAAATGATAAGCCAGCATAAAGACCGTATATCTCAGAACTTCGGCACTCTATCAAACAAAATTTCGGTACCAAGACCATATGCCAATGAATGGTTCCCACCTGGCGTTCTGTCTGTTAGGTTTATATCAACCTGCACATTTTAGTCTGATTGTGAGCCTACCGATACATCATTAGTAAAGCTACTTATCAATCTTATTTCTATGCTTTTGACCATTTCTGACAGATTTACTGGTGAATTTCATCATCTTCAACTTATCCAAGAAACTCATTTTTGATTTTTCTAATGTTTTTGTATTTTTCTGAATTTTTCTCCCCCTTAAACAAAGAAGGTAATAAAAGACATATTTTTGTATTTTCTTGAAATTTACTCCCCCTAAAATATAAAACTGAAAATCTTTTTGTAGTTTTAGATTTAAAAAAAAGATATACAAAAATAGTTAGCCATGGTTGAGTTACTCGGGTTTCACCTTGATGCCATTGACCAAAAGTAGATAATCAAAACGTGATTTATCAAGCGCTAAGAAGATTATGATCAATTTGCCGCACATAATTGATCTTATCAAAACTCACAACACCATTGGAGAATTCTCCAGTGATGTATCCACTTTTATCACCAGCAAAAGCAACATAACCACTCCTAATTCTTTTCACATCATATAGGAGTCGCAAGTCGCCCGTCATGTGCCTTGATGCTCCACTGTCAACAATCCAGTGACTGTTTACAGTTCCTCCTGGAACACCCTGCACATTGCACAAACAAGATTAGTTTGAGATGGGGACCCAAGCCTTAGTGGTCTTGGGTCGTCCCTTATCATCAGGAAATGTTATCTCAATTTCTTGATGATTAACAAACTGAGAGCCTCCTTTTGAACCATCACCGGTCTTCTGTTTCCAAGATCCTTATTTATTACAAGATTTACTATTATTTACAGTTTTAACAGTTTCTGGTTTTGTTGACTTTGAAGATCTTTGATCCTTTTTCTTAGAATCCGATTTTAAAGCTTTCTCAACTGCTTTTACTTGTTTACGTTTTTGTTTTGATCTTTAATGATTCGTTTATCTTGTGTCAGAGAAACATGTTTACGTTTGCAAGTTGGTTCATGAGGGGTTTTCTCTATACATCTTGATTTGTCTGGATTTTGACAATCCTTTATAATGTGTCTGAATTCTCCACATTTGAAACAAGTTCTCCTTTCAACAAAACTAGGAGATCGTGTTTCTCGGCTTGATGTTGAATTTGTGGATCCTGAGCTACTGGGTTCATTTTCATTACATCCATCAGTGTGTTGGGTTTAATTGTTTTGACTATTTCTTTTCAAAATCTTAACTTTCTTTACAAAATCAACATTAGATTTTCCTTGAAAAGTTTCGACTTTATCAGTACCTTTAGAACTTACAAATTTAACAGTTTTAGCCTTTTTCTGGTAACGAGAGCCTTTTGCTTCAACCTTTGGTTGAGAAGTTGTGGGCTTTTCAACTCGCTTCCAGTCTTTTTCTTTTGAAGCGGATAATGGTTGTGATTTGGTTGACTTTTTCTCCTCTAAAGGTTTGGTTGTTGACTTTTCAAAAACCTGATCTATAGAGATTGGATTTACGTTTTTAATTGGAAAATCTTTTTTTGAATAGATTTTCTTATCTCCAACCAAAGTATACAACACATTATCTACTTCTTGTGTAGACACACTTGTCTTCACATATTTATTAGGAACAGTCTCTGGATTCTCAACAGATTGAGTACTAGGATATCAGACAATTCTACTCTTTTCCTTTCATCAAGAGGCTGATCCTGATCATCATTTCTTGATTCATCATCTGATGTATCATCCGCTTCTTCATCAGATGATGAACTTTCTGGCTTGCTTGGTTCTTGAGAGGAATTGTCTAGTTTGAACCCTGACCCTGCTGCGAATTCCTCAAGATTCAAAGGTACAGAGGGTTCAAAACGAGGCATCTCCTCTTCATCAGGCATTTTGTTATAGTTGTGTTTCATTGGGGGTGGACACGACTTATACCCTATGCATTGAGCATCTCACTTTAGTTTTTGAACTTCAAAAATATGATCAAGCACATATTAGGAGTTAGAATAACTTTCCAATTTGCGTTTGATCGAATCATATTCGCATTTGGCGATGGCTAACCCTTTCTTTGTTTCTTCTAGGAGATTAATGTAGTTATTAATTCCTGTCTGTTTATTCAAAATTGTTTTTGTCAATTCAGAAACACTTTTCTTAAGGGTTTTATTACAGATTTGAATTCTTTTTCATTTCTAGTTAGCGCTAAATTCGCCTCTTTGCATTTTGATAGTTCAACAACTAAATTCTGATTATGACGGTTTCATATTTTATTTTCAATTCAACACAGTCATTGCAAACAGTAGGAGGTTTAGAATTTACCTGTTTTGAAGAACCTTCAACATTTTTCATAAAGGCAGTGTGATGAAGAAAAGCTGCATCATCTGTAGAGAGTGTCTCTGTCTCTGTTTCCACAGCTTCTGCATTCCTCGTCATGCCTACCTTTTCAGATTTCAACATCTCAGCTTCACTCAGCAATTCTTCAACTTCAGCATCACTTCCTTTCTTCTCACTAGAATCAGATCCATAACCATCTGAACTTCAACATTCTTCATCAGAACTACCAGCACCCCCAGATGTATCATCATTATTTTGAGTGTTGATGTTGTGATCATGCTTGTTTTGATCCAAGATCCTTGCATAGCATGCAGTTCTTCTGTTGTTCTCTGTTCCCAACTGTACTGACGAATCGCATCCTTCATCAGACTGAACTACCATAGCTCTATGTGTGTTTGAAGGTCCTGATTGATTGGTATTGTTAGAGTTGCCAACAACTACTATTCTTCTTTCATTGTTGTACTGTGATGTGTTGGATGGTTGAGACTGATTTCAAAAGGGGTTGTGATTTCCTTCTTTGCTGGGTCTTGTGCATTCCCGCTTAAAGTGACCTCTTTCTCCACAGTTGAAGCAAGTAACGGCAGTTTTGTCAAAGCCGTATTTTGTATCCTTCTTGCTTTCCAAACTGGTTCTACCCGTTCTTCTCATATAATCCTTCGCTCTTCTCACAGCACTTGCAAATGCCCACTTGATGTCCATCAGCCCCATTTCATCTCGGTCAATTTGCTTGTAGTCTTCGTTCGTCAAATTGGTGTTCCCTATTTGACCTACAACTAAACCACAATATGCACTGACCGTGGTATTTAGAAGTTCCGTATGTTCCTGTGCAACTTCAACGTTAATTTTGGAGAGATTTGACGTGTCAAGTTTGACAGTGTTGGGATTTGCCGATTGACTGTTGCTACCATAGAAAGCTTGTTGAAGAGCTGGCTGTGGAGCTTTATGCGCTAAATCCCTTGGCTGTGGAAGGAATTCTTTCGGATCAAAAGTCTGTCCATAGGCTTGATTACTCGAACTTGTAGACTGACTTGTTTGAACTGGTTGGGGTAGAAAAGGGTTCACGTTTGACACAAACGCGGTTTGCAGCTTTGGTTGCTGACTTGAGCTTGTACCTGCATTTATACTTCCAAAGTACAACTCAGGGTTTTGTGGAGCATAGACTCGTTGTGCCTTCCGGAGTTCTTCTTCATTCTTGTTCTCCAGTTTCTGCACAAATTCATAAATACTTATTGAGTCCAAAACACCTGTATGTTTCAATAGATCAATAAATTGACCCCATTTGGAGGTAAAGCATCAGCAAATCGCATCACAATCTCTTGTGGTGTTGCTAACACTTTATACGAGTACATCTCACTGAGAAGATGATAAAACCGAGTGGTCATATCATTTAAGGTTTCGTTCTCCATGAACATGAAACCTTCAAACTCTTTCTTGAGCAGATCATGCCGAATCTTCCTGGTAGCAGCGTTACCTTCACCTCTTGCTTCCAAAGTGTCCCACAATTTTTCATTGTAGTACAATACACAAACTGATGATAAATGTCTTTATGCAGAGCTTGTGTGAGGATAGCAAATGCCTTTTTTTCTAGATCGTAAGCTTTCTTGTCACTTTCGACTAGATTGGCCAATGTGGTTGGATTTGATCCAGCTTCTTCACGTGCTTCATTGTAGGGGGTAGTGAAACACGTCCACAATTCTGTGTTCTGTCCAAGAACATGTGTATGAAAACGACTTTTCCAGGAAGGATAATTGTTCATATGTTTTAGCTTGGAAGGACGGTTGTTACTCCCTGTTTCACTTTCGCTCATTAACAGAGTTTGGATGCTTTTATTTTGATTTGCAACACACGCCCATTGATTTGCAGAGATCATTGCTGTATGTTGTGGAATCAAAGATTTTACCCATGATGTTGCGGAGCTTTGTGAAGACTCCTGATTTGAGCTTGAACAACTCCAATCCCACGGGTTAGAACTCATTATATTTTCTTGTTTTATGAAAAAATTAAAGGTTTAAAGTTTCAAAATTATAATTACCTTTTAAAAATTCACAGATCTGAAAATATGACAAATTCTTAAAATCACAAAGCTTTGAAAAACACGAGAAACAAACAGATTCTGTTTCATGCGTGACACCTGTTTCGTGCGAAATAGGTGTTAAGAACTGATCAGATGTTTCGTGCGAATGAGATGTTTCGTGCGGATCAGATGAATAGCACTAATCTTTTCAGTCGCACCAAATGTTTTATTCAGCGTTTTTCAGAGGAATCTTTTCAGAAATGGTTTGGTAAGAAATTTCCTTTCTTGTGTAGACTTGCTTTTTTGAAAATACGTGTTGTCTTACCCACTTTTAGTTAAAACACAGATTTTTAACAGTCCACATTCCAAGTCCAGATCCAAGTCAGAAAATGTCAAACCTATCAAAACTAATCAGATTCAAAATTTTGCAGATTTCTTCTTCAAGGGTGTTCTTCAGAAAAATTTTACCATAAAATTTTATGTATGCAACAGATTTTAACCAAGTTTTAAGTTAGTTATCTATCCAAAACTTTAGTTTTCTACTGGAGGCTCAAGAACACTTCAGAAATCTTCAAACTAGCTCAGACACAACTAAGCCCGGTTTTGAACAAGGAAAGAGCCAAAGCTCTGATACCACTTGTAGGTCCACCTGCGGATGGTGTTAAACCAGTTCCTTGTTCATATGACACACACAAGTGCGGAATCCAAGTGTGCATGCAACCAAAGCAAAGTAAAGAACACGGGGTAACCAAAGATTCACTATCTTGATTAATGATTGAGAACAAGTACAAACATATACACACAATGTTCGTATGACTCAAACAGACTTGCTGTGTTCTTGTGTCTTCGTCTTCAGAGATAACCAACTCAAAGGGTAACAAGCTCTCTGGGCTGACCAACTAGCTAGCTAACTTTCACGCGCAAGTCCACTAGTTTTCAGGCAACCCATTTCTAAGAGGTACATGTCTGCTTATATAGTGTCTGTCTAGATTCGTACAAAACACAAATCCAGACATATGGAACACACTATTTCACACGAGTCACAACCCCAGGATTTTTGTACGAGTCAACTGTTTCGTACGAAATGCTTATTTCGTACGAAACAAGTAACACACTTGTTACTCATATTATTTCGTACGAATCATGTGATTAGTACAAATTCTTTGACTCACACAGAATCCATTTTCCTGGAGAACATGTGTAGACTTGGCTTTCCAAGACTTATCAGTATGCACGCATACAACTGATTAACACATACAAGCTAAGATGTCATACTAGATCAAGATAGAAGGATATCTCGATCTATTCGACACGACCAAACCTATACAGACACTTGAGCAAAGACCGTACAATTACCACTGTAATTAAAAACAAGCGACATACACAAAACTGTATCAACACTTCCTCCATTTTCCCGGATCTGGAGCAATGTAATCTTTATCAACAATAGCACCAAAAACTGGCTTAGCATTTGGGAATGTCTTTAAGTGCAAATTCATATTCTTGAGAGTTGAGACATCCATATGTTCAAGCTTTAACACATCATCCTTTTTCTTCTTCAAATTCGGGTGCAGGTGATCTAGTAGCATCTGTATAAACCGTGGATACTGTAGGAACTTTTCCCTCTGTATATTCTGCACCATCTGTGTAAATATAACCTTTGAAAAGTTATATGGCAGATTTAGAACCAATGCAGTAATCATACACATTTGGTAATCGACCAAATCATCAAACCCTCCTTTGCGATGACCCAATGCATGAACAACAACGTGAGCTATATAACGAAATGGAACACTGAGGTTTCCTTTCTTTAAAGGTGCGGCGTTTACAAATCATGCGTAACCCATACGGTGAAAACAACCTTTACCATATACTCCGAAAACCCTGTTGGATCGTCTTATTATCTTTAAAATCCAAAACCTTCTTGACCAAATCTTCCATAATCTTAACCTGTATATCCTCATCGTCTATATTCACAGCTGAAACTATCGCATTCTCTTCAGCATTAAACTCTGCCGCGTCCAAAAATATTCGACATGAGATCTATATGTTGTATGACGATCAGTAAGCGCTTTGGTAATCGGGATTCTGCTCAGAAAATCTAACACATCTTGATAAGCAGCAATCTCCGGAGTAGATTTGTCAAGAAAACAACAGATATTATGGAATAGAGAGAAGGATGTTTTCTTGACCTGTACACAAAGAGAATACAAAGCATTAGAAAAATTTCCAAAACTTTCAACTTACAAGATCATTCGTATGAATCATACATCCGTATGAGTCAATACTTAGAAAATTTTTCAAGTTTGGATCAAATCATCACTCGTACGAGTCACTAGTTCGTATGGGTAACTAAGACTTAGACATTTTTCAAGAATTTTGATCAAACTCTTTTGTACGAACAACACTTCGTACGAGTCAATAATACTTAACAATTTTAAAACTCAGCTTGTACGAGTGGTCCTTCGTACGAATCGTAAACCGTACTAAATAACACCAAGTTTAAACCGAACTTAAAACGTGTGGTTTTTAACAAACTGATAGTTGATTTATAGGCTATTGGGGCCGATTTTGACGATTTTAAGTTCAATTTTAAGTTTTACCAGTCCAATTTCCCTAAATCTACGTTTTATGTTCGTTTGGTCTAAATCCGGGCTAAGAACAGGCAATAGTACTTTTCCCATCGAAAGAGGTGTGCGTATCAACCTCCCCAATGTAATGATACACGGTATATGTTAAGAAAACTCTAAGTTTAGAACTAGTTCGCACAAAATACTCTCTCAGTCGCACAGTAACATAAAGTTGGCTCGTGCGAATCAGAAGGCCTTTTATACTAGTTTAGTGTCATGCGTACAAACCAGAGGCTTGTGCGAATGAACACCAACAGTCATTCGTATGAGTTAGTGATACTCGTACGAAACAGTTCTGAAACTTTTTAATTGATTTTTTATGCAATATTTTTTGTTTAAAACCCACTCAGTTAACCAAGTCCAAGTTAATGACACTGGTTTCCTGATTTGCCTACCAAGTCCAAGTTAATGACCTTGGTTGACCATGTTTGACCAAAACATATTTATTTTAAATTGTAAAGTTTAAAATTAATGAACTTTATTGACGTTCAAGTAAGTAATTCGTTTAAGATTAGCTCCCAACCCATGGTTTTTACATTTCCTTCAGCAAGACGTCGCCATGACTTCAACTATCAGTGTTTATATCATCAGTATACTAAAACAAACTAAAAAGCTAAGGACACTGAAAATCTTTTTAGGTTTTGGAATTTTTTGACAAGAAATACCTAGTAAAGATACATATTTTTTTGTGAGTTTTGTGATAAGAGGATCATATCAAGTAAATAAAAAAATCACCAGTACCGTTGATCTTGGTATACTCATTAAGCTTTTAACCAGATTTAACTAGATTGCCAATATACTAATCCACTTAAACCTCTTCTCGTTTCTCAACTGTTTCATGATATGTTAAGTAATATTAGGAACATGAAATAACTGTGTGTCCCATCTCAGAATATACTCCCGTATCAAGATTCCCAGAATTTCATTTCACAGGTGAATATATCCAATTGATATCTGTAAAGGGGTGAATTGCGAGACCTTGATAGCTCAGGTTAGTACTACCATACACACAAAGAGATGAAGGCTCGTCTTTAGGTGATGTTCCTTAAAGGAACCTTTTGAACTGCAGATGTCACAAAGTTTATGACATAATCATTTTTGATGCAGCTTTTGTAGGCGAATAACGCGTAAAGTATTATACAAGTTCTATGCCATTGCTGACGCAAAATCAGATGAACTCGGATAATACCCCAAATTTCGGTTAAATATAAAGACCTAGAATCATAGAATCTGGCATTCTCTCAAATGAAATTTCGGAATACTAAGTCCATATATCTGAGAGATGTTAACCCACAAGTTATTCAGTTTTTCATTTAGGTTTATATCTTGATAACAATTTACTAAACGAGTGAAGCCTATTAGCACATCTTCAGTAAGACTTGTTTAATTACTTGTTTAACCATTCCATATCTTTAGCATATTGTGACTATCATATTTATTATAATATGATTCCTTTTTTTCACAGAAACTCTTTCTGACTTTTATAATGTTTTTGTATTTTCCCAAAATTTCTCCCCCTAAAATCAAAAACATATTTTTGGTTTTTAGAGTTATTAAGAAAGAATGTACTAAAAAATTCGTCAAACCGATGAGAATCACGTGAAGTCGTCGTCATCCTCAAACTCAACCTCATGTATATCCCCTGATGTCAGATTTTGTAAACCATTTAATTTTAAAAGATTTTTTAATCTTGTACGATCAAAGGCTTTGGTATAAAAATCTACTTTTTGGTCATCGGTGTGGATTTTTTCAATTCTAACCAACTTTTTCTCGTAGCAATCACAGATAAAGTAGCGTCGAATCTCAATATGTTTGGTTCGAGAGTGTTGGCATGAGTTTTTAGTGATATCGATTGCAGCCTGGTTATCTACATATATTGGCGTATCAAGAAATTGCAGTACGAAATCTCTCCTCTGCTATTGAATCTAGAGAATCTGAGAACAACAGCTGGATGCTGAAACGTATTCAGCCTCACTGATAGAGAGAGCGACCGCGGTCTATTTCTTGTATTGCCACGTTACCAAACGAGTTTTGAAGAACTGGCAACCAGCCATCGTAGATTTTGTGTTAAGTTTGCAGCAGCCGAAATCAGATTCCGAGTAACCCGCAAGATTGAAGTCGTCGTGTCTAGGGTACCACAAGGCAATGCTTGGAATCCCTTTAAATATCTCATGATACGATTGACGTCAAGCAAGCGCAAATCTCTTGGATTGGACTGATAACGGACGCACATACACGTTGGATACATGATATCGGGTCGAGAAGCAGTGAGATACATCAAGGATCCGATCATGGAGCGGTATAATGTCTCGTCAACTTTGACTATCTGGACAAATGCCATGATTAGGAGCTAATGGGGTTGATGCTGATTTAACTCCTGCCATATGGAATTTCTCCAATATGTCCTGAACATACTTCGTCTGATGGATGAAGATACCATCAGGCAACTGATAGACCTGAAGTCCTAAAAAGAACTTCATCTCCCCCACCGCGGTCATCTCAAATTTGTGCTTCATGACTTCTTCAAAGTCTTTACACAGCTTGTCATTTGTCGATCCGAAGATGATATCATCCACATATATCTGTACGATAATCAAATGCCCATCCACTTCCTTTGTAAAAAGGGTAGAATCTACGGTTCCTTTGATAAAGTTGTTGTCTGTAAGATGTCATGACAACATTTCAAACCAAGCTCTCGGGGCTTGGTGTAGACCATATAAGGCTTTGTTTAGAAGATAGACTTTGTCTTTGTGCATTGGATCAACGAACCCCGGTGGTTGGCCGACATACACCTCCTCTTTTACTTTCCGTACAGGAAAGCAGATTTAACATCTAAGTGGTAAACCTTGAAACCTTTCCAAGAAGCAAAGGAAAGAATATGCTGATTGCTTCAAGCGACCGGGGTATAGACTTCTGTGTAATCTATCCCTTCTTGTTTATGAAAACCTTGTACGACAAGTCGAGCTTTGTTTCGGACTATGATAGCCCTATCATCATGCTTGCACTTGAAGACCCATATAGTGTTTATCTTTTTGTGATGATCTGGTAAGTCAACAAGCTTCCAGACTCCCAATTTCTGGAATCGATGTAATTCCTCTTGCATTGCGTCCACCCAGCTCTCTTTTTTCAACGCGTCTTTCAAGTTCACCAGTTCTACCTGAGAAACAAAACAACTATTAGAAAGCCTGGTTTGAAGTGGAGCAATACGAGTATAAAAACAGCTTAGATCCTTGTTGATCTGATTGCGAGTTTGCACTCCCGTTTGTAAGCTGCCAATAATATTCTCCGAAGGATGATATGAAAGCGTCCTCAGCGTCACTTCACTTGGTACATCTACTTGTGTTTGAAAATTTGTGATGACTTCATCCACAACCGGTACAGACGATGAAGCTTCATTCCTGATGTTTGATTGATCAGCTTGATTATTCAGGAAGCTTTCAATCTGCTCAGATCCTTCATCGGAACTAGATCCTCCATCATTGAAAGTTAGTTCCCGATCAGAGTCGGTATTTGGCTGTTGCTGGGCAGATGATTCAGCAGTGTGGACAATTGGTACAAGGACAGAGTCTTGAAGAGTAGTGCTCAGACCTACATCAACATGTTAGACGCAGGAAGTGACGGGGAAATCACTAGTGGTCTGGTAACTTGTTCTTGTTTAGATATTTGATGCTACTGAAAAAGAATAACAAGTTCTTCTTCTGACGGCACATCTGGCAGGTCGAAAGAATTCCACAAACCATCATAGTTAAACAGCCATGGATCCCTAGGTTTCTGCGTTGGCGTAGTATATCTTTGACAATCAACATGCTGCGCAAGAATAACCTAGTTCAAACTCGGAAAGAAGACACGTTTCTGTGGAGTAGCATAACCCACGAAGAATCCTTCCAAGGATTTGGCACCAAATTTACCAGTCGGGTCTAATACAGTACACGGTGATCCAAAAGGCTCCAAAAATTCAAGGTTTGGCTTTCGCTGATTTAGTAACTCGAAACACGTCTTGTTGTGAGGCTTAACTATTAACACACGATTCAAGGTATAACACGTTGACGTGACTGCTTCACTCTAGAAACTGATTGGCAATTTCGAATCGGCTAGCATAGTTCTGGCAGTCTCGATCAGTGTACGATTCTTACGTTCAGCCACTCTGTTTTGCTGTGGAGTATAAGGAGCGCTGAATTCATGAAGAATCTCCTTTTCATTGCAGAATTGAGCATCCGTTTGTTCTTGAACTCCGTACCATTGTCACTGCGAATTCTCTTGATTGGCAAGCGATACAGGTTTTCAAGTTTTCTGAAGAGAATCATTAGAGTTTCAAATGTTTCATCTTTGCTCTCCAGAAAGAAAACCCATGAGAATCTTAAATAATCATCTGTAACGACAAGGCAATATAGATCACCAGAAATGCTTTTGACGTTTACTGGCCCGAAAAGATCCATATGTAGCCTCTCTAGTGGTAGCTTGATAGAATTCAACAGCTTTCGAGGGTGTGATTTCTTGTGTTGTTTCCCCTTTTTAGAGCTCAGACAATCATCAGATAAATGAAAATTCTTCAAATTAACACCCTCCACTAGGTCGTTATGCACAAGATAATTCATCTTTCACAAATGAATGTACCCTATCTTTCTATGCCATAGAATAGACTCTTTCTCGGTAGCTTTGGAAACAAAGCATTGAACTTTCTTCGATGTTGTAAAAGCGACAATCATATCAAGAACATACAAATCATTTTCTCTTGGTGCATGCATCAGAATCCATTCCTCCGGAATCTTGAAACCCGGATTTAAGATCAAGCATTCTTTATCATTAAAGTGTGTTGTGAATTTCTTGTCACAAATCTGCGAAATGCTAAGTAGATTGTTCTCAAATTCCGCGATGTAGTTCACTTTATCAAACGATACAACTCCATTCGTGAGAATTCCTTCACCGACAATTCTTCCTCCTTGTGTTCCGGCAAAACCTACATAACCTCCTCGGATCGCTTTAACGTCGTGTAACAACGCAAGCATCCCTGTCATGTGCCTGGAAGCTCCACTATCCATTATCCATTTAGACATTATCGATCGCGGGAGTCCCTGCACACATGTGGAGAAAACTATTTAAACAAAGAAACCCAGGCCTGCTTGGTCTTGGTTGGGTTCGGAATGTCAAATTTCAGACCTACTTTGTTTTTGACGTTCTTTTTAGGCTCGGTTTTGTTTGGAACAGAAGGTTTTGGTTCTACCTTGGATGATTTCACTTTGGTCACCCATGTTTCCGTTTTCAGATTTGCCTTTTTAGCATAAAATTTATAATCCATTTGTCGATATTTAGTTGATGTTTCACCAATTTCAAATTTTGAATGACGTTGAAGAGTTGGTTTAACATTTTTGTAGGATTCATTAATTCTTTTCAAAATTTGCTTTGGCGCAACCATAGGTGCCTTCTGTTTCTCGTCCTTGGTAATCCTTTTAGAATGAGAAACAGGTTTTGGAGATTCTTGTGAGCAATATCTTGCAATGTGCCCAACATTTTGACATTTGTAACACGTCCTACTGTCCTTTCGAACAGAAGATTCCAATACTTGTTTCCTATTCTCTTTCTCTTTCTTGAAATCATCATTAGATTGTGTCTGATGATTTCTTTTTCCTTCTCTGTCGTTGTTCCAAAGACAAACTTGATTTTTTTGTAAAATTTAGTTTTTGGAACTTATTGTTCTTTCTTCGCTTTTGGAAACCCAAAACCATCCTCCTATTCTCCGGATAATCTTTGTTTCTCTGATGGTAGGGTCTGGTGACACATTTTGATTTAGAGTAGAATGATACATCGTGTTTATCTAAATCCGCATGACTTACCTCCACAAGCTTGAACAATTTATCAACACGATCCAGATTCACGTTCTGGATGGAAAAGTCCTCATCAGAAAATAGTTTATCAGACCCATGCATTTTATAAACTATGATGTTTGGATCATTGTTTAAACTATCTTCCGATGTTTCAACATCAGATTCAGACTTGTCAAATTCACTTTTTAACACATTTTCAACCACTTTTTTAACCACCTCAGAGTCACATTCAGATTCAGATGTTGTGTAAGTTACGTCGATGTATATAGGTAACTCGTTTGATTGTTCAGTTTTTAGCTTTAGATTGAGATCCTTTTCCACCCCTGATGGCTTTTTACAAGCATAACTATTCCACATAGGGGGTGGAACACAATCGTAACTCGCACTCTTGTTTTCAACCTTTTTTTATTCTTCTTTATTTTCAATCTTTGGGAAAATGTGATCAATGACGTAAGAGTTTGTTGAATAACGGATTAACAACTTGTTAACCCGTTCAGTTTCAATTCTTACCTTCTCAAGCTCACTCTTTAACTCAGCGATAGTATTTAAGTGAATATTAATGGACATTTGCTTGTCCATTACTGTCGCTTTGAGCATAGAAAAAGTTCCATCATTTTCTCTGAGTGCTTTTTCATATTGTTTAACAGTTCTGCTCAATTTGTTGTACGCTTCTTTAGTTGATTTAAAATCACTTGACAAATTGTCTATTAAACTTTTTATCTCAGTATATCGTGTGTCTTTTACAACACATTCATTGCATGGCTCAACACATTTTAAACATGGTTTTTCTACTACAGACTCACATTTGGACTCATCTACTACAGACTCACTTTCTGTTCAACATCAGGCGTCTTCTGTTCTGCGCAAGATGATTGTTGACTTGGTCCAAAGTAACCTACAAAAGTTTTCAACATATCATTAGGCAGGAGGTGTTTAAATGCACTGTTTAAAAGTTCCTCCTCGTCTGATGATGTGTGATAGTAATAATCATCTTCTGGTGCCTCATTAAAAGATGCCTCCGATTCTTCTTCAGGTTCCTCGATTATCTCAGCAACCAAAGCCAAACTCTCATTCTTGGAAATGTCTTTGTTCCAATTAAAGCCCTCATCTTCTTGAGTTACCACTAGCGCTTTGTCTTTGGTCTCTGGCTGTCTCTCTTCGATATGCACCATGCGAGTTCTTGGATGGGGATGGTGGTAGATAGCCTTTTTGTAGTAATCATCGACAAATGGGTTCTGGTTACCCTGAGGATTCTCTGTTTGGGCATTCATGTTTAAAATGTCCCTTTTCCCGACACTTAAAACAAGTAACTTTGGACTTGTCAAATCCAAGTTTTCCATCCAAACCTCCCAAGTTCTCCTTCCCAGTGATTTCCATAAAGCATTGTGTGTGTCGAACAATAGATGCCATACACCATTTTATATCGATCAACTCCATCTCTACTGGATCAATCTGATCATAGTCCTCTCTGGTCATTTCAGAATTTCCAATCCTTCCTGCTACAAGACTATCATATGATTCGAGAACCGATGCTAATACTGACATATGTTGCTTAGCGGTTTTCTCATCAAAGTTTTGTGCATTCTTGAAATCCATTGCTATATTGCACTGTAGTACCCTCTGAGTAGGATTAGATTGACTAGTCTGGTTGAGTTGGGGATTACTTGATCCATATGATGACTGTGGGCTTTGAGACGTGTTTGGATTGACCGTTGCAAATGATTGAAAACTATTGTTTTGATTTGACGGTGGGCTCGGTGTGCTGTAAGCGTTAAAGGCAGTCTGGATCTTCGGAGATTGTATTTGAGCGGCATAACTATTCTTGAAGTAAAGACTGAAATCTTTTTGCACTTAAACATTCTTATTCTTCACCAGTTTTTGCATTTCAAGCTTATGTCCCTCCAATCTTTCAATGAAACGTGGTAATGAGATATTACCATATTCAGATCCATTCTTCAAAATGGTCAAATAGGTAGACCATTCGCCTTGTGGCAAGGAATCAGCTAGTTTATCAACAAGTTCTTCGTTCGTCTTGACGATTCCCATTGTCTTCATTTGCACCACCAGATGATAGTATCTTTCAATTAATTGTTTAACTGTCTCACCTTTGAGCAAAGTAAAGATATCTAATTCTTTACTCAGCAACGATCTCTTCCCTTTACGCAATTGGGCACTTCCCTGGAACTTCAATCGAAGAGAATTCCATAATGATTGTGCATCATCATCATGTTGTAACAACGCCATAATATCTTCCTTGATGGATTGTTGAAGAATATTCATCATTTTCTTCTCATTGATAAACTTTTCTCTTTCTACTCTGAAAGTTGAGCCAATGTCTTCTCAAGACCGTTCTCTCCAACAGGTGATTGGTACTTTTCTTCGATAGCAACCAACAGGTAAAATGATTTGCCTGAACCCAGTTCATGAAATGTTTGCTCCAACTATCGAAGTCTTCGAGGTTCATTAACTTTGGCGGTTTCGTCATAGTACCCATTTCGTTCTCGAGGTTCATGTTTTGTGCTGCAGTAGTCGTGACTGCTGAGGTAGCAAATGCGTTATAAAATTCGTCTGACATTTTTCTGCAAAAAGTTTAGACACACCATCGAAAAACTGATTAGAACAGTAAAATTTTCTCCATGCGGATGACAAAAACAGTTTGTGCCACCAAGATCCATTCGTACGACTTAGATACTCGTGCAGACAAGATGATTCAAACAAGCTACTCATGCAAACAAGAAATAACTCGTACGAATGAACAATTCCCTCGTACGAATGACTTGCTCGTACGAGTGTATAATTCGTGTGAATCACAGATTCAAATTTTCAACTTGTAAATTTTAAGAACTTTTGATTACTCGTTTGTACGAATGAATTAACTTGTTCAGACACTCGTTCATGCGAGTGGTCTCTCTACCCATACGAAACAACTTAAGTCACAAAACAGATGAATTTTACCAATTTTGACATGATTAAGCTCAATTTTAGATCTGAAATTGTCCATAATTTCGTCCAAATTCGAGATCAGATTGGGAAAGTGTAGAAGTAGAAAGCTACAACAGTGAATCTAATCTGAAACTTTTGGTAGCCTACAGAAACTTGACCTTTGTCAGCAGATCAGACCTCAAGGCTCTGATACCACTTGTGAATGGGAGATCGGCTCCTCCAATGAGCAACCAGTCTGATCTAAATCAACTAGCAGAGGCGGAATTCATTGCTAGAGATGATGACAAACGAACAAGTGAGATCTTACTGTTTAACTGCTCTGAATGTATTGATTGACGTGCAAAGTACAAGGCAAGTAAACAAATCAGCAGGGCTTCATCGTACTAACTGAACTAACACCTCTAGCCCTGACACAACACTCCTTTGTTTATAGGTTGGCATGACTCGTACTAGAGTGTGTGAAATAGAGACTGTGACTTGTGCGAGTGGTTGCCTCGTACGAGTGATAGAGTGCCACTCGTACGAGTCATCTACAAAATATAAAACTAACAATAACATTTATACATATGACGTTTAAGCCCTATATACAATAATGACATATCCTAGATGTAGGCAATAGACATAATACACCAACAAGATGAACATGTAAAAGTGGGTTTTTTGAAGTATATGTGCACATGTGTTTGTGTCGTGTGTATATATATATATATATATATATATATATATATATATATATACATGCATGTGGGTTTTGTTTGTTAGTTCATAAAAGCATGAGCATGTTACACGCATTAATGCTATGAATGATTTGATGATGATTGGATGAAAATGACATTTGGATAATATGAAATAAATGTATGTAAGATGCATTTAAGTCTTGGATGAAGATGATATGATAATCATGCATTAGGTACTTGTACATAAGCATGCATGATAGATAAATGATCCTAAAATAGTGAAATTATTATGATATGATAAAGGTGGATTAAATGAGAATATACACATGTTTAAATGATGTGATATGATTTATTATGATGACACAAAATTATCTCACAAGTGTGATAGCTTTGCATGTTGTACATGTAGCTTAAAAAGTAGTAAAATGGGTGAAATCGCATGATTTATGTGACTTACATAAAATCTGCATTAACATAAGTAGTAATACCATTTTATTCAGTACATAGCATGTGTTATGTTAAAATATCAATTCGTGACGATTTGGGATGATTATAGTAAAGTTCGGTACAAGACTTTGCATTAAAAAAGGTAAAAATCGGCTTTTAAAGTGATTTTTACAAAACTGTTTTAGATCAGAATATTAACTGATATTTTTATATAAATATAAGTATTTTAACTTATAATAAATATCCTTGGTGTTTACTAGTCATACGTGACTTCCGATGCCTGAAAACGTTACCGAAAACGCTAAAATACGCATATTTCAATGTACATGAAAATGAGTTGTTCAAGAGTGAACTTTGTGTGATATGATATGATATGTAAATATGAGTATGTGTAATGTGTTATGTTAAGTGTTGACATGATAGTAGGATTTAAGACCATGCATGTCCACATGTTCGTTTGAAACGGTAATTCTGTTAAAAATCACGTTAAGTGTGTAACTTATTTGTCGAGCTTGAAAATAATACATAGGTTAACTTGATGAGTTATTTCATGTATAAATGCTTTAAAAATGATAAAATATATAAGTTGATGAGATACGTGTATTATGATATATGATAATATGTTCACGTTTTTGTATATATATTACGAAGCACAAATCGTAGATATATTGCTTATAACCGGGTGTGAGAACGGATATAACATAATGAGGGTCACCAATAAAATCATTCAAGTCGCAAAAATCGTAATATATATATATATATATATATATATATATATATATATATATATATATATATGAATGCATATATATAAAAATACGCCAACATAATAAAAAATAAAGACTTTTTGAGAAAATCTCAAAGTTACGTGAAAAAATCTAAGTATTGGAGAAACTTTGGTATTTTGTGGATATTGTTTACTAAATCGTTCCTACTTAAATTAGGACGTGTAGACCAATTGTGGGATCAACATAATATAAAAATGCACCCAAAGGTGAGTGTCTCTAACCCCTCTTTTTACTATTTTATATAATGTTTTGGGAGAAGAACACGCGTCAAAAGGATAATTATACGTTTTTGTATAAATATGCCTTAAAATAATTTATTAATATATTTTCAAAATCAAAATATATGGTTTGGATTGAATATAAATATACGTTTTAGGGAGAAACGGGTTTTGATTGATATATATATGTGTGTGTGTGTGTGTGTGTGTATATATATATGTTTCAGGGAGAAACCAGGATATTTACGGTGTTTGGGATAAAACGACGTGTAGATTTAAAAATGCTTAATCTAAGTTGTGACGAATTTGCTCGAATATTAAGTTTATCAAATTTTGGTTGGATATATATATATATATATATATATATATATATTGTACACGAGGCATGCATTATAAGTGACCCATTGTGGGCCCTTGCGCAAATTTTGCTGTTTAATCATTAATATTGTATGCGTAGAATTGTTGATAGATCTATCAGGTTGACCACCACGCCGTGACCGATAGCTCCGTGTCAAGTCAAGCGATGAATTTATATTTCGTTATTGTCTAGCTTTGATTATACCCTTATTGTTAATATATAGCTCGTATGTCTTGCAAACTTACGAATCTGAACATTTGATGCTAGCAATATAATATGTAAACCTTTGGAAGATGTTGTGTGTCAAAGATTTTCGGAAAATGCTTGCGATTGCTGACTCTAGGATTTTTATAAAGGAAATAAAAATTGACTTTCTTAAATTATATGGATGTTTTACTTCTAAACACATAATAAGAAAGTTTTCCTTGAATCAAATTATTTATAATTTGAATACGTGAACTCACCCTCCTTTGTGTTGACACTTGATTTTAACGTGTTCTTTAGGTACATGAGTTCAGCTTCGGGATTTTGGCGTATCTTGTGGTTGTTGATGCATGTTGTGTTAAATAATATTTGGACAACTTTTAAAACTATTTTGGGACCAAGTTTGTACTAAGATCCATAATAATCAAAACAACTTAACTATGTTGTGGTTATGGTTAAACTCTAAACTTTAAATTATGTTTTAATTAAGTTGAATGTCCAAAAATGAATAGTGCATCATCCACGAAGTTACTTATGGGCACCAACTTCCGTCACCACTACGTTTGTATTTCTGTTGCGACGTTTTTGGGGTGTGATAGTGCCTACCATGATAATTACAAACATCTGACCAAAGAGTGTTATGTTCTCAAGAAGGAGATAAGTTATCCCCTTAACAAGGGATACTTGAAGGAGTTCTTGGGTCGAAAGAAAGAGAAGAACCAGGATCCTAAAAAGTCTGCCAAACGGGCAGGATCCCCACTGCCAGATGCGAAGGTAATTAATTTCATTTCTGGTGGGTCTGATATCTATGGTACCTCTTACTTTGCAGGCAAAAGACATGCAATGGAGGCAAAGGCATAACAGGGGAAAAGCCCACAAGAACACCAACACTAACAAAGTAGAATACAAATTCCTTTGATGAAGATGACAGGGATACCGTGCGGGATCCTCACCACAATGGTTTGCTGATTACTTTATATTTTGCTAATTACTTTGTGTGAAGGATCGTGGTAGATGGAGGGAATTCAGTGAACATAATACAGCTAGACACCTTGAAGAGGATGAACAATCTGGAATTTGGGATCATAGCTAAGTCCTCAGTGTTTTTGTCAGAAATTGACAAGATCAATTAAACCAAACTTAGAAAGTGAGGTAGGGTGCTGCTGAAAATTGTAAGTTTGGTGTTCAGGATCCTTAGTTTGAATTGAACACAACTCTTTAAGAGTTTCAGGTGATACCTTAAAGGCAACCATTTTGATTAGATCTGCACTAATGCAATCAGTGGAACTTTTGGAATGATTTCCATCCATCCTTACTTCATTCTCCTGGTAATCAACAAATGTTTGACCTAAGCTTTCAGCAGCTTTACCAGCAATTTGTTCATCGATCACGACAGTTTGAACTGGATCTACATCACCTGTAACATGCTCAAAAGCCATAAAACAAAAGTTTTCATGTTTATCACATTCATTTGCTATTAAAGTAAACTTTTCATCGGTTAAATTCTTTGGCAAGCTACTCCAATCAACATAACCTTGTGTAAAGAAGCTCTTTTGATTTGGCTCTGCTGGTGCAGGAGCAGGAGTAGCTTGGGGTGCTTGAACATGGGTCAATGACATTTGGACATACTGAACCTGAGGGACATGTGGTGCATGGACATAGTGCACAAGTACAGGATTCATATTTTGTGCCAAGTGGGTTGTGTTTTGCACATTTGGTCCAGGGGTATTTTAAGGATAAAACTGTTGTTGTGTGTTAGACTGAGTTCTTTGATTAGGATATGTGATCATTGGTGTAGAATTATATGTTTGACTTTTACACTCTCTAGAAAAGTGTCCCAGCCTATTACTCTTAAAACATTTAATTTATGATTTATCCAACCCCACCTTAGACCTCCCACTCAATCCTAGGTAAGTCCTACCAGTCTTTTTGTAAAAATTGTTAGCTTTTAACTTGAGTAGAGCTACGTGGTGCAATATGTCCATCTCCTTAAGATCGGTATGATCTATGTGCATAAGATCATCAAGTACAATCGACATATTATCTGTGACATGAGCATCATTCGCTGCAAAAGCATAACTGGTGGAGTGTTGATCAGAGTTGATACTAGTATCAGTATCAATAAAATGATCAAAACTCTAATCATTTCCCATCCGAGACGATGATCCTTCCTGACTTAAAAGTGATGTGTTACCAAAAATGTAACTCTCAGACACCTTTCTAGTTTCTTGGAGCCTTTTCTTTTGGACAAGCTCCCTCTCAAAAGTTAGGAGCTTTCCACAAAGCAAGGTTGTCCTTAAAATCTGGGGATGTCCTCATCACTATAGCAATAGTGTCCCAGTTTTTAAGCAGATATTTTAAAAATTGGTTAGTTAAAGTGGCTTTTGTAAATTCCTTGTTAACAAACTTTAATTGACTGATAAGACATGAAAAACATTCAAACTGTTGAGTAAGAGTCTCCCCTTTGACATGAGTGAAGGTTTCATATTGTTGGTTGAGAATTTCTCAAGTATTCTCCATAACATCCTTTGTCCCACCAAATTGTTCTTTCAGCGCATCCCCCAACTCCTTAGCATCGTCATAATGCAACAGGCCAACATAGATATCATTCGACAGAGCCATAGCCACGATATTAAAGGCTTTCGCAGATCTAGCTAGGAATAGTTTTCCGGCTTCTTTGGCTCGAATACGTTGGGGTTTTCGGCACTTGGTACCATAGGAACATGAGGTCCGAAGACTGTAGATTTCCAACACCCAGTATTTTGTTGATCTAGTATATGCCCATCATACGCTGCCAGATATTGAATTTAGGTCTAACAAAGATAGGTGGTTTATTACTGAGCCGGTGTTGTGTGGATCGTTCTGTGCCAGTTTCTCAAATTCTTTTGAAGAAAAAGAGAGTGTGTGAAATACATTAGAAAGTTCTTCACTATACAACTCTGAGCTACGAACTGAAATTCGATCTTTGTCGAGCTGATCTTTTTGTATTAAATTGATTGTGAATTCAGATTTAATGTGTCCAAGCTCTGATACCAATTGTTAAAACTGAGTTTCTTATTTGTAAACAAATATTGATCAAACACAATAATATTCGCAAACTGGAAGTCATCATCAATTAATTCTTCTTTTTTAATTAATATTCAAAACATAAAATGTTTTACAATTTGATTGACTCTATAGACTCACCCTTAGCTGATCATGCAAACAAATCAATTCGTACAAGAGAAATGGTGAAGTGTGTGATGAATAGATCACTAACAAGTGTGATCTATTTATACTAAGTAAGAAAGCTTTCTTTGGTGATTGGCTGACATCACCCTAATAGTGACATCTAACATTCCTAATAGAAATGATTGTGCAAATCCCAACATTTGATCTGGGCTAATTTTAAACACTGATAAGATAAGTATTGTTACATTGAGAAACCATTGTCTAAGCTATCCTCTGTTATAGTTGTCCAATCATATGTTTGGCCAAACAAATGATTGGTCTTCATGTTTAGACCTTTTGCTTGATTAGGGCTTTGATCTTCAATAGACTTTAGCTTCAACAGATGTTGTATCCTCTTGAACAGATGTTTCCAAGTCTGGATCAGATGTTTGTCATGCTCTTGAACAAATGTTTAGAATAGGTGCTCAAGATTCACTGTCTTTAGGGAGAGACTGGTTCAATATATTGCTTATTCTTGATCGTTGGATCAAGTTTTGGCTTTTGAATATCATCTGTTCTTTTATAGGTCCAACAAACTCTATTTACATGTCTTGTCATTTAGGGCGAAAGTGGTTGAGATTAACTCTGGTATGATATGGACATCAACGTTTTTCACTTTTGAAGGGATGACAAAGGGCTTTTTATCCTGAAGTAAAAATTCTAAATTTGCCCAATATTCACGAAGAACGTCCAAATGTATAGGTGCCTCGATGGTGAGATGGTCTGGTATTCTACGAGGTTAGAAGATCAATGATTGTATGAAATTATGTGTGGCGTTAGTTCTCACAAGATATGGAAGATAGTAATGGGGTGGTTTCAAGTTGAGAGCCAATTTGAAAGTAAAATCCTTTTGAATTATCCTTTGAACAGATAAATCTTTTTGATTGTGAAAGGATGGAAATGAGTAAATCTTTTAGAAAATATTCGAGTAGATGATTTTTTTTATTGTTTGCAAAGATTAAAGATTGTAATTTATGAGTTTATCGCTGTCACACCCTGGTCGTAACGGAAGCGCAATCGTGTGACTATGAGGTAATCATTACAACCAATTGTGTAAACAAAAATAAATAAACAACGATGCAATATATGTTAAGTTGCAACCAAAGTTTACAAGTTCCCAAAAAAAGTTACAAGGTTCATGTGACAACCGGTGTTTTCCGGTTGTAATTAAGCACATAAAAAACAGTAATACCATTGTAATTAGCGTAATTAGACGTAAATTAACTCGATCAGGCCTTTAGAGAGCCTAGGAACGTCTACTTGCTTCATGTTACGCGACATGACGACAACCGAGAACTTTAACGCGAATTTGAACGATAAGCGAACGGATGCCGAACACATACTGACAACGTCTAAAAACACGAATTTTATACTTGTACTTATCATACAGTTATAATTATGCGTTAAATTTGGATCGTTGAACGTCGCAAAGCACAACTCGGAAGTTACGCGAAAATCGAGACGCACCGACAACGAAACGGAAGCCACGAACTCGAGTAACGCCTCGACATTAATAGATTATGATATATTTAGCTCCGTAATTGAATTTTAGTATTCACGGTAGAAAACCGGATCGAAAAACCGGTAAAAACGGTAACCGTAACGAGATACGCAACCGACGGATTTACGAGTCAAGCAACAACCCCCGATATAATTTTAAACATCATCGAGTCTGAATAAATAAATTTCGATAAAACATGACATTCGGGTTTTGAAAATGGGCCTTGGATGCGTATTGGGCTTGAAAACACCATAAACGGGCCTTGGGCCCGACCCATTTAAACAAACCCTACCTATTTAAACACACCCTTCTCCTCATTTCTTCATTTTGCAAACCCTAGAACACCACATACAAGACCCCTGCTCTCTCCTCTATCCGAATCCGGTCACCGAATTTCCGGTGACCACCGGCCAGCGACCACCAGTCATCTTCTCCAGCACCGCACCCCACACCAAGTCATCTTCTCCAGCACCGCACCCCACACCAACACCCCTTCTCTTATACCTTCTAACAAACACACACACCCGCATACGCATACAGACAGAGACAGAAGAGAGAGGGAGAACAACGTAGAGAGAGAGAGAGAGTGGCGACGGTTCGCCGCGTCGCTGGCGACGGCAGCGGCGGCGCGGCCGAAGGTTTATGGCTCGAGTTCAACAGCAGTGGTGGGGATTGTTCTCGGGTTGGGTGTTATCGAAGCTGACTCGAAGACGATGTCGATGGCGGTGGTGTAAAGCAGTGGCAGCCGCCGCGCGGTGACACCTGCCGGCGACAGTAGCAACGACGACGGTGGTGGTGGACTGTTTTGATTCAGCCCCTCGATTTAGATCCAGTTCAGTTCAGGTTCGGTTCAAGTTGAACCAGTCTCGATGCAGTGATGGTTCAACATGTTTCAAGATGTGTTCGGTTTTATTCTGATTTCAGGTTTGGTGTTCGGTTCGGTCCGGTCAACAAAAGTCAACATGGTCAAGTTGGTTAAACTTGGTCAACGCTATTCAACGCGGTCAACCGGTCAACTGGTCAATTGTCGGGTCAATGAGTCAACGCGAGACTCGGTAAAAATTAATTACGACGCGAAATTTTAATTATATAGTTTATATATATATACATATATATATTAATATAATTATCGCGAAACCGAGCTCGACCCGACCCGTTAAACGATTATATATCGCCAAGGAAAAATAAATAATATATAACAATCGATCCGACTTCGTAACTCATTTAAAAATTTCTGGTTAAAACCGAACCGTCGTTATTATAATATAAATCGAAAACTAAATCGGCGAAACATAATATTTGATTTCGACATATAGTATACATTGTTTACGTCATTGCAGATTGTGTTTTGATAACTAAATCGACAACTAGCAATGTCGGGATTGTCCGAAAACAGAGAAAACTCTGCCTGATTTTCGTAAAATCCGTAAAACGAAATGCGTTACAATTCAAAGATAAAGCGTTCGAATTCATACGATTATTATAAAATAAATATAAGTATATATTTATTTTGTCGACGCTAATTAAAACGTTCAAATCTCGATCTGACAACCTTTCCACGAACGCGATTTCAAGATAACGAACGTACGGCAAACGACTACAAGATAAACGATATTTATTTATGTTTAACTAAAAGTCGAAACTCGGAAACTAGGTTTCAAACATTCGGAAATCGATAATATACTCGAACGACGATATAAAGATAGGTATATTGTTTATATCTATTTTGAAACGCCAATATTCCGCACGCTTTTACAAGACCAATACAAGGTGTATTATTTTCAAACGAACGAATTCGGTAATCATATATTAAAGGCGTCAGAATTCGGAAATCGTATAACACAAATACAGTTCCATATATATACGAATGGCGAGACGTCAAATACTTTTATAAAATAAATATAGTTATATTTATTTCGAACATCGACGACTCAAATACTTTCGAATGATATTATAACAATAGTATATCGATTTTATTCGATTCAAACGTCTAACCGAGGTATGACACGATACCGCAAGACTATTTCACGAACACGAAATGTATTACAATACAGATATATTTTTGAGTATATATACATTATATCTTACGAAAACTACGAAGAGTCGTACTAACTATCCGTCGATGTACGCGACAACTAAATACGATTTAATGAAATATAGTTATGTTTATATGTAAACATATATTTCAAGTTGCTCGAAAACTAAATCGTTTCTAAGAAAACCATAGGTTGGTTAACCGAGTTAAGACAATGACAATTTCATAGAATCGTATGGCTAACGATTCGGTAGAGCTCGGTATCACGTAGTATAGCTACGTCATTCTTAGAAACTTACAAGTTATTCCATTTTAGGATTACACTAGATTGCATGCTAGCAAGTCAAGTTGTGGAGACAACACTATGGAAATCACATTAAGCTAGCTTTGCACTGGATTATCCAGGTGAGTTCATAACCCCCACTTTTTACCATTTTACATTTTTATAAATGTTTTCGGGGGTGGAAAGACATGAAAGTTTTGCGAAAGCACACAATGTTTCGATAAACGAAAATCATATATTTGTAAACCATGTTACAAAGAGATTTCAACGAACTCAAATGGTTTACGAAAGATTCATGCTAAACTTGCCGGTTTTCACAACTATACAAAGATTTTTGAAACATGCATGAGTATTATGACTAGTGACGGGATTGTCATAGTCACAACTAGGGGCGAGGCCCCAGTTCTATTTATAACATGGGCTCGGCCCAATGACAAGAAAACATGGGCTTGGCCCAATGACAAAAGAACATGGGTTAGGCCCAATGACAAAAGAACATGGGCTAGGCCCAAAATCACAAGAAAACCGATAGGCCCAATAACATATATTTATAATAATTGGTATGTAGCTATGGGATTAGATTATAACATATCACTGTGCGTAAGTAGGATTAATACATTGGTAACCATTAATCACTTAGTGACCAAGGTGCAAAAGGTATGTTAACCGGTTAGGAGTGCTTTTGTGAGCCCTATTGATGACAAAGTTGCCTCGGTTTGGTTATTTACTTACTTATGGCACATAGGTCAGTGTATTAGCTACACACTGATTGATCCTTAGATTCCATAGGAAAACTATATAATACGATTTAAATACCGATTTACAAAGATAACAGAAAACATTTTATCACCGGCTTATAAACATAACAGTTATATGCATGGATTTGCAAAGAACATGTAAAATATTTCAATACTGTTATACAGACATGACATTTCAAATGCTTTGGGATACTATGATCCCACAAACCGGTTTTCGAATGCAAAATGCTCAAATGTTTTATGACTCATTTGAAAACAAAAACAAACAACAATGAACTTGCCAACTTTATGTTGATTTTTCGCATGTTCTTTCTCAGGTAATAATTACAAGTATGGCACGGTTGGAATAGTGAAACCCATAGGGACTTGAGTACTTAGCGGGCGTTCATTTAGTAGAAGTTGTAGCACTCACGCTTGCTTCCACTGTGCGATGAAGATGCCATTCGGTTCACGCCCCGCTCTGATGCGAACGGATAACACGGGGGTGTGACAGAGTGGTATCAGAGCTATAGGTTTCAGCGAATTAGGTTTCTGTGGAGATACCTAGGCTTTAACCTCACGTTCCTTTGGGGACATTAGATCATTAAGACTTGAATACATACAGAATGCCTAGCACTCGAATATGGGTTCCAACCGTGGCCGAAAGCATTAAGTCAACATTATGATTTTAATCATACACTAGTGTTGTGTTTGATTCACGATACACGAAAACATTACATACCGTAAGCAAAACCTTGAGGGTTTTCGCAACATGCATTTAGGACCTTTGGAAAACTTGTGACAACATTCATTAAAGGTCATTACGTAGGAACCACGATTATTAGCTCGGACAAACACATTACATATATTGTCGCTACTATTTTATTTACCCGAGCAGGTAACCTACGCGAAACGAAACGCTAGTGTGAAAATATACGTGAAACTTAAAACGATACGACAACGGATGTTGAAGTACATCACATACGACTTTTGAGGCGCGACCTTGAGGAAACATGACATTATGACAATGATGCTAATCCCGTCAGCGGGAGAACTACCGACAAGAATATGACAATTTGTCACGTGGTCCTGTAAGCGATACGAACTATGCTGAGGTACGTCCAAACGAGATTTCATAACAGTCGGTATTTATTACAATGGCAATCGCAACGATTGGCGCTGCAAAAGGAGTCACATGTCATCGCATTCCCCCTACTTCATTAATGACGACTACACTATATACGACATTCGGTGGTAATGTCACGAAACAATAAGTCATCAAAGGAAAGACCAGGTAAAGTCCTCAAATTCCTTTTTGTTGAAATTTCAACTTGGCATATATTGAGTAGGTTTGTATACCTCTATCCTCATAACGGTCATTGTGTCACGGAAAATTCTTTCTTGATTAGCGAACACATATTGCATCATTTCTTGACAGATTTACATGATACGCATGCTTTGTTTGTTACGCATGTGGTTAACTTGATACGTGGAGACCATCGGGGTTTTCCCTTCGAATGGTCATTTCATCAATAATTCAAAGGTTGGTTCGCTAAATCCAAATTTCCGCTTTGTGATCTAAATGACCTGCATTATTGTGAGTATTGACTCCATGATATTGAGTCAACGAATTCTTGAAATTTCATTTTCTTTCCAAGTTGCATACATGGGATTTTTGTAGTAAACATATCAAAGCTTCTTTGTAGAATCATATTTATTGTTGGATTGTGTCAAACCAAGTTCAATTGCTTAAACTTGCTCACGGTATACAAATTCAATTCAAGGATTTCATATGACGGATTGAGGCCGTCATATTCCAAGTAATATCAACAAGCAATTCATTTGTTTCGAACCATAGCAGACTGGTTCAGTCTGCACCCTTATTAAGTCATTTATTGGTTACGACACCTTGTGGTGGCCTTTACACTAGTTGAGCTTGTGCTAATCTCCCTTTCACAACACATGTACGGATTTAATTACTTGATTAGTTATTCATTTTTAAATCCCCTTGTTGGATCGTTTTCTTAAAACATTCTTAATACAATCGTGTATTAAGAAGACGGTACACAACTTTATGGTCTATTTCAGTGTACCTCGTAACGATTCTTTCAATATCGGTCGAAAATTTTGGGATATTTATTGTTCTTCCACTAGCGACCGAAAATTTTATTTTTTTGTTCTTTCATTTCAGTTGAAAATCCTATGGGATTGGAACACATATTCAGACTTACTGATTGAACTTTTCGTCGTAAACACGGTGAATATGTTCGACCACCGCTATTATTGAATTATTTCAATGGCTATGACGCCTTGTGGCGTCAGTATAAACTTGTAGCTTGGTCTAATCATCAAAAATGGTCTTAATGCAACTATGTATTAAGACAATGATACACTAACTTCGGTTGGAATAGTGGAACCCATGGGGATTCGAGTAGTTAGCGGGCGTTCAATTATTAGAAACCGTAGCACTCACGCTTGCTTCCGTTGTGCGATGAAGATACCAGTTCAGTTCACGCCCCGCTCTGATGTGGATGGGATAACATGGGGGTGTGACAGTTCAGACAAGTTCACAATGTTATCCGAAGTATAGTTTTTGAGTTACTTTACACTTTAAACAAAAAGATTGTTTTCATCATAAAAGCATGTTGAGGTTTTGACCCCTTTATACCCATACGAGACAAAACCTCAAAAAAAATATAAGAGACAAATCCTCCAAAAAGGAATTCATTGTCATGTTCATTCCCACTTCCCGTAGTCTTTCACCGGGTCAAGTTTTGCATCCTGAAATACATGTAAGTTTGAAAAGTCAACATAAAGTTGGCGAGTTCATGTAGTTATTGTTTTCGTATGAGATGTCTTGTTTGGAATCCAATAATGAAATCTTAGTATGTTATTAGCATTCATGGAGTTTAAGGATCTATCAGTGTGTAGCTAGCACCCTGTCATATGTGCCATAAGTAAGTAACCAAACCGAGACAACTCTTGACATCATTTGGGATCAGAAAAGCACTCCTAAAGGGTTAACAAACCAGGAGTGGAGCACACCTCAAACTCGATAGATCTATACCTTTTGCACCTTAGTCACTAAGTGATTAATGGTTACTCTTGTCATAATCCTACTTACTGTCACAACCCCCATGTTATCCTTTCGCATCAGAGCGGGGCGTGACCTGAATGGCATCTTCATCGCACAACGGAAGCAGATATAGGAGCTAGGGTTACTAGTAAATGAACGCGCTAACTACTCGAATCCCCATGGGTTCCACTATTCTAATCGTGCCATAGTTGTAAGTATAACCTGAGAAAGAACATGCGAAAAATAAACATAAAGTTGGCGAGTTCATAGTTTGTTTGTTTTGTTTCAAACGAGTCATAAAACATTTGAAAGTCTTGCATTCGAAAAACCGGTTTGTTGGATCATAGTATCCCAAAGCATTTGAAATGTCATGTCTGTATAACAGTATTGAAATGTTTTCCATGTTGTTTGCAAATCCGTGCATATAACTGTTATGTTTATAAGCCGGTGATAAAATGTTTTCTACTATCTTTGTAAACCGGTATTTAAATCCTAGTATGTAGTTTTCCTATGGAATCTTAGGATCTGTCAGTGTGTAGCTAATACACCGACCTATGTGCCATAAGTAAGTAACCAAACCGAGACTTCTTTGTCATTTTGGGATCACAAAAGCACTCCTAACCGGTTATCATACCAGGAGTGGAGCGTGTCTCAAACTCGATAGATCTATACCTTTTGCACCTTGGTCACTACGTGATTAATGGTTACTATTGTATCTTCCAACTTATGCACATTGATTGTTATCATCTAATTCCATAACAACCTACCAATTGTTATAAATATGTGTTATTGGGCCTAGCCCATTTTCTTTTGTGATTGTGGGCCTAGCCCATGTTCTTTTGTGATTTTGGGCCTAGCCCATGTCCTTTTGTGATTTTGGGCCTAGCCCATGTCCTTTTGTGATTTTGGGCCTAGCCGATGTCCTTTGGTGATTTTGGGCCTAGCCCATGTCCTTTTGTCATTGGACCGAGCCCGTGTTTTCTTGTCATTGGGCCAAACCCATGTTTTCATGTAAAATTGGGGCCCACCCCCTAGTTGTGACTATGACAATCCCGTCACTAGTCATAAAACTCATGCATGTTTCGAAAAGCTTTGTACAACTATGAAAACCGGTAAGTTTAGCATAAACCTTTCATAAACCATTTGAGTTCATTGAAGTCTGTTTGTAATATGGTTTAGAAATACATGATTTTCGTTTCATCGAAACATTGTGTGTTTCCGCAAAACTTGCATGTCTTTCCACCCCGAAAACATTTATAAAAATGTAAAACGGTAAAAAATAGGGGTTATGAACTCACCTGGATAATCCAGTGCAAAGCTAGCTTAATGTGATTTCCATAGTGTAGTCTCCACAACTTGACTTGCTAGCATGCAATCTAGTGTATTCCTAAAACGGAATAACTTATAAGTTTCTAAGAATGGCGTAGCTATACTACGTGATACCGAGCTCTACTGATCATTACTCATACGATTCTATGAATGTGTGATTGACTTAACTCGGTTAACCAATCTATGGTTTTCTTAGAAACCATCTAGTTTTCGAGAGACTTGAAATATACGTTTATATCTAAACATAACTATATTTCATGAAAATGATATTTAGTCGTTGTGTACGTTAACGGATAATATTAAGACTCTTCGTAGTTTTCGTAGATATAATGTATATATACTCGAAAATATATCCGTATAGATAATGCATTTCGTATTCGCGCGAGAGCCCGGCGTATCGATTAAAATAAATAACGGTGTCGTCGTACGCTTGTTATAGTCTTGCGGAGTTGCGTCGTACTTCGTTTGGCGTTTGAAATCGATATAACCAATATATATTATTGTTATAGAAATCTTTCGAAAGTATTCGCACGTGTTCGCGTCGTCGACGTTAGAAATAAATATATCTATATTTATTTTACAAAAGTATTCAACGCCACGACATTCGAATATATAATATTCTTGTAATACGATTTCCGAATTCGTTTGTTTGAAATAATTCGCACATTGTATTCGTATTGTAAATGGTTTCGGAAATCTTGGCGTTTCGAAATAAATATAAACAATAAACTTATTCTTATATCATCGCTCGAATGATTTTTCGATGTTTGAAATCTATTTTCTGAGTTTCGACGTTTGAAGCAATACAAATAATTATATTTATTTTATAGTCGATGACCGAATCTTGGTATCTTGTAATCGCGCGCGTTGAGATGTTATCGGATCGATTCGTAGGCGTCGTTAAAATAAATATGTTAATATTTATTTTATAACAATCGTTTGTATCGGATGTTTTGACTTTGAATTACAACGCGTTTTGTGTTACGTATTTTTACAAAAATCGGGCAAAGTTTCCTCTGTTTTCGGACGATCCCGACAATATTATTTGTCGATTTATTCATCAAAACACAACCTGCAATGTACGCAAACAAACAATATATATATAATTTTTCGTCGGGTTTCGAATATAATTTTCACCAATTTAATTTCTGATTTATTTCATTTAACTGACATCGGTTTTATTTTTAACGAATAGTTTTACGCGAATATTTGTCGGACCGATTATTATTTTAACTTTTTGGCGATATGTTATTGGGTGCGGTTTGGTTTTTGAGCTCGGTTTCGCGCGCTAATTATCAATAATAATTATAACTAATATAATTAAAATTCTCGTTGTAATTGATTTTTACCGAGTCTCGGGTTGACTCATTGACCGACAGTTGACCAGTTGACCGGGTTTGACCAGCGTTTGACCGTATTGACCGTGTTGACTTTTGTTGACCGGACCGAACCAAACACCGAACCTGAAATCAGACATTTAGACTTTTAAACCGAACCGAAAAATAAACTCAAATCAAAATGAACTGAACTATTGAAAATTGTTTCGAACTGATCCAGAGATGAACTAAGTCGAACTGAGACACGAGACCCGAGCCATTGACTGAACCCGAAACCGAAACATGCTGCGAACCGATCGTCAACCGAACTAGATCCGAGCCAAAACTGAACTTGAACTGAGACATCTATTGACCCATTAATCGAACACCAATTGGACAGAACCATCACCATCGTCAGCCGCCGCTGGTCATTGCCGTCAAAATGCTGACCACCGCCTTCATCTGTTGTCGATCGGAACCGAAACCGAGTCGCCGCTGTGTGTCGCCGGCGGCCTTTCTCTCTCGCCCGATCTCTCTCTCTAACATATGTATACAAGTGTGTGGGTGTGGGCTACCGGAAAACAACTGCCACCGCCACCGTCAGGGCGGTGGAACGGCTGTCGTCGCTCTATCTCTCTCTCTACCCATCTGCGTGTGTATATATATGCGAGTGTGTGTGTTGTATAACGGAGACAAGAGGGAAAAAGGTGGGGTGTGCGTGTCGGCCGGAGAACCGACCGGAAACCGGCTCCGGCGGCCGAAGATGTAGAGAGCAGTGGAGGCTTCTTGGGGGCTAGGGTTTGGTTTTGAGTGAATTGAAGGGATTAGGGTTAGGTTTGATATTTATAGTTAGGGTTTTGTTTAAATGGGTCGGGCCCAAAGCCCGTTAGCGTGTTCCAAGCCAATACCTTTTTCCACGGCCCGTTATCGAAACCCGAACTTCATGATTTATCGATATTTATTCGTTTTAGACTCGAAAGCGTTTAAAATTATATTTGGAAGTCGGTTACGTCGCGTAAATCCGTTCGTTGCGTTAAAATTGCGTAAAACGATTCGATGGTTGTTTCTTGTCCGTTTTTCGATCCGATTTCGACCACGAATAATAAAATTAAATTACGAAGCTAAATATATCGATATATACTAATATCGAGACGTAACTCGAGTCTGTTGCTTCCGTTTTGTTGTCGGTGCGTCTCGAGTTTCGCGTAACTTCCGCGTTGTGCTTTGCGACGTTCAACGATCGAAATTTATCACATAATTATAACTGTATGATAAATACAAGTATAAAATTTGTATTTTTAGGCGTTGTCAGTATTTGTTTGGCATCAGTTCGCTTAACGTTTTAAATTCGAGTTTGAGTTCTCGATTATCGCCATATTGCGTAACGTGAATCAAGTAGACGCTCCAAGGCTTTCCAAAGGCCTGATCTAGTTAATTTACGTCTAATTACGTTAATTATAATGGTATTACTGTTCGTCAAGCGCTTAATTAAGACCGGAAACTGCCGGTTGTCACATTCTCCCCTTGTTATAAAAATTTCGTCCTCGAAATTGAAGTTATGTTATCTCCTTAGATTTTTGTCATGTGTAGGTAGGTATAAAAAATACTTAGGTAAATGACCATGTAGTCGCATCGAGACTTGTCTGGATTATATGAATACAATGACTTTCTACAACAACATGAACCCACTGGTTCAACTGAATCTGTTTTTAAAATCGATGCCAAGTGAACGAAACGTAATGGCATAATCACCAATGTGACTGAGTTTACATGGGTCATACAAATGAGAATCTCGACAATAAATTTCCAAGACGTTCACAATTTGCAGATGAATTTCATAAACAATAGAAATTTCTACCAACGGAAACTAGCGTTGGTTGTTGGATTGGTGAGACTTTGAATCAACAAGCTCAACTGAATTAGAAACATGAAGATGATCTGTTAACTTTTCGAACCATAAGTTAACACTACTGAATTGCAAGGATACACCGAATTACAACTGAAGTTAGTGTATCATTGTCTTAATACATAGTTGCATTAAGACCACTTTCAATGATTATCCCAAGCTACAAGTTTATACCGACGCCACAAGGCGTCATAGTCATCGGAATAATTCAATAATAGCGGTGACCGAACAAATTCACCGTGTTTACAATGAAAGTTTCAATCAAGTAAGTCTGAATATTCGTTCCAAATAAATCTTATAGGATTTTCAACTGAAATGAAAGAACAAATAAATAAAAATTTTTGGTCGCTAGTGGAAGAACAATAATATCCCAAAATTTTCGATCGATATTGAAAGAATCCGTTAAGAGGTACACTGGAATAGATCATAAAGTTGTTTACCGTCTTCTTAATACACGATTGTATTAAGAATGTTTTAAGAAAATGATCCAACAAGGCGATTTAAAAATGAACAAATAATTAAGTAATGAAATTTGTATATGAGTTGTGAAAGTGAGATTAGCACAAGCTTCAACGAGTGTAATGCCACCACAAGGTGTCGTAACCAATAAGTGATTGAATAAGGTTTAGACTGAACCAGTCTACTATGGTTCGAAACAAATGAATTGCTTGTTGATACTACTTTGAATATGACGGCCTCAATCCATCATATAAAATCCTTGAATTGAACTTTGTATACAGTGGTCAAGTTCAAACAATTGAACTTGGTTTGACACAATCCAACAATAAATATATGATTCGAACAAATTTCAATATGGTTACTACAAAAACCCATGTATGCAACTTGGAAAGAAAATGAATTTTCAAGAAATTTGTTGACTCGATATCAAGGAGTCAATACTCACAATAATGCAGGTCCTCTAGATCACAAAGCAAAAATCTGAATATAGCGAACCAACTTTTGAATTATTGATGAAATGACTATTCAAAGTGAAGACCCTGATGGTCTCCACGTATTAAGTTAACCACATGCGTAACAAACAAAGCATGTGTATCATGTAAATCTGTCAAGAAATGATGCAATGTGCGTTTGCTAATCAAGAAGGAATTTTCCGTGACACAATGACCGTTATGAGGAGTAGAGGTATGCAAACCTACCCAGTATATGCAAAGTTGAAATTACAACAAAAGGAGTTCGAGGACTTTACGTGGTATTACTGTGATGACTTATTGTTTTCATGACATTACCACCGAACGTCGTATATGGCGTAATCGCCATTAATGAAGTAGGGGGATGCAATGACATGTGACTTCTTTTGCAGCGCGCATTTGTGATTTACCGTTATAATCAGTACCAACTGTTATGAATTCCCGTTTGAACGTACTTCAACGTTGTTCGTGTCGCTTACAGGACCACGTGATGAATTGTCGCATTCTGGTCGGTAGTTCTCCCGCTGACGGGATTAGCATCGTTGTCGTAATGTCGTGTTTCCTCAAGGCCGTGCCTTGAAAGTCGTATGTGATGTACTTCAACATCTGTCATCGTATCGTTTGAGTTTCATGTATATTTTCACACTAGCGTTTTCGTTTCGCGTAGGCTACCTGCTCGGTAAATAAAATAACAACGACAATATATGTAATGTGTTTTCCCAAGTTAATAATCGTGGTTCCTACGTGCTAACCTTTAATGAATATTTACATAAGTTTTCCAAAGGTCTTAAATGCATGTTGTCAAAACTCTCAAAGTTTTGCTTACGGTATGTAATGTTTTCGTGTACAGTGCATTAAATACAATACTAGTGTATGATTAAAATCATAACGTTGACTTATTGTTTTTCGGCCACGGTTGGAACCCATATTCGAGTACTAGGTGTTTAGTATGTATTCAAGTCTTATTGATCTAATGTCCCCAAAGGAAAGTGAGGTTAAAGCCTAGGTATCTCCACAGAAACCTAATTCGCTGAAACCTATAGCTCTGATACCACTCTGTCACAACCCCCATGTTATCCTTTCGCATCAGAGCGGGGCGTGACCTGAATGGCATCTTCATCGCACAGCGGAAGCAGACGTAGGAGCTAGGGTTACTAGGAAATGAACGCTGCTAACTACTCGAATCCCCATGGGTTCCACTATTCCAACCGTGCCATACTTGTAACCATAACCTGAGAAAGAACATGCGAAAAATCAACATAAAGTTGGCGAGTTCATAGTTTGTTTGTTTTGTTTCAAACAAGTCATAAAACATTTGAAAGTCTTGCATTCGAAAAACCAGTTTGTGGGATCATAGTATCCCGAAGCATTTGAAATGTCCTGTCTGTATTACAATATTGAAATGTTTTCCATGTTGTTTGCAAATCTGTGCTTATAACCGTTATGTTTATAAGCCGGTGATAAAATGTTTTCTGTTATCTTTGTAAACCGGTATTTAAATCGTAGTATGTAGTTTTCCTATGGAATCTAAGGATCTGTCAGTGTGTAGCTAATACACCAACCTATGTGCCATAAGTAAGTAACAAAACCGAGACTTCTTTGTCATTTTGGGATCACAAAAGCACTCCTAACCGGTTATCATACCAGGAGTGGAGCGTGTCTCAAAATCGATAGATCTATACCTTTTGCACTTTGGTCACTAAGTGATTAATGGTTACTATTGTTATCTTCCTACTTACGAACATTGATCTGTTATCATCTAATTCCATAACTACATAACAACTGTTATAAATCTGTGTTCTTAGGCCTAGCCATGTTCTTTTGTGATTTTGGGCCTAGCCCATGTTCTTTTGTGATTTTGGGCCTAGCCCATGTCCTTTGGTGATTTTGGGCCTAGCCTATGTCCTTTTGTCACTAGGCCAAGCCCATGTTTTCTTGTAAAATTGGGGCCCCGCCCCCTAGTTGTGACTATGACAATCCCGTCACTAGTCATAAAACTCATGCATGTTTCGAAAAGCTTTGTACAGCTGTGAAAACCGGTAAGTTTAGCATAAACCTTTCATAAACCATTTGAGTTCATTGAAGTCTGTTTGTAATATGGTTTAGAAATACATGATTTTCGTTTCATCGAAACATTGTGTGTTTCCGCAAAACTTGCATGTCTTTCACCCCCGAAAACATTTATAAAAATGTAAAACGGTAAAAAGTGGGGGTTATGAACTCACCTAGATAATCCAGTGCAAAGCTAGCTTAATGTGATTTCCATAGTGTAGTCTCCACAACTTGACTTTCTAGCATGAAATCTAGTGTATTCCTAAAACGGAATAACTTATAAGTTTCTAAGAATGGCGTAGCTATACTAGGTGATACTGAGCTCTACTGAATCGTTACTCATACGATTCTATGAATGTGTTATTGACTTAACTCGGTTAACCAATCTATGGTTTTCTTAGAAACCATCTAGTTTTCGAGAGACTTGACATATATGTTTATATTTAAACATAACTATATTTCATGAAAATGATATTTAGTCGTTATGTACATTGAGGGATAATATTACGACTCTTCGTAGTTTTCGTAGAGATAATGTATATATACTCGAAAATATATCCGTATAGATAATGCATTTCGTATTCGCGCGAGAGCCTGGCGTATCGATTAAAATAAATAATTGTGTCGTCGTACGCTTGTTATAGTCTTGCAGAGTTGCGTCGTATGTCGTTTGAAATCGAATATACCCAATATATATTATTGTTATAGAAATCCTTCGAAAGTATTCGTACGTGTTCGCGTCGTCGACGTTAGAAATAAATATATCTATATTTATTTTATTAAAGTATTCAACGCCACGACATTCGAATATATAATATTCTTGTAATACGATTTCCGAATTCGTTTGTTTGAAATAATTCGCAACTTGTATTCGTCTTGTAAAAGCGTTCAGAAATCTTGGCGTTTCGAAATAAATATAAACAATAAACTTATTCTTATATCATCGCTCGAATGATTTTTCGATGTTTGAAATCTATTTTCTGAGTTTCGACGTTTGAAGCAATACAAATAATTATATTTATTTTATAGTCGATGACCGAATCTTGGTATCTTGTAATCGCGCACGTTGAGATGTTATCGGATCGATTCGTAGGCGTCGTTAAAATAAATATATATGTTAATATTTATTTTATAACAATCGTTTGTATCAGATGTTTTGACTTTGAATTACAACGCGTTTTGTGTTACGTATTTTTACAAAAATCGGGCAGAGTTTCCTCTGTTTTCGGACGATCCTGACAATATTATTTGTCGATTTATTTATCAAAACACAACCTGCAACATACGCACACAAACAATATATATATAATTTTCCGTCGGGTTTCGAATATAATTTTCGCCGATTTAATTTCCGATTTAATTCATATAACTGACGTCTGTTTGATTTTTAACGAATAGTTTTACGCGAATATTTTTGTCGGACCGATTATTATTTTAACTTTTTGGTGATATTTTATTGTTTACGATTCGGTTTTTGAGCTCGGTTTCGCGCGATGATTATCAATAATATTTATAACTAATATAATTAAATTTCGCGTCGTAATTAATTTTTACCGAGTCTCGTGTTGACTCATTGACCGACAATTGACCAGTTGACCGGGCTTAACCAGCGTTTGATCACATTGACCGTGTTGACTTTTGTTGACCGGACCGAACCGAACACGGAACCTGAAATCAGACATTTAGACTTTTAAACCGAACCAAAAAATAAACTCAAATCAAAACGACTGAAATATTGAAAACTGTTTAGAACTGATCCAGAGATGAACTAAGTCGAACTGAGACACGAGACCCGAGCCATTGACTGAACCCGAAACCGAAACTTGCCGCGAACCGATCCTGAACCGAACTAGATCCGAGCCAAAACTGAACTTGAACCGAGACATCTATTGACCCATTAATCCAACACCATTCAGACAGAACCATCATCACCGTCAGCCGTCGCTGGTCACTGCCGTTAAAACGCCGACCAACGCCTTCATCTGCTGTCGATCAGAACCAAAACCGAGTGGTCGCTTTGCGTCGCCGGCGACGCAGCAAGGCTGCGCCGTTGAAACGCGGCGGCTGCCGCCGTCGGCCTTTCTCTCTTGCCCGATCTCTCTCTAACATATGTATACATGTGTGTGGGTGTGGGATGCCGGAAAACAACTGCCACCGCCGCCGTCAGGGCGGCAGCGTCGGCTGCCGTCGCTCTATCTCTCTGTCTACCCATCTGCGTGTGTATATATATGCAGGTGTGTGTGTTGTATAACGGAGACAAGAGGGAAAAAGGTGGGGTGTGCGCACCGGCTCCGGCGGCCGCTGATGTAGAGAGAGCAGTGGAGGCTTCTTGAAGGCTAGGGTTTGGTTTTGAGTGAAATGAAGGGATTAAGGTTAGGTTTGATATTTATAGTTAAGGTTTTGTTTAAATGGGTCGGGCCCAAAGTCCGTTAGTGTGTTCGAAGCCCAAACCTTTTTCCGCGGCCCGTTATCGAAACCCGAACTTCTTGATTTATCGAAATTTATTCGTTTTAGACTCGAAAGCGTTTAAAATTATATCGGAAGTCGGTTACTTCGCGTAAATCCGTTCGTTGCGTTAAAATTGCGTAAAATGATTCGATGGTTGTTTGTTGTCCGTTTTTCTATCCGATTTCGACCACGAATAATAAAATTCAATTACGAAGCTAAATATATCATAATATATTAATATCGAGGCGTAACTCGAGTCCGTTGCTTCCGTTTAGTTGTCGGTGCGTCTCGGTTTTCGCGTAACTTCCGCGTTGTGCTTTGCGACGTTCAACGATCCAAATTTATCACATAATTATAACTGTATGATAAATACAAGTATAAAACTTGTATTTTTAGGCGTTGTCAGTATTTGTTCGGCATCAGTTCGCTTAACGTTTTAAATTCGCGTTTGAGTTCTCGATTATCGCCATATTGTGTAACATGAATCAAGTAGACGTTTCTAGGCTTTTCAAAGGCCTGATCGAGTTAATTTATGTCTAATTACATTAATTATAATGGTATTTATGTTCGTTAAGCGCTTAATTAAGACCGGAAATTGCCGGTTGTCACACTTACGCACATTGATCGTGTTATCATCTAAACCGTAGCTAACATAGCGTTTGTTATGACATGTGTTTCCACTCGATTGTTTTAAAAACAAAACTTTGAAATATTTGAAAGGAGGGACATGAACTCACAGTTTTGCATTCCAAATGTCATACAAGTGAAATTCGAGTGTCCGTACACGTGTGTAATCTACATGTGTATTAACTTCATTAGACCCTTAGGTGTCATTGGACCTCATACAAGTTGCTCATCTTGAATTCTTGGTATGTGTTTATTTATCTCTTTTGAACAACTTTATTGTTTTCATAGTGTTGGTAGTTCGTTTGTTCTCTTATTATTTACATACATTTTACAAATATATATATTTTGTTGTGTATTTATTTGTGTTTGAACGGCCTTGACTTTCATGTGTCCTCGTGCCTTGCATGAGTGTCATTGGGCCTAGCCCATGTCTTTGTGTCTTTGGGCCTAGCCCATGTTATCTTGTCCTTGGGCTTAGCCCATGCAATCTTGTCTTTGGGCCTAGCCCATGTTATCATTTCTTTGGACCTCGCCCATGTTATCATATCCTTGGGCCTAGCCCATGTAATCTTGCCTTTGGGCCTAGCCCATGTTATCATGTCTTTGGGCCTTGCCCATGTGTTTATGTATTTGGGCCTTGCCCATGTCTTTTATATAATGGGCCTAGCCCAACTTATTTTTTAGGAGTCCATATTATTTATTTTCTTACACTTAGTATTATTTACTAAATATAATGGTTATAAGTTTTCTTGCATACTTGTATACAATCACTTGTAACTTTTATACCTTTCAACTTTTTGGATTTTTTGTTATCGGTAATATATATATATATATATATATATATATATATATATATATATATATATTCATTAAGCGTATAAAAATATATTATTTTTTGACATGTCGTCATAGTCATTCAATATATATATTTCCGCATCGAAAGTCGCCCAAGTGTTGTTGTAGCTCTTCATGATGGCGATATGTTCGTTGATCATTGGTGAAACGGTCTATTGTATAAATTTGACCATTGTCCGAATAGTCCGCTCGTCTGATTATTTGTTTCAAGAATTTTGTAAAAGTGTATGTGTTTATGTAATTTATACTTGGGAACTTTCAAGTGTTTGGTGTGTTGTATTAGTTAGGTATTTTGTATTGTATACCCTAGAAATTTTAGATACATACACATACATGCACATGTATTCTACACATTCACTTATGCTGGTAACAACGTATATACATATATTTTTATTCCCCAAAATTTATATGTAATAAATCATACTCATTTTTAACTTGTAAAATATATATAAGTATTTATTAAATCCTTCGAAGGTTAGGGTTTAACCCTTGTCATTAAAACTTCCTTAATCACGGTTTAGGTCACTAATCGCGTTTAGCCCCGTTTATCGCCGCGTTAATTACACTTTCATCCCAATTAGATTTTTAGAAAATTTCGCCATAGTATCCACTAAACTATGGCGTTTTCCACGTTCCAAAAACGTATTTAAACCACTTTCTAATTTCCCAAATCAGCGTTAATTCATCAAGTTCATCAAAAATCATTTTTTCCAAGTAATATGCACATAACTTTTCTTCAATATTTCATGAGCTTTTATACATATATTTTTATACTTTAAAGCCTCTAAAAATTTCATATCTTTTAAGATTATCAAAACAACAAGATTTTTATGGACAACTTTTATAACCATTTTTATATAACTTGTTTTGTATGAAATCAACTTTACTAGCTTTCAAGATCCAAGTTTCAAGTCTTATCTTGTATCATACTTTTTAAGAATAATATCAAGACTACATATATTTAAAGCTCATGAACTTGAAGATGATGATCCTACATGATTTAAACATATACTTGCTTAAATCATATTTTTAAGCTTAATAATAGTAAGATCATCACTCTTGTAAAATACTACAACAAATAAACAACATGATTATCATAATCACATTTTTTATCTTGTTATTTCTTGTTATATTTTAGGGTTTTTGGATGATTTCTTTCAAGATGTTCAGGATGAAGTTTACTTTAACTTTTGAAATCTACATATTATAAGAACTTGAAATCTTAAACAAGTGAACTTACTACTAGCTCTTAGGCTAGGGATGATTCAAGATTAAGATGGTGGTGAGAAAATGAAGATTAAGATGATGAGAAAGCTCCAAAGAAAGCCCTAATGCTTCTCCATCCTTGCTAGCTCCATAAATGGCCTTGTAATGGCTTGAAAGTAAGGATAATATGGTGTTTAGTGGTGATTGTATGGTGGTTTATGGTGGTGGTGATGGGCCGAGAATGAGAGAGCGACTAGAGGAGTTCTTGTGTTGATTTTTTAAATGAAAATGTTGATAGAAAGAATGGTGATGTTGTGGTTAAAATTATATAAATCTTCCATGGTCAAGACTAAATCTTCATGTGCCATACCTTCATCCATCATCTTCAACAAATCAAGCAAGTAAGGTGGGTGGGGGCCCACATGGGGGTAAACTGTAAATATTTTTATAAAATTTCTTTTATAAAATACGACATGTGATGAATTTATTAATCTTTGTAGATATTTTGGTCATTAAATTAAACTTGGTTAATTAGAGGGTTAAGGGTAGGTTAGGATGTTAAGTATTACTAACTAGTTCACTTGACTAGTTGGTATTTAGTTTGGATGGTAAAAGTGCCTTCCGTTTGGTTATCGGGTCCATAGCGGTAATTATATTTTATACGGACAATTAATTCTGAAAATTTCATTTTCACAGCCCTAAGATGTATGAAGGGGTTTGGAACCCAAATGAAGCCTAACTAGTTCACCGGACTACTGTAGAAGGCTATCGGATAATGAAATCTTTTCAAACGCTTTCCGGTCAAGTTGTGCACTGCTTGTCGTAATATCGGAAACAATGCTTTTTATGTATTTTTGATATCCTCGTCGGTTCGACAAAGGTGCTTGTCATTATTGTGTTATAATTCTAGAGTCCCGGAAATGCTGAACTAGTGTTGCGGACGAATTAAAATTGTTACATTTATAGCCGACACGGACAATTTTGTAAATTTAAGCGTTATGCCGGAAAGTTATATATTATTGCAATATGTGTTCCCTCATTAGTGTTTTCATGTATATATGGACTCACTTATGTCATTCGTATGCCGTTATTCATCGTTCTGTTTCGTTTTAGCAGTTTTCCTGATATAAATAGTGTAACCATGAATAGTGCGCCCAACATTTTCTACCAACACTTTTGGGACATAGTTTGATTTGTTTCGCGTCGTGACGGAAACCAATATATGTTATAGCATGATTCACTTCTCCTAACACTCGTTATATGACATACGACTCAGTTACGTAATTAAATTACGATTAAATGCATGAGACTATGTAATGAAAATTGTGATTAGATTGTACGGAATTACCAGTTATTTTCCGTTTGTCACAATCGCTCTGGTAAGTGTAAAAACTATTTCGCTAGGGTTTTTATAGGCTTTTGTAACAATATTGATGATGTGGCAATCGTTCATTTGTTAAGGCAAAGCTCTGTTTATCAAAGCTCTGTTTAATATGGGTTGGGTCACATTAAGGAAACCCTTTGATGAAGTAATGAAGGTCTGTTTTACCAAAGGTTTGTTTTGAAACCTCTATTTGGTGTCAATAGACGTTTGGTTGTAAAATACAGTAGTTGTTACATTTGTTTGGCTTTAGTCAACAAATGGATGAAAACACATGTTTGAAACCTCCGTGGGGTTAAAAACAGAGTTTTGGAGAGAACAATAGTTGTGGTTGACCTTTTTCGTCAAATAGTGGATAATGAATCAGTGGTTCTATGTAGAAAACAGTGGTTAACAAAGGTTAAATAGAGTTTTGAACCACTAAAACAGATGTTTCACTCATTTGAACAGAGTTTTTGTTTTTGGTGATTATTAACAATCTTTTCATGATTTTTGAAACAAAATTTTGGACTTTCAAAGCAACATTTTAATGTTTTTATTTTAAAAAGGTCTAAAATTTTCTTTTAGTCCATGTTTAGCATCCGAATTTTGGAGATCAAGTTTTCAAAAGTAGATGTATCTAATGCTTTTGTGAATACAACTGCTAATTGATCTTTAGTGGAGAAATGATGAAATGAGACCAATCCCTTTTTGTAACAATCTCTTACAAAGTAATGACGAATGTCAATGTGCTTTGTTTTTTAATGTGATACTGGGTTCTTGATAATGTTTTCAACTGCTTGACTGTCCAACTTTAGTGGTGTCTTTAGAGCAACTCTACCAAAATCAAGTAATTGGTTTTGAAGCCACATGAGTTTGTTGTGAAGCTTGCAACAACTATGTACTCTACTTTTGCTGTAGAATTAGATACTATTATTTGCTTTTTTTTCTTTGCCATGAGACCAAAGCATTCCTAAGGAATTGGCAACCTCCTGATGTGGACTTCATAGTTTTGTGGCAACCTGCAAAATCATTATCTGAATAACCTGAAAGCTCAATACTTTCATTAGTAGGATACCAAATATCAAGTGTGGGAGCGCATTTAAGATATCTGAATATCTTTTATACTGTTACTAAATGAGACTTTATAGGGGATGCTTGATATCTTTCACAGATACATGTTACAAACATGATATCAGGTCTTGATGTAGTAAGTACAATTATGACCCAATCATGCATGTGGAAAGTGTCTGATCTATCAAGTTATCTTTTTCATCAGGAATGGTTTGTTTGTACTCATGGGAGTGCCACATGGTTTACAAGCATTCATGTCAAACTTTCTTAAAAGTATTCTAACATATTTGTTTTGATGAATGGAAGTTACATTTTCAAGTTGTTTTACTTGAAGACCAAGAAAACATTGTAGCTCTCCCATGGCACTCATTTCAAATGAGATGTCATTAATTTTCTAAATTCTTCACACGTTTTATCACATGTGGATCAAAAAATGATATGATCCACATCATTCATACAATTAATAAATCTTTCCCTTTCCATTTTAGAAACATAGTTTTATCAATTTTACATCTTTTGAATTCATTGGATAAGAGAAAGGTGGATAGAATATCATATCAGGCTCTTGGTGTTTGTTTTAGTCCATACAAAGCTTTGTTTAGCTTGTAGACATAATCATGATGGAATGTGTCTTCAAAGTTAACACACATAGACTTCTTCTTGTTTTTTTCTATAAAGAAAATCCTAGATAATAAATACGTTTAATAATATCGTATTCAAATTCATGTAACAAGTCTAAAATTATCACAAAGTGTCAGTTCGAAAATGGATTTGACTATGAGTGTAAATAATACAATTTATTTATTTTTAAAGGCTAGAATATTTTATAATTTATAAATTGTGACAAAAATACTTATTTTAGTAATAAATATTTCTAGATAACAAGTATGAATAAATATGGTGTCTAAAAAGTATATAATAGTGTTTATATATTATAAATAGCTACTAGTCCATAATTCAACTAAAGGGATAAGCATATATATTAAGTCCCATTTGTCCATAATTACTTGCATCTAAATGCGTTTAATTTTATAAATTAGCTAAAATTCTTAAAGACCATTATTAATTAATTATGCCTAAGATTAGATATATTGTGACCAAGTTGTCTAATGTCTAAAGGCACTAATATAGTTTAACAAAATTCAAGTATTAATATTTATATCAATTACATAAAATATACAATTAATTACTAAAATTATGTTTTATATCTCCCAATAGTAACTTGAATACTAATGATATTACTAATCGAAAATGGTAAGAGAAGAATGATTAGGTTTCAATTTCTAATAGAATTCATGTTTTGATTAAGACTTGGAATTGGTGATAATGGGTCTTGATTATGGTTTTAATTGGAATGATTATGATGCATTAGATGCTTAGAATTGACTGGAATTTACGACCACATACATTAGAAACGTAAAGATAATCGAAAACAATGATAATAATTGATATTAGATGATGACTAATGGTGCCAAAAATTGCAGATCGCAAAACACTCTCGCTGAACCAGACGGGCTCCCACGTGTCGCGCACGGACTAACTTGGTCCCCGCATGACGTGGGGACAAGTATTGACCAGGTCAACAAGAGTTCCCTCTAAGCAAAGTGTGGGAATTAGTTGGTTCCCTCGCGTGGGTGGGACATGTTTCTAGATTTTCAATTTTGGACCCTCAAGTTTGATAAATCATAAAAATGCATCGATTAGCTAAATTTAGTGAGTGTTTACGATATAATAACGCCCGCAAAACATGTATAAGCTAAAAATTAGTAATTGTACTAAACATGACGGCGATGATGGTAGGTGGCAGCGGCGGTGGGTAGCGTTGGTTGGTGGCGATGGCGGTGGTTGGTGACGGAGGGTGACAATGGTGACACGGGGTGGTAGTGGTGGTTGTCGACGACGTGTGTTGGCGTTGGCAATGGGTGGCGGTGGTGATTTTGATAGGCGATGTTGATAATGAGGGTGATAGGGAACAGTGGCGAAGCTTGAAAATTTCCAACGGGGGGTCGGAAGGCACCAGACCTAAAAAAAATTTTCTATCGCGTTGTTTCGAGGTGATATGTTTGGGTCGGACGTCGGTGATTCGATTCGGGTCGGGTCAAACATTAATATCAAATAAAAAAATGTTCTCAAACATTAAAACAAAATCATTCTTTAACAAACAACTAAACAAAGGCACCAAAACATTAAAAAGGAGAGGAAGTTGGGTAACCGGTTATCCTGGATGAAGAATTACTGTTTTGCCCGTCTTCCTTTAAGTTTTTGAATTCTTCAATTATTGACTCTGAATCAAAGTTCTTAGCAATCTCCTTTTCTATGTAAATCACCATACTGTTTGCTATATACTAATCTTACATCTTATTGCGAACGCGATTCTTAAATATTTTCATTGCTAAAAATCCTCTTTCCGTTGTTGCAGTCAAAATTGGAAGTGTTAAGATTAGCCGACATACTCTTTCAAACAATTTCTACATGTTATTTTTCTGACATTCCATAATAGTTTTGCAAAGATCAGAAAGAGTTGATACCCCACTTGGCTTGGGATTATTTATCCTTTCAACTTGAAAATATCCAATTAACCACGTAATTGATTCCTCTCTTGCTCTGTAAAATCTTTAGGATAATATTTCTCAACAAGAAGAATAATCTGATCAATATTAATCTTTTTTGAACATAAAGTCTCACTAAGAGATAACAACTCTATCGCTTGCTCATTGAATCTACTATCCAGCTCATGTAGTTGTTTATCCAATGTCTCTGTAAACAAATCTACCTGGTAATAATGTTCAAATGTAACATGAAGATCTTTTTTACGAGGCCGATACCGAGTAGAAGTATATGGAACACTCATATCAGGCATATCTATGCCATGCCTTTCACAAAAAAACAAACCTTTTCAAATAAAGAATCCCATCCAGTGTTTCTAAAATTAGTTAGACTAACCTTTGTTGCATAAACTAACTCCATTGCATTAAGGATGTCTTGGGATTTCTTTTGTAATGCTTGACAAAGTTTTTCCCATTACTTCCTTCATCAAGTGAAGAATAAGCACAAACTCAAATGATTGCAAGTACCCGTAAGCTATATTAGCATCTCCACGTTGAGAACTAGTAGCATGAGACGTGTCTTCAATTATTCCCTTGAGAACAGCACGGGTGACATCAAGCATGTTAACCAAACTACAAATAGATTTATTGGGAACCCCGACGTGTAATTTTGTCCTTTTCCGGATTTGATTTCACCCAGTTCTAGTAACTTTTTAATCTCAACTGCCTTCGCCATTTATAACTCATCATGGGGCTTACTAGAAGCACAAACCACATTAATTATAAAAACTAAGTATGAGAAGAATTGGTGTACTGGAGTCACATCCCTTGAGACACAAACTAAGGTAAGTTGTAACTTGTAAGCAAAAAACAAAAATGTAATAACCATAAGAGTATTTTAGTCAACCTGAAGAAAGAAAGTTAAAAAAGAACAAGTAATTAACCTGTGAGCAAAGTAGTGAACATAATATGTGTAAGGACTATATTCCCAAACAAGTGCTTGCAATCCGTTCCATTCTCCTCTTATATTGCTAGCAACATCATAGCCTTGACCATGGATTTTACTAACATCAAAATTGTAATGCAATAGCGTATTCCACAAATTTACTTTTAAGGTAACATGAACTAAATCTAAGAACCTTTCCCATATCACCCCTTCAGCATCAACAAATCTTAAAACTATCGCCATTTGCTCTTTTTTGGACTCATCCCGTGACTCATCAACCATGACACAAAACCATGAATCCCCCACTTCGCTACGTATATGCTTACGAACTTTAGTTACCATAATACTAAGAATTGCTTGTTGAATATCGGAAGATGCATGCTTGCAATTATATGGAGCATTTTGGAAACGAACCTTTGCAACATCATCACTATAATAGGCTCAAAGTTTTAGCAATTCATGAAAGTTACCTTGATTCTTAGATGTGGAAAATTCATCAAGTCCTCGTAAGGAACAAGCTTGGTATGTCAACCAACGAACTACATCAATTGTGGTTTTTAATCTTAACTTGTTCTTCCTAATTTATCTTCACTTTGCGTTTCTATGAAATTTTCAAGGTGTGCTTTTTGATTCAACAAGTTCGTATAGAGAAAAGCGTTTTTATGATTTGAAGATTTAATGTGCTTCAACAATGGACAATTATCCCCGTGATTACTTTTTTCAATTGTCAAATCCTTCACTAGTAAACGCACTATGACCGTGGCTCTCATTCGGTTTATCATTATATACATAACAAAGGAAACAATAAGCTTTGTGTTTCGTTGGAGAATACTCTAACCAATATTCTTACTTGCTCCCTTGTATTAACCGGATATTTCCACATGCCGAGTCGCTTAGCGGGATCTCTTTCTAGACTACTAACATCCACTTCGTTGATTTGAATCAGATTTTGAGGAATATCATGCTCTTGTTGAACGTTTTGATTTGCCTCATTATTCGCTTCATTAACCGGTTCGGTTGTTGAAATTTTTTGACGTTTAATCTCATTGTTCCCATCAACAACTCCCTCTACTTGTTCTTCATTCTTTCTTTTGAAAAAAGAAAGTTACGCTTTTATACTTCCCCATAGCATAATCTAATAACACAACAAGTTGACAAATCACAATAAATTTCAAACTCTAATTTCTATCTAAATCACAATAAGATTAAACAAATAAAATTAGACATAGTTAAAGAAAGATTCCACAAGTTTAGGGCAAAAATTCGGACCAATTTCACCATAATTTCAACCTAAATCACATAAATTGCAGCCCTAAATTAAACCTAAAGATAAAAAAAATATATACCTTTAACCTTATAAAGATTGAAGAAGTCGAACAAGACCACAACAAGTAGCGCAGCAGCTGCAGCTGGTCAATCCACGAGTAGCGCAACAGCTGCAGTCGAACAAGACCAGGTTCTGGTCGTAATCCTCAGTTAAAAGAATTTGGATTTTTGTTGATAGGGTGGGCTTTCTATTTGGGCTATATAATATACATTCTTCAAAATATAATGATTTGAGCTATATAATATTTGGGCTAATTAAATATTTTATTTGGGCTATATAAATATTTTTTTTATAAAACCGGGGGTCGAAAACGTGTATACCTAAAAATACACAAAATGTACATACATAATACTAGTGAGCGAAAAGTTCGGGGGTCGGACGCCTCCCCCTCTTTAAACCTACGCCCCTGATAGGGAATGAATGAAAAAGAAAACAAGATTGGTGGATGGAATACATTTAAGGGAATTGAATATCCTTATGTAATCTTTATCTATAAAGCATTTTCAATGTACTAAAATGTAATTTCCCCAACGGTCATGGCTTGTCTCTCTGATATTTCACCCAGACTTCCAAATTTGCCTCCATTTAATGTCGTCTCAGTGATTCCTTCAAGTTCGAACAAACCCTGGGTAAATTGAAGATGAAACGGTGTGAGCAATTAATGTAGTTGATGGTCTATTGAATAACCCACAATTCCGTTACCGCATAGTGACGGAGCAAGAAAATTTTCTCGGGGGTGCAAAAACTTTAGGAATTGTTTATCTATCGATATATAATAATTTTTTCGACCCGATTCGATCTGATTCGGATCTGGTCAGGTTATATATCAATTATATGTGTAAAAATATTTAAAATATTCGGGTCGGATTGAATCGGTTGTTGTACACTGGTAGGATCGATTGAACTTATGACGTCAAAAACAATATATGTATTATATATGTTGTAGTTGGATATATAATATTTTAAATTTTGATATCATATTTGATTTCAATAAACTAAAGAATACGCAAAGTTCAAAATATAATTAATAATAAGAAGATAGGATGTTTACGTATTTGGGATGATAAATATTGGGAGTTGATATTTAGTCACCCCTCCTCTTGATCTCTCTGTACATACATGTATATATATATAGAGAGAGATAGAGTTAAAAAAAGGAAATGGAAATAATATGTACGGATATGGGAATAATGAGAGCTTAAGTATTAAATAATATAATTAATTTAAGTGGTATGTCAATCCGTCACTAGCTTACCATCATTAACATACTCACAATGTAAAATAGTGAGTTTAAAAGGTTCCCTCTTCTCTCACCTTATAAAACATTAATTTTTACTAAAAACAAAAATTTGCACTCTTTCTCTTCCAATGAAAACATAGATGAACTTCGGCAACGGCCGTTGGCCGGAAAGATTTGTTTAACAATTTCTTTCCTTTTCGTCTCTTCACTTTAAGTTCATGGGATGTGTTCACAAAATTTTATAGGGTGCAATCCGGATTTTAACCCGTATATAACACTAGTGTCGTTTTTTCAAGGGATGCTCCCGCTACATTGAGCCCACCATAGGTCCGACCATGTTTCCGCATTGAATGGAGAATTGAATATTGGTTTTGCCAATTATGAGGTTTATATGTACTCAAACGGTCGAATCAACGTAAACAGAATACCAGTGTTAAATTCCCTTCCACTAACCCCACAAAATCCACATATATATGTTCATTCTTACAAGCCCCAGTCTTTGAGATCAATCGACGCCATCAACACAGCCGCTTCCGTCATCGCATCAGCGGAGAACAGAGCACCTCACTGAGGTTCTTAGATGTGCTTTTGGTGCGCTTTTGTAGATATCTTCAACTGGGGTTTCTAACATTTTTTTTTTCTTCTAGGTTAAGCCCATTCCATGTATATAATTTCATTTTTTCTATTGTTTTCAGCACAATATTACTGGATTTTCTTTAAATCGACAAACCCATTTATGCGAATTGATGTTACTAGAGCAAATTTCGACTCATTTTCTACGATTATAGTTTTCCTTAACTGAATCATTGTGTTTATTCTTTGTCTTAGGGGCTGCAGTTTACAAAAGAATTTATCTTCTTCACTGTACTCATCTTCTGCAAAAAAAGGTTAAATAAAAACTCAGGTAGTTTTTTAGAATATGTTTGACTTTTGCTTTGATTCAAAGATAGAGCTGTATTTTTTTTTTACTTTTAAAGATTGTTAACAATTGTGTTACTGGTGTCATACCCCATATTTGATGCCATGGTATTTGATTGCACCTCTTGGTGAAGTTTTGAATTATGTGTCAAAGTTTAGAGTTCACAATCTATTAAACCTAGAAAGTCAATTACTTAAATTATAAATATAGTATGAAGACTAACCAATGTCAGCAGAATCTATCGAGATTATTAAGTTGTACATAGGTGTTATTTATATATTAAGTTGTATGAATACTAACTCTTTTTGTCCAAAATTTTGAATGTTTTGTATATAATTGGAGTGCTGAATATGATTATAGAATTTATGTTGTTTTAAGAATAATCTTAATATATAACTAAAATGATCTAGGAGTTTATATGCATTAAAGATTCACTATTCGTGTAAAACCATTAAATCTAAAAGATTAAAAGACTGTTGGTGCATATTTGTGACAATAGCTTAGATTTAATCTTTGGATATCTTGTAATTAGTAAAACGATAAAAAGTTAGCGGGTTTAGTTTTGTAATAGTTAGTTGTAGTGATTGGGCCAAACCATACCCTCATTATAGGGAGTGGTAGGCGAATTGGGCCTAGACCAATTTGCAGCCCATGTGGTTAAACCCTAGCCCAGTTGCAAACCTGTCTCGATATAAACAAAGTTTTGTATTAGGGTTAAGGTTGCTCAGTTAGTCACTTTAGAGAGAGTTGGAAGAGAATTCGTAGAGAGATTGGCTTGGACGAATTCGTGTGATCTAGATTAATTGTAATCGTTGTGATAGATAATCAATAAAGATCAGGTTTATTGTAATTTCTGTTCCTACTCGTAATTTTGTGATAAATCTGATCTAGAGGATTCCGCACTCTAGATTCGATAGACGATTCGGTGAAGATCCATACGGATTAGGGGACATACAATTGGTATCAGAGTATTAAGCTGTTGTTTTGCTCGGTTAGTAACGTTACTGCAGAAAAAGTTGGGTTTTTGGATGTTTTGACGACTGTTGTAGGGTTTCTGCTGCTGTTTTGGATAAACATCAAGGATTTCGGATAGAAGACTTGCATCTCGGATCATAAGTGAAGCAATTCGGATCAGAAAAGCATCTCGGATCAGAAAACTTGCATTTCTGATCAAAACAGTGTATTTCTGTCAAATTGGGAAGCATCTCGGATAAACTAGGAAGCATCTCGGATCATAACAGTGCATCTCAGATTTTTGGTATTGATTTCGGATCATCTTGGATCATCTCGAATACCATCTCGGATCACTGTTCCGAATTACCATCTCGGATTGGCATCTCGAGTCACTGTTCCAAATTTCCATCTCGGATTGTTAATCCAAGTTATTGTTCTGAGTTGAACTCGAAAAAGTGGAAAGTTAACCAGCTGACGTAATCGGAGATAAACGTTTTCGTATACAGAATTTGATTCGTAAACAATTTTGACAATCCGACTGCACGGTTAGACTCGTGTGATTTTTAGGACAAAAAAGGCACGAAAATTCCTAACAAGGGTCTCAGACATTATATATCATTGGATTCGTATTGTCGAAATGAGCCTATTTGTTGGTGCATAATGTCTATTGCCTACGTCTAGGATGTATCTGTAATGTTTAAATATGAAAAAGTAAGTTTTATATGTTTTAACACTATGTTTCGTACGAAAGAATACAGGTTTCGTACGAGTGACTCACTCGTAGGAAACACAGATTCGTACGAACTATAGTTGTCTGTTTAGCACGCACTTCGGTACGAGTCATGTCGACCTATAAGTAGGGAAGTGTTGTGTTAGAGCTAGTTAGTGATTTGTCAATTGGTACGGCGAAGCTCTGCCAGTTTGTTTACTTCCGTCTGTATTTGAACGTCATTAATACATCAGAAGCAGTTAAACAGTAAGTACTATCTTGTTTGTCTTGTCTACCTCTCTAGGAATGAATTCCGCCTCTACTAGTTGAGTGAGATCAGGTCGATTGCTCATTTTGGGAGCTCGATTCCCGTTCGCAAGTGGTATCAGAGCCATGAGATCTAATCTACAGATAGACAACAAGTAGTTACAAGTTACTAAGTGTTCAGACTTGGATATATCTTCATCTTCATCGTTTTTCTGACCTATGCTGGATTTTGGACAAATTTCGAACGAATTCATGGACAAAATGGACTATTTTAGTAACTCAAGTTAATCTTCAATCTAATCAATCCATATCATAATTTGGACTTAAAATTGAACTAAATCATGATGAAATCGATAAAATTTGTCAGTTTGAAGATTGAATTTCGTACGAGTTTCGCATGAAAAACTGATCTAAGTTTTGTACGAACCAGCTCAAAAGTTCATACGAATAAGTGCAAAAATTTTACAGAATCTTACAATTTTTCAGAATTTCAAACAAATTCGTACAAAAAGTTTTCAGATTTTCAGACACATTCGTATCAAATTTCATCCGCACAAATATTTTACTCGTACAAAATGGTTTGATTCGTATGAAATGTTATTTTTGTGAAGATAAATCTCAGTCGTATAAGAACTTGTTTCTTACAAAACAACTTGTCCGCACAAAAATTTTATTAATCTGATTATTTTGTTTTCGAGAGTGTGTTCTTAATTTTTCACAGGAAAAATGTCTGATGAATTTTACAATGTGTTCGCCACATCAGTCGTTACCACTGCAGCAGCCCAAAACATCAATATAGAGAATGAAATGGGGACAATGACAAAACCTCCAAAGCTTATGAATCTAGAAGACTTTGATAGTTGGAGTGAAAGGTTTATGAATTGGGTTCAAGCTAACCACTTTACTTGCTAGTTTGCAATCGAAGCAAAATATATCGCACCAGTTGGTGAAAATGGGCTTGAAAAGACCCTTGCTCAATTCTATGATGTTGAACGGGAAAGGTTTATCAACAAAAAGAAAATGATGAATATTCTTCAGCAATCGATTAAAGAAGACATCTTGGCTTTACTCGCAACATGATGATGATGCGCAATCTTTATGGAATGCTCTTCGACTCAAATTTCAAGGTAGTGCTCAACTCCGCAAAAGCAAAAGGGCGTTATTAAGCAAAGAGTTCGATGTATTCACACTGATCAAAGGAGAAACGGTAAAGCAGCTGATTGAGCGATATTGTCATCTAGTGGTTCATATGAAGAGAATGGGAATTGTAAAGACAAATGAAGAGCTTGTTGACAAGCTAGCTGATTCTCTACCACAAGGTGAATGGTCGACTTACTTAATCATCTTAAAGAATGGAGTTGAATACAGTAATTTCTCGCTGCCCCGCTTTATCGAAAGGTTGGAAGGTCATGAATTAGAGATGCAAAAGATGGCAAAAACAAGACCGTTCAAGTGCAACAAGATGTTAATCTTTATTTCAAAAACAGTTCTGCTGCTCAAATCCAAGCGCCAAAAATTCAAACTGCTTTCAGTGCATATAGTTCACCAAGCACACCACCAATTTAGACAAGTGGTTTCCAATCATTCCCAACAATTGATCCAAATACACCTTCAAGCCAACAATCTTCTTTTGGATCAAATCAATCTCACAACAATCAAACTACTTCATCATCCAATGCAAATCAAAGAGTTTGCAATGCAATATTGCCGTTGATTTTCAGAACGCACAAAATTTTGACGAAAAGACAGGAAAACAACATATGTCTCTACTTGCTTCAGTTCTTGAGTCATATGACAGTCTTGTTGCTGGAAAGATCAGAAATTCTGAAATGACACGTGAGGATTACGATCAAATTGATACAGTTGAAATGGAGTTGATAGATATAAAATGGTGTATGGCTTCAATCGTTCGACGTGCACAGAGATTTATGGAAATCACTGGTAAAGAAAATTTGGGAGGTTTGGATGGGAAACTTGGATTTGATAAATCCAAAGTTACTTGTTTCAAGTGTCGGGAGAAAGGTCACTTTAAAAGAGAATGTCCAAACCGAGAGGTTCAAGGAAATCATAATCCTTTCGCCGATGACTATTACAATAGAGCGATCTACCACCAACCTCAACCAAGAACAAGAATCGTGCCGATTGAAGATAAGCAACCTGAAACTAAAGATAAGGCATTGGTTGTTACACAAGAAGTTGAAGGGTTTAATTGGAACAAGTTTATTTCGAAAGGAGAAAGTTTTGCATTGGTGGCTGAAATTATTGGGGAACCGGAAGAAGAATCGGGGGCATCCTTTGATGAAGAACCTGATGATGACGATTATTACTATCATACTTCATCAGAGGAGGAAGAACTTTTGAATGGTCCATTCAAATATCTTTTGCCTAATGATGTTTTAAAAACTTTTGCAGGATATTTCGCACCTATGCAACATTCAACAGATGAAGAGCAAAAGAAAAAGGAAGAAAAAGAAGCTCGGATCGCAGAACGTACAAGAATAGCATCTTTAAGGAGCTTTCAATTTTTGAAACGACCTCCTCCGACTGATCAAACGCCAATTGCTTTTGAGGAGCGTCGAAAGCCTGTAAAGAGATTCTTTGGGCGTTAGAGTCAAATCTATTTGAAGATTTTGAAGTTTAACCAGACTGCGGCAACATCCAAGGGGGAGTTTGTTGGTGCATAATGTCTATTGCCTACATCTAGGATGTATCTGTAATGTTTAAATATGAAAAAGTAAGTTTTATATGTTTTAACACTATGTTTTGTACGAAAGAATACAGGTTCGTACGAGTGACTCACTCGTACAAAGCACAGATTCGTAGGAAATATAGTTGTCCGTTTAGCACGCACTTCGGTACGAGTCATGTCGACTTATAAATAGGGAAGTGTTGTGTTAGAGCTAGTTAGTGATTTGTCAATTGGTACGGCGAAGCATTGCCAGTTTGTTTACTTGTGTCTGTATTTGAACGTCATTAATACATCAGAAGTAGTTAAACAGTAAGTACTATCTTGTTTCTCTTGTCTACCTCTCTAGCAATGAATTCCGCCTCTGCTAGTTGAGTGAGATCAGGTCGAGTGCTTATTTCGGGAGCTCGATCCCCGTTCACACTAATGGTACAATTTAGTAATCACACATTTCAGACAAATTTTTATACGTTTTTAGCGAGCAGGTTCGGTAAAAATGTCGAATATGTCAAACTTGAAGGAATTGTTGAGAATGGAGCATGAGGCAGGCACAACTAACAAACCGCCAAAGATGTTGAAGGTAGAGAATTACCTTACAGGAAAGATAGATTTCAGTCGTTCATAGAATATCAGGACACACGGATTTGGATCTGTATTCAAGATGGGTATGTAAACCCAACTCATGGCTTTGAACACATACAACATGTCACTTCCTATGTAAACATGTCAGAGGCTGATAAGAGAATGTATGAGTCTGAGAAGAAGGCCTTAGCTGCAATAAAGATGTCATTACCTGATGGCATCAAACATACATTCAAGTGATATACTACTTTGAAGGAGATGTGGGATGCTCTAGAAAAGAGGTGTGAGGGCAATCCTGATGTGAAGAAAAACAAAGTTGACCTGCTGAAGAAGCAATTTGCTGTCTTTAAAGGCATATGAAATGAGTCCCTTGAAGATATCATCATGAGATACTATCATCTAATGTCAGAAATGGACAATTATGACATAGAGGGATACACAGACGTTGAGATAAACGTTAAGTTGCTAGATGCTTTACCTGCCAAATGGGATATTTATACTCTTATGATAAAGGGTGAAGCTGACTATGAAGATAAAGACTTGGAAGAGGTTGTTGGGAAACTAACAGCTTATAAGCTTAACATGAAGAAGAAGGAAACTTGATAAGATCCAGGTTCAAGATCTGGGAATTTATAAAGGGATTCCTTCTTCGTCCTCCAACAATGCTTCAAGTGATTCAGCAACTGCGTTTTTCTCATGTGAAAATGAGCAGGTTATGACAAATGCTGATGGTGATGTATGTTTTGTAGCTGCTTCTGGAGGATTGTCAGGGGCAAAGACACAACAATCCATCAATAATAACAACAATACTAGGTCTATGCCTCTGAGTGTGAAGTCCGCATAAGAACATTTGTCCTTGCTTGCTTCATTCGTAGCTTCATATGAGAACTACATTCAGGGAAGGATATCTAATCCTGCTACTTTCGCTGAAGATTATGATCAGATTAACCCTGATGACCTAGAGGAGATGGATTTACAATAACAGATTGCCATGATCTTTAGAAGAGTGAAGAGGTTCATGAATAGGACATGCAGAAAGTTTATTGGAAATAATCTAAGTCTAAAGTGAGGTGTTAAAATTGTCTAAATTACGGACACTTTGCTAGAGAATGTCAACGACCTAAGACTGAATCTCGATCTTTTCAAGATTCTCCTGGTCATGGATCAGGCAACAGGAATGCATCAACTAACACTGGTTCAAAAGCCTTGATATCTACTACTAGAGAAGGTTCTTATGATTGGAGTGTTCATTTGGAAGGCGATGACAATGCCTCACAGGCGTTCATGGCTGAGATAGCCCCAGTTGATGATGCAGAAGTAAAGGCTGATGCTGAGGTAGAGCAAGAGACTGTAGCTGAAAAGTTGATGACGATCAGACGACAAAAAATATGAAATCTGATGTTGAACCGAATGTTGCAGATAAGAAGATGGCTGCAAATTTTGCAGCTCTCATGGCTTATCTAAGCAAATCAACAGGAGAGGTACATTCTAACTCTGGTAGTTTTATTTGCTTAAAATTTCGTGAACTGCAAAGTGAAGTTGACATGTTAACAAAACAAAATCAAAGTTTGGTAAATGAGCTCTCGAGCGTAAAAGAATCAAACTTTTTCGTAAAAAGAAATGAGTCATTATATTTGAAGAAAATTAAGGGTTATGAAGAAGAAATCAATATTTTAACCTGTAAACTAAATGAAAAACTTCAAATTATTGACTTAGCTCATGATATGATGAGTGAGAAAACAAAAGAGATTTCTGAAAAATGCAAAGAGTTGTCAGAAGCACAATTGAAAATTTGTGAACTTGGAAAGAAATTGAATCAATTCAGAGATTCATCTTTTATTATGAAACACAGGATGGATGGCTTGAAGAAAAATAATGACAAGACAAGTGTGGGCTTCAAAGGTTTCAATGAAGTTCCAGCACCTTTTGGTCATGACTATTCTTTCTTGCCAGATGAAGAAGAGGTAACAGACTTTGTGTCAACTACACCTAGTAGTTCCACATCAGGGAATGTTGATGTGTCTGAACATGCCAAGAAGGATAATATCAGGGAACCGGTTTTGAAAACAAAGAATGCACACCCTAAGAATAAAAAGCAAATTTTTGTTAAAAAAATTGATTTTGTTAAAGGAATTGATATGAAAGAAGAGACCACTGTTATTGAAAGAAAGTCAAATGTGCAGTTTGCTAAAAATAAAAACATAGAAAAATCAGAAATTGAGCAAACTAAACAAGATCCTTCAAGGGCACATCATCGTCACCTGATAAATCTAAACAAGAGACTTCAATTAAGAATTCTTCGGCTAGAAGATCGTGCTTCAAATGTCACAACAAAGGATATGTAGCTAGCTGCTGTCCTAACAAAGAGAATAAAGCACAAGTGACTGAGAGACCTAGAAGTAGTTCACCAAGAATGAATAACTTTAATGGTCAATCAAGTAATTTCAGAAGTCAAGGTCAATATCAAACTCGATATCTGAAGGTTGGTAGTCGAACTTTTTATAACAAAGGCTTTAGAAATTATCACGATCGAAATTCAAGGAATCAAAACCAAAATTTTCGAAGGCTACAGAGTCCACACATGTATAGAAAACCTCATGACTAGAGACCTAGTGGAAATCAAAAACCATTTTCATCAACAGGTCTGAGATCCAAGACACCAGTTAGGAGTGATGGATATTGGATGGATGTACCGGTGGTTGATGAATCTGGAAGATCCAAGACCATTAAGGCTTGGGTCCCCCAATCTAACTAATTTTTGTTGGGTTATGTAGGAGCTGCTAAGGAGGATTATCAACTTGTGGTATGTTGATAGTGGCTACTCCAGGCACATGATGGGGGATGCGAGGTTGTTGAGTGAATTTGAAAACATAGATGGAGGTTATGTGAATTTTGCAGGTGCTAAAGGAGGGCATATTACCAGTCGAGGAAAAGTGACCAATGAGAAGATCACATTGGACAAAGTGACTGTCGAGGAGCTGAAGCACAATCTGATGAGCTTGTCTCAAGTCTGTGACAAGGGTCACTCGGTCCACTTTACTAAGTCTGAAGCTTTGGTGTTGAAACGGGTTTGGTGATACCGGATGATTGGATAGTGATGAGAGTGCCAACGAGAAACGACACTTATGTCATAGACATGGGTGCAAAGGACTCTTCCACTGTGGTGGCGTGTTTATTGTCAAAAGCATCTGAGGCTGAGTCAATGTTGTGGCACAGACGCATGGCCCACATCCACTACAGAAAAATGAATTATATTATTAAAAAAGGTTTAGTGGAAGGGGTGCCAGTGAAGAGGTTTCATGTGGAAGATAAATGTCTTCCATGTTAAAAGGGAAAACAACATAAGAAACCTCACAAGTCGAAAACAATAAATTCCATAGATGCCCCTTAAGAATTACTTCATATGGATCTTTTCAGTCCGGTGAACGTAAGGAGCGTAGGTGGAAAGTACTATTGTTTAGTTGTCATAGATGATTACTCATAGTATTCATGGGTTTTGTTTTTTAGGTACAAAAGATGAGACAGTGGAGATGCTGATAGATCTTTTTACAAAATTGGAAAATGTCCATGCTGCACCGATCAAGAGGGTAAGGAGTGATAATGGCACGGAGTTCAAGAATCTAATTCTGGATCTCTATTATCTTTGCAAGGGAATTGAACATCAATATTTTGCTCCTTATACACCTCAACTGAATGGAGTCGCTGAGAGGAAAAACAGGATGTTGATTGAAGCCGCTAGGACTATGCTTTCTTATTCAAAGCTTCCAGTTCTTTTCTGGGGAGAAGCTGTGAACACAGCTTGTTATGTCCTAAGCAAAGTTTTAATGGTTAAACGGTTGAACAAAACATGTCATAAACTAATGTTTAACCGGAAACTAAACTTGAAAAACTTTGAACCTTTTGGATTACCCTGCACAATAGTGCGAAATAAAGATAAACAGAAATTCGATAAGGTAGCTGACGAGGGATACTTTCTAGGTTATATGTCTGGAACACTGAATAAAAGGGTTTTTAATATAAAAACTGGTAAACTTGAGGTTATGTTTAACATGGAAATCACTAGTTATTCACCTTAACAATCAACGAGTGGTCCTGCTATATTATATGATTATGATAGCATTTTTAAATTATTTAATATTCTTGAGTTTTCCAATGCAGATGAGTCTCAAGTGATTCAAGCTGTGATCAGTGATGATGAAGAGGGTGACTTCATGCCTAGATCGAGTATATCAATGACAGATGCTCTAGAAACTTCCTCTAGTGCAGCTTAATAGGATTCAAGTGATAGTGAGTCTGAACCTATTCAGGGGGAGTACTTTATTGATCATTTAATACTCCTAAGTTTTCCAATGCAGATGAGTCTCAAGTGATTCAAGATGTGATCAGTGATGATGAAGAGGGTGACTTCATGCCTAGATCGAGTATATCAATGACAGATGCTCCAGAAACATCCTCTAGTGCAGCTTCACAGGATTCAAGTGATAGTGAGTCTCAATCTATTCAGGGGAGGACTTTACTAATCCGTTTGCTAATAACAACATTCAGGGGGAGATTGGATCTAATCTGGGAGATAATTTAGTTGTTGACACCATTGCTACTACACACCCAAACATAGATCATCCAGTTGAGAGCACCATAGGTGATGTTGCTACAGGTGTTCAGATAAGAAGAGGTGTGATCGAAGGTTCATGTTTATTTACTTCGATTGAGAAGACTGGGATGATAAACGAGTTTTTGTATAGATGTTTTATTGCCCAAGAGGAGCCGAAGAATATTCACATGGCTCTTAAAGATAATTCACGGGTTGAAGCGATGCAAGAGGAATTAGCACAGTTCAAGAAATTTAAAGTCTGGGAGCTAGTCGACTTGACAGTAGGAGAAAAGGAAATAGGCATCAAGTGGGTGTTTAAAAGCAAGAAAGATGACCGGGGGATCGTGACAAGGAATAAGGCTCGACTAGTGGTGAAAGGGTTCAAGCAGCAAGAGGGGATTTATTACAATGAAGTGTTTGCACTAGTAGCTAGGTTAGAACGAATTCATTTGTTCCTAGCTTTTGCTTGATTCAAGGGCTTCAAAGTTTACCAACTTGACGTGAAGAGTGTGTTTCTTTACGGGAAAGTCCAAGAAGTGGTGTATGTCTCACAACCGGATGGGTTTACTGATACAGATTATCCAGATCGGGTCTATCGACTCGATAAGGCATTGTATGGATTGCATTAGGCACTTCGGATGTGGTATGAGACACTGTCAGCACATTTGTTAAAAAATAGTTTTGAAAGAGGTCAGATTGACAGTACACTTTTTATTAAAAGAAAGAAGGAAGACTTTATGCTGGTATAGGTATACGTAGATGATATTATTTTTGGGTCACCTAATGAGAACATGTGTCATGAATTCGAGGAGGTAATGAAGAGCAAGTTCATAATGAGTGTGATGGGTGATCTGCCTTACTTTCTGGGTTTGCAAGTTAAACATAACAAGGATGGGATGTTTATACATCAGACGAAGTATGTGTATGACATTTTGTCTCATTTGGTCCAGATCAGGAGAGTGTGGATAATGTTGATCCAACTCAGTACAGGGCAACGATTGGTTCTCGAATGTACTTGACTGCTTCAAGACCAGATATCATGGTTTATAGTGTGTCTTTGTGCCAGATATCAAGTGAATCCAAAAGAGTCACATATGAAAGCGGTGAAGTGCATTCTTGTTACTTGAAGGGGAAACCCAAACTGGGGTTATGGTATCCAATAGCTAGTGATTTGAAGTTTGTTGCTTTCACTGATTCGGACTTTGGAGGATGCAAATCAACCAGAAAGTCTACCAAAGTTTGTTTCTTTCACTGATTCGGACTTTGGAGTTTGCACAAACGCTAACGATTTAGAAGATTTGGTGATTGGATGCATCAGCTTAGGGGGAGTCTACTGCTGACATAAGCTATTAAAGCTGAATCTATCCAAAGACCAAAGACATTGAAGATTGCAAGATGACGGGAGACAAAGTTGTTTTATGAAGCTATTGTCAATGGGGAGTTTATTGGTGCATATTTGTGACAACAACTTAGATTTAGTCTTTGGATATCTTGTAATTAGTAAAACAATAAACAGTTAGCGGGTTTAGTTTTGTAATAGTTAGTTGTAGTGATTGGGCCAAACTAGACCCTCACTATAGGGAGTGGTAGGCGAATTGGGCCTAGTCCAATTTGCAGCCCATGTGGTTAAACCCTAGCCCAGTTGCAAACCTGTCTCTATATAAACACAGTTTTGCATTAGGGTTAAGGTTGCCAGTTTATCACTTCAGAGAGAGTTCAGAGAGAATTCGTATAGAGATTGGGTTGGACGAATTCGTGGGATCTAGATTGATTGTTATTGTTGTGATAGATAATCAATAAAGATCGGGTTTATTGTGATTTCTGGTCCTACTCGTATTTCTGTGATATTCTGATCTAGAGGATTCCATACGGATTAGGGGACCTACAAATGCTGAATTATATAAATTTTCTAGTAATATTTGACTACCCTAATTCTTTAAAAAGGAATAATGGATTTTAGTAATCGAAACTATTAGTCGTTGGCCAGCAACGGTCCCAACTTAAAAATAACCTGTGGTGGTCCAACATTTTCACATACCGTAAACTATTGGACCTTTACTAACAGAACCTTAATTCTTTTTGTCCCCTTATCCTTTTCGGTTTAGTAAAAGTCCATTAGTTTTGAAGTTGGAACCATTGCCGGCCAATGACTAATAATTAGGATTATTAAATCCATTATTCCATTCAAAAAACACCTGTGATTCTTGAAAAAAAAACCTTCTGGCTAATTAACATGTCCAACCCATACAAAAAACAACCCATTTGACCCAACTCTATAGATTATTATCACTATATTATTATGTTATTATTTGGAATTCTCTATCATACTTATGTACACACCTCATCTATTGGGATCCTTTTTGTCAGCTCAAACTTTAGGAGATTTTAGTTTGAGTTATGATGGCTTCTTATCTCTGCATCATCCATATGGTTACTATCTTTAACTTCCCTGCTAATATGTCATATTAAATATTTGAATTAAAAACCACTTACAACTTTAGTATATTGTGTGACAGGATACATAGTTAGCAAAAAATGTCTGAAAGGGTATGTTCTTAAATCCTGCGCTGACCAAATGAGTTAACCTCAGGTCGCGTGCAAGACCATACCCAAGATATACCACTACGATGATTTTGTTGACCTTTCATAGACTGCATAGATATTTCCTGAGTCGCGCACGAGGTCAGGACTAATACAAGGGCAATCCTTACACTTAGTCTTTTAGAAAAGAATCTTGTTTCCTTTGACCTTGCGCCGACTACACGGATGTTTCTTGAGTTGCGCGGAAGGAATAAGCGCAGGTCGAAGGAATAAGCATAGGTCAACACCAAACAAGTACGAAAGGTACAAGTGGCAGAGCTGTGGGCCAATACTCGCTCGATGTCACATCGTGGTTGGAGCAGAAGCGCAATCGTGTGACTGTAGATAATCATTGCAACCAATTGTGTAAACAAAAATAAATCAACAACGATGCCATGTATGTGAAGTTGCTACCAAAGTTTACAAGTTCCCAAAACAAGTTACAAGGTTCAGATAAGTTCACAATGTTATCCAAAGTATAGTTTTTGGGTTACATTACACTTTAAACCAAAAGATTTTTTTCGTCATAAAAGCATGTTGAGGTTTCGACCCCTATATACCCATACGAGGTTGGGATATAAAGATAAATCCTCCAAAAAGGCATTCGTTGTCATGTTCATTCCCACTTCCCATAGTCTTTCACCGGCTCAAGTTTTTGCGTCCTGACATTCATGTAAGTTTGAAAAGTCAACATAAAGTTGGCGAGTTCATGTAGTTATTGTTTTTGTATGACATGTCATGTTTGTAATCCAGTAATGAAATCTTAGTATTTTATTATCATTGTTGGAGTTTAAGGATCCATCAGTGTGTAGCTAGCATTCTGACATATGTGCCATAAGTTAGTAACCAAACCGAGACAAGTCTTGACATCAATTGGGATCACAAAAGCACTCCTAAAGGATTAACAAACAAAGGAGTGGAGTGCGCCTCAAATTCGATAGATCCATACCTTTTGCACCTTGGTCACTAATTGATTAATGGTTACTCTTGTCATCATCCTACTTACGCACATTTATCGTGTTATCATTTAACCCCATAGCTAACATACCGTTTGGTATGACATGTATTTCCCCTCGATTGTTTTAAAAAACAAAACTTTGAAATATTTGAAAGGAGGGACATGAACTCACTGTTTTGCATTCCGTAGGTCGTACTTATTGAATTCGGGTGTCCGTACACGTGTGTTACCTACATGTGTATTAACTTCATTAGATACCTAGGTCTCGTTGGACCTCGTACAAGTTGTTCATTTTGAATTCTTGTTGTGTATATATTTATCATATTAGAACAACTTAAATGTTATTATAGTGTTGGTAGTTCGTTTGTTCGATTATTATTTATATACATATATTTCGCAAATATATATATTCGACCATTGTCCGCGTAGTCTGCTCGTCCGATTATTGTTTCAAGAATTGTGTAAAAGTGTATGTGTTCATGTTATTTATACTTGGTATTCCTCAAGTATTTGGTATGCTGTATTAGTTGAGTATTTTGTGTTGAATACCTAGGCTTTCTAGATACATACACATACATACACATGTATTTTTACACATTAACTCTGGTGAAAAAGTATATGAATATATTTTTATTCCCAAATATATATATATATATATATATATATATATATATATATATATATATATATATATATGTGTAATAAAAACTCATTTTTAACTTGTAAAAATATTTGTAAGTGTTTGTTAAATCCTTGGAGGGTTAGGGTTTAACCCTTGTCATTAAAAATTCCTTACTGACGGTTTAGGTCACTAATCACGTTTAGTCCCGCTAATCACCCCGTTAATCATACTTTGATCATGATTAGATTTTTAAATTTTTTTACCATAGTTTCCCCTAAACTATGACGTTTTTCCATGTTTCAAAAACGTATTTAATCCATGTTTAAACCCATAATCACAATCAATCATCAATTCAAGTTTACATACCACCTTTGTATGCATCATTTATACACTTTTCATCCTCATTTCCATGGTCTTTTGAAAATATATATTTTAACTAGCTTAAAAATATTGAGATCTTCTCATATTTATTAGAACATTTAAGACACCATTTTTGTTATATTTTCAAATCAAGATTCCCACTTTAGACCATTTTGTTAACTACACTTTTTAGGATGATCATAACATAACTCATGGTGTCATTCTTTATAAAAGCCACATATATGTAATAAATCATTTATATTCTTATTCGTACAAGATCATCCACTTTAAACAACTTACTTTAACATAATCAACACATAATAAACTATATTTAGTAGATTATTAAGGTGAGATTAGGGTTTTTAAGTTGGATTATTCTTTATTTTCACGATGATTAACAAGTACTTTCATAACACACATCATAAGGAGCTTAAATATGGTGAAATATTGGCTTACAAGTTTGCACAAGATTAAGTGAAGATTAGGAAGAAGATGAGGCTCCAAAGAAAGCTCTAATGATCCCCCCATGCTTGCAAACTCCTTGGATGATCTTGTGAGGGCTTGAAAGTGAGTAGATGTGGTGTTTAATGCTGGAAAAGTGGTGGTTTAGGGTGGTGGTGGTAGCCGTGAATGGGGAGGGAGTTTCAAAGGTTTCTTATATATATATATATATATATATATATAGTGAAATGATATAAGGAAACATGATCATGATGTATATAAATCTTCTAGTCAAACTCACATCTTTGCATCATACTTAGATCTTTATTTTTCAACATAAATCAAGTTGGTGGGGGACCACATGGAGGGTTAAGTGTAAATTATTTTATAACATGTGATAATTTATTAGATATTTAGGTGTTTAAATTAAGTATGATAATTAGGGGCTGGTCTTGCATCATTAGAGAGTAACTAGAGTTTAGGACGTTAAGTAATGTTAATTAGTTCCCTTGACTAGCTTGTATTAATTTTTTGATGGTAATTATACTACTAGTTCGCTCATTGGTGCGATATCGGTTGGTAACGAAAGTTATTGTTTCGTACCGGAAGCTTTGGTTTTTGTTTACCATAAGTACTATGACATTTATTTAGGACACTTCCGACATTAAAATATGGTTAACTAGTTCACTGGTCGAGTAGAAATTGAGTTTAAGTGGTAGAAACGCTTTTCGTTTCATTATTCGCTCAAAAATGACGCTTATATATTTTACCATCGAACATTTCCGGGAGTCGTGTTTCCGTGACTTCAAGATAGTTGAAGGGATTTCGGATCCCAAATGAAGCTTAACTAGCTCTCTAGATTAAATGTATGAGGCTATTGGCCATCGAAATCTTTGTCGGTTCGACAATCGGTCGCTTTCGGTCAAGTTGTGCACTGCTTGTTGTACGACCGGAAACGATGTCTTTTATGTATTTTTGGTATCCTCATATGGTTTTAAGGTGTTTTACATTATTCTGTTATAATTCTTGAATCCGGAAAATACCGAATTAATGTTGCGGACGAATTGAAATTGTTACCTTTTTAGTCGAAACGGACAATTTTGTAATTTAGGTGTTGCACCAAAAAGTTATATATTATTGCAAGATGTGTTCCCACATTACTGTTTTCATGTATATATGGACTCAGTTATGTCATTAGTATGCCGTTATTCATTGTTTTGTTTCATTTCAATGGTTTTGCTGACATGATAGTGCGACCACGAATAGTGCGCCCAACACTTTCTACCAACACTTTTACGCATAGTTTGATTTGTTTTGCGTCGTAATGTAAACCAATATATGTAATGGCATGATTTACTTGTCCTAACACTTGTTATATGACGTACGACTTAGTTACATAATCAAATTACGATAAAATGCATGAGATTATATACCAAAATAGTGATTAGATTGTATGGAATTACCAGTTATTTGCCATTTGTCACATACTCCCCCTGTTAAAAGGAATTTCTTCCCGAAATTCACTTTGAGGCATCCTTAAGGAGTCTTCTTGAACAAGTGGGGTTACTTTGTCTTGATTTGATCTTCACCTTCCCATGTATACTAGGGTCCGTGACGTAAGTTCCCGCGAACTTTGACTAGTTTGATTCGACTTCACCTTCTCTTTTAAACTTTCCAGTCCATAACCTCAACGCGTTTCTCGGTAAACTGGAGCTTGTCATCAATATGAATTTCATCTGCTAGAATGATAACCGTGTCATTAGTCGGTCCTTTCTTTAAGTTAGACACATGAAATGTGTCGTGTACGTTGTTGAGTTCTTTTGGCAGTTTTAACTTGTAAGCCACCATACCAACCTTTGCCAGAATTTCAAAAGGCCTAATGAATCTCGGGTTTAGCTTTCCACACTTACTAATCTAGCTACGCCCTTCCAAGGAGAGACTTTTAGTAACACTGTGTATCCAACCCCGAAGGATAATGGTTTACGTCTTCGATCTACGTAACTCTTTTGTCTATCCCGGGCCACCTTGATATGCTCGCACATTTTGAATATTTTGTCTGTGGTCTTTTTGACTACTTCAGGACCAACGAGCTGTTTGTCACCGACTTCTGCCCCACACAGCGGAGATCGGCACTTTCGTCTGTAAAGTGCTTTGAATGGCGCTCTTGATACTTGTGTGATAACTGTTGTTGTAGGAAAACTCTACCAATGGTAAATGAGTATCCCAGTTTCCGCCTAAATCCATGACACAAGCACGAAGCATGTCTTCCAAAGTTTGGATGGTTCGTTTGCTTTGGCCATCTCACAATCATAATCATTCAACAATTCTACCCAACGGCGTTGGCGCATGTTTAGTTCCTTTTGATTGAATATGCGTTGAAGACTTTTATGATCTGTGAATATGGTACACTTAGTTCCATACAAATAATGACGCCAGATTTTTAATCAAATACCACTGTGCCTAGTTCTAGGTCATGAGTGGTATAGTTCTTTTCGTGAAGTTTTAACTGACGTGACGCGTATGTGATGACTTTTTCACGTTGCATTAACTCACAATCCAAGCCTTGATGAGATGCATCACAATACACTACAAAGTCATCGGTACCGTCCGGAAGTGAAAATATCGGCGCCTTACAAATTTTCCTTTAATAGTTGAAATGTCGATTCTTGCTTTCTCCCCATTCTAACTTTTTATCCTTTTGTGTAAGCGAGGTTAGCGGCTGGGTAACTTTTGAGAAGTTCTCAATGAATCTCCTGTAATATCCCGCTAAACCTAGAAATTGCCGTACTTCCATGGGGGTCTTCGGAGCATTCCAGTTCTTTGTGGCTTCTATCTTAGATGGGTCAACGTGTATCCCGTTCTCATTCACCACGTGGCCGAGGAACTGTACTTCGCGAATCCAAAATTAGCATTTCGAGAACTTGGTATATAATTGTTTTTTCTTTAGCAACACCAATATAGTTCTCAAGTGTTGTTCGTGTTCTTCCTTGGTTCACGAATACATTAATATATCATCAATAAATACGATCACGAACTTGTCGGGGTATGGCTTACATACTCGGTTTATCAAATCCATAATTACGGTATGCGCATTTGTTAAGCCTAAAAGACATAACTAGGAATTTATAGTGAGCGTAGCGAGTCCTAGATGTCCTTTTAGGAATACCTTCCTCTTGGATTCTTAGTTGATGACAACTGGATCTGAAGTTAATCTTGGTGTAGAAGCTTGAGTCTTGTAATTAGTCGTATAAATCGTCAATCCTTGGTAATGGGTGCTAATTCTTAATGGTGAGTTTCTTCAACTCTCGATAATCTATGCACATCCAAAAGCTTCCATTCTTCTTCTTGACAAAAGGCACCGGAGCTCCCCATGGCGAGGAACTCGATCTAATGAATCCTTTGTCTAACAACTTTTGAAGTTGTTTAGATAGTCTTTGCATTTATGATGGAGCTAATAAATATGGAGGCTTCACTACTGGTGCTACTCCTAACACCAAATGAATGCGAAAGTTGGCGTGTCGTTGCAGAGGTAATTTAGACAAGTCTAATGGAAAGACTTCGAGGGACTTCTTCACAAAGGTTATTTCCACCATTTTTGGCTCCTCATTTTCCTTGTCGACTACGTGAGCTAGAAAGGCTATGCAACCTTTCTGTAGGCACTTCTGGCCTTCATGCCATTAATGATTCGTAAGGGCACCTCGGGCTTCTGTCCGTGTACTACAAGTGTTTCTTCATCTAGTAGGGGGATGCAGATAGTTTTCTCATGACAACTACTCCCGTTCGGTTATATGTCAACAAGTCTATGCCAAAAGCTACATCGTAACAACCCAGATAAACGGGTAAAAGATCGATATTAAGTTCTCGTTCCGTACGCTCCAAAGTGCATCCTTTTATAACTTCCATTAAATTGACGAATTTACCATTGGCAAATCCTATAGAATGAGGGAACGTCTATCTTCTTGACTCTAGGTCAAGTATATATTGAATTCTATGGAGATGAACTAAAATCAGCACAGGTATCAAAAAAGATGGATGATGTGGTCATGTTTCGGTTCTTAGATGCTAAACCCCAAATGTAGCACTCAGTTCGTTTGATTTCAGGTGTTCCCCAGTATGGAACAACCCTTGAGAGATCGTGAAAGCGTCGAGTGTAACCACCAATGTTGGCTGCAATCATGATCGATTTCTAGGATCCCGTTCCTAGTCTGGGAATTACAGCAGCGAGCAATACTCTTCTCGCATGTTAGTGCATAATGTCTATTGCCTACGTCTAGGATACATTTGTAATGTTTATAAAGTTTACAAGTTAATGTTTAAATGAAAAAATGTAAAGTTTATATGTTTTTACACTGTGATTCGCACGAAACAGAAGCATGTTTCGTACAAGTGAGTCACTCGTACGAAATACAGTTTCATACGAACCATAGATGTTTGTTAGTGCACGCACTTCGGTACGAGTCATGTCGACCTATAAATAGGGAAATGTTGTGTTAGAGCTAGGTACGGATTTGTCATTTCATACGGCGAAACTCTGTCAGTTTGTTTACTTGTGTCTGTAACTTGAACGTCATTAATAGATCAGAAGCAGTTAAACAGTAAGTACTATCTTGTTTGTCATATCTACCTCTCTAGCAATGAATTCCGCCTGTGCTAGTTGAGCGAGATCAGGTCGATTGCTCATTTCAGGAGCTCGATCCCCGTTCACAAGTGGTATCGAGCCATGAGATCTGATCTACAGATAGACAACAAGTAGTTATTGTTCAGACTTGGACATATCTTCAACAGTTTTTCTAACCTTTGCTGGATTTTGGACAAATTTCGGACGAATTCATGGACAAAATGGACTAGGATTTTAGTAATTCAAGTTAATCTTCATTCTAATCAATCCATACCATAATTCGAACATAAAATTGAACTAAATCCTGTTGAAATCGATAAAATTTGGTCAGTTTGAAGTTTGAATCAGTTTCGTACGAGTTTCGCACGAAATTAAGTTGTTCTTGATTTTGGTACGAATCAGCTTAAATTTCATATGGATCAGTTAAAATGTCATAATTACAATTTTCAGAATTTCAACTTGTGTCGTACAAAATGACTTGATCCGTACAAAATTTCAACCACATTCTTGTTTCGTATAAAATTCATCCGCACAAATATTTACTCAGTTAAAAACACATGTTTCGTTTAAAAATGGCTTGATTCGTATGAAATCATAATTTTGTGAAGAAAATTTGAATCGTACAAAAATTTGGTTCGTGCAAAATAGTTGTTTCGTACGAAATATTTTGTTCCGCACAAAAAGTTTTCTAATCTATTTGTTTTTGAGAAGTGTGTTCTAACTTATTACAAGAAACATGTCTGAGGAATTTTACAATGCGTTCGCCACATCGGTTGTTACTACTGCAGCAACTCAAAACATCAATTTAGAGAATGAAATGGGGTCAATGACGAAACCTCCAAAGCTTATGAATCTAGAAGACTTTGATAGTTGGAGCGAGAGGTTTATGAACTAGGTTCAAGCTAACCATTTTACTTGCTGGTTTGCAATCGAGGCAAAATATATCGCACCAGTTGGCGAAAATGGACTTGAAAAGATCCTGGCTCAATTCCCTGATGTTGAACGAGAAAGATTTATCAACGAAAAGAAAATGATGAACATTCGTCAGCAATCGATTAAAGAAGACATCTTGGCTTTACTGCAACATGATGATGATGCGCAATCTTTATGGAATGCTCTTCGACTCAAATTTCAAGGAAGTGCTCAACTTCGCAAAAGCAAAAGGGCATTATTAAGCAAAGAGTTTGACGTATTCACATTGATCAAAGGAGAAACGGTTAAGCAGCTGATTGAGCGATACTGTCATCTGGTGGTTCATATGAAGAGAATGGGAATTGTGAAGACAAATTAAGAGCTTGTTGATATGCTAGCTGATTCTCTGCCACAAGGTGAATGGTCGACTTACTTAACCATTTTGAAGAATGGAGTTGAATACAACAATTTCTCGTTGCCTCGCTTTATCGAAAAGTTGGAAGTCATGAATTGGAGATGCAAAAGATGGCTAAAAACAAGACTGTTCAAATGCAACAAGATGTTAATCTTTATTTCAAAAACAGTTCTGTTGCTCAAATCCAAGCGCCAAAGATTCAAACTGCGTTCAGTGCATATAGTTCACCAAGCACACCTCCAACTCAGTCAGATGGTTTCCAATCATTCCCAACAGTCGATCCAAATTCTCCTTCAAGTCAACAATCTTCTTTTGGATCAAATCAACCTCTGAACAATCAAACCACTCCATCATCCAATGCAAGTCAAAGAGTGTTGCAATGCAATTTTGCCGTTGACTTTCAGAATGCGCAAAAGTTTGACGAAAAGACAGCAAAACAACATATATCTCTACTTGCTTCAGTTCTTGAGTCATATGACAGTTTTGTTGCTGGAAAGATTGGTAATTCTGAAATGAGACAAGAAGACTACGATCAAATTGATCCAGTTGAAATGGAGTTGATAGATATAAAATGGTGTATGGCTTCAATCGTTTGATGAGCACAGAGATTTATGGAAATCACCGGTAAAGAAAATTTGGGAGGTTTGGATGGGAAACTTGGATTTGATAAATCCAAAGTTACTTGTTTCAAGTGTCGGGAGAAAGGTCACTTTAAAAGAGAATGTCCAAACCGAGAGGTTCAAGGAAATCATAAGCCTTTCGCTGATGACTATTACAAAAGAGTGATCTACCACCGACCACAACCAAGAACAAGAATTGTGCCGATTGAAGAAAAGCAACCTGAAACTAAAGATAAGGCGTTGGTTGTTACACAAGAAGACGAAGGGTTTAATTGGAACAAGTTTATTTCGAAGGGAGAAAGTTTGGCATTGGTGGCTAAAATTATTGAGGAACCGGAAGAAGAATCGGAGGCATCTTTTGATGAAGGACCTGAGGATGACGATTATTATTATCATACTTCATCAGAGGAAGAGGAGCTTTTGAATGGTCCATTCAAACATCTTTTGCCTAACGATGTTTTAAAAAATTTTGCAGGATATTTCGCACCTACTCAACATTCAACAGATGAAGAGCAAAAGAAACCAGTTGAAGATGTCAAAGTGGATGAGAAAAAGGAATTGCTGAAAGAAGATATCATTAAAGCGTGCATGGCGAATGAAAATGAGGTAAACAAGTCATCTGAGAATGAAAAATCTTGTTCAAAGTATGATGAACCATGTGGTGAGTGTCTTGTAAAGGACAAAAGATTTGCTGAACTGCAAAGTTTAACAGACAATTTGTCAAGCGACTACAAATCCACAAAGGAAGCTTATGACAAATTGAGTGCGTCTGTTAAACAATATAATAAAGCACTCAGAAAGAATGACGCAACACTTATGATGCTTAAAGCAACAGTGATGGATAAACAAATGGCAATTAATATTCATCTAAACACTATTTCTGAGCTCAAAAGTGAGCTTGAGAAAATGAGAATTGAAACCGAACGAGTTAACAAATGGTTAATTAGTTATTCAACAAGCTCATACGTCCTAGATCACATTTTACCAAAAATCAAAAGTACTGAGGAATCTAAAAATGGAGAAATAAAAAGTGGTAGTTATAATCGAGTTCCTCCACCCATGTGGTACAGTTATGCATGAAAAAATCCATCTTGGGTGGAAAAGGCGCTAAATCTTAAATTGAAAACCAAACAACTGCCTGAGGATATCGATGTAACTTACACTAAAAATGATGGTGAATGTGACTCTGAAGTGGTAAATAATGTGGTTGACAAAGTGTTAACAAATGAATCTGAAGTGGCTGAGTCTGAAAAATCTGAGAAGTCAAAGTCTGATGATATATCAGAAAATAGTTTAAATGATGATCCCAATGTCATAGTTTATAAAATGAAAGGGTCTGATAAACTATTTTTGGATGAGGATTTTCCAATCAGGAATGTGAAAAGAGGTTGTGTAGATAAAATGTTCAAGCTGATGGAGGTAAGTCATGATGATTTAGATAAACATGATGCATCTTTCTATTCTAAATCAAAAACTGACAACTGACCCTACTAAAAAATGGATATTATCCGGAAAATAAACGGGCAGGGTTGGGTTTCCAGAAGCAACATAAAACCAACAGGTCCCAAAAATTGAATTTTACAAAGAAAATCAATTTTGTGTTTGGGACAACAACGAGAAGGAAAAGGAGGTCATCGGAACTCAATCAAATGATGATTTTCTTAAAGAAAAAGAGAAACAAAAACAAAAACAGGTTTTGAATACCTCTGTTCATAAGGACAGGAGGACATGCTTTAAATGCAAGAAAGTTGGACATATCGCACGATATTGTTCACAAGAAAGTTCAAAGCCAGTTTCTTCTCCGAAAAAGCTCACTAAGGATGAAAAGCAAAAAGCACCCATGGTTATGCCTAAACAAATTCTTAAAAGAAAGACTGAATCTCATCAAAATTTTAAACCAATTATTCAACCTCAATCTAAGTTTGAAATTGGTGAAACATCACACAAAATTCAACAAAAGATTCAAAATTTTATGTTAAAAGGGCTAAATCACAAATACATAAATGGGTTGCTAAAATTGTTAAAACCGAATCATCCAAGGATGAACTTAAACCTGATGTTCCAAACAAAATTGAGCTTAAAAAGATTGAAAGAACAAAGTGGGTCCAAAGTTCGACATTCCAAACCCACCCAAGACTAAACAGGCTTGGGTCTCTTTGTTTAAATGAATTTTGTTAATCATGTGTGTAGGGGCTCCAACGATCGATATTGTCAAAATGGATGATGGATAGTGGAGCGTCTCACCACATGACAGGAATGCTTGCGCCGCTCAATGATGTTAGAGCTATTCGAGTAGGATATGTAGGATTTGCTGGAACGCAGGGAGGTAGGATTGTCGGAGAAGGGATTCTCTCGAACGGAGTTGTATCGTTTGATAAAGTGAACTATATCGCTGAACTTGAGAACAACCTGCTTAGTATCTCGCAAATTTGTGACAAGAAGTTCACGACACATTTCAATGATAAAGAATGTCTAATTCTAAAACCCGGTTTCAAGATTCCAGAAGAATGGATTCTGATGCGAGCTCCGCGAGAAAATGATTTATATGTCCTAGACATGAGCATCGCTTCTACCACATCATTGAAAGTTCAATGCTTTGTTTCCAAAGCTACCGAGAAAGAGTCAATTTTATGGCATAGAAAAATGGGGCACATTCATCTTCGAAAGATGAATTTTCTGGTGCATAACGACTTAGTGGAGGGTGTCAATTTGAAAATTTTTCATCTATAAGATGATTGTCTTAGCTGCAAAAAGGGGAAGCAGCATAAGAAATCACACCCGAGAAAGCTTTTGAATTCGATAAAGCTACCACTAGAAAGACTACACATGGATCTCTTCGGACCAGTCAATGTCAAAAGCATTTTTGGAGATCTATACTGTCTTGTTGTTACAGATGATTATTCTTGATTTTCATGGGTATTCTTTCTAGAGAGTAAGGATGAAACTTTTGAAACTCTTATGATTCTCTTCAAGAAACTCGAGAATTTATATCATTTGCCCATTAAGAGAATTCGTAGTGATAATGGAACGGAGTTCAAGAACAAGAAGATGCAAGAGTTCTGCAATGAAAAGGGGATTCTTCATGAATTCAGTGCCCCCTATACTCCACAACAAAACAGAGAGCTGAACGAAAGAATCGCAGATAGAAACTGCTAGAACAATGTTAGCTGATTCGAAATTACCGATCAGTTTTTGGAGTGAAGCAGTAGCATCGGCATGCTATACCCTAAATCGTGTGTTGACAGTTAAGCCTCACTAAAAGACATGTTTTGAGTTATTAAATCAACGAAAGCCTAACTTAGCATTTTTGGAACCTTTTGGATCACCGTGTACCGTCTTGGACCCGGCTGGTAAAATTGGAGCCAAATCTTTGGAGGGTTTCTTTGTTGGTTACGCTAATCCTCAAAAACGTGTTTTCTTGCTGAGTCTGAACCAGGTAGTTCTAGCGCAGCACGTAGATTGTCAAAGATATACAACGCCAACGCAGAAGCCTGGGGATCCGTGGCTGTTTAACTACGATGGATTGTGGGATTCTTTTGATCTACCAGATGTGCCAACTGAAGAAGAACTTGTTATGTTATTTCAACAACATCAGTTATCTAATCAAGAACAAGTTCCTCGACCTTTGGTGATTTCTACATCTTTACCAGTTAACATGTCTGATGTTTGTCAAAGCTCTTCTGTTCTAAATCCGGTTCCGGCTCTAAATGTCAATACTGCTGAATCTTCTGTCCAGCCAAGTGTAGATGCTGACTTTGATCGGGAACCAACTTTTGACGATGGAGGATCCAGTTCTGGTGAAGGATCTGAGCAGATTGAAGGCTTTCTGAAACAACAGGCTGATCAGTCTAACGCTAGGAATAAAGCTTCTTCATCTGTACCGATTGTCACAAATTTGCAACCACAAGTAGATGTTCCTATTGAAGTGATGCCTAGGACACTTTCATATCATCCATCAGAGAACATCATAGGCAGCTTACAATCGGGAGTGCAAACTCGCAATCAGATTAATAAAGATCTAAGCTGTTTCTATACTAGTATTGCTCCACTTCAAGTCCGATTTTCTCATAGTTTTTTTGTTTCTCAGGTTGAACAGTGAAGCTGGAAAGACACGTTAAAAGAAGAAAGTTGGGTGGATGCAAAGCAAGAAGAGTTACTCCAATTCCAGAAACTTGGAGTCTAGACGCTTGTTGACCTGCCAGATCATCACAAAAAGATTAACACAAGATGGGTCTTCAAGTGTAAAAGCGATGATAGAGGAGTAGTCGTGCGCAACAAAGCTCGACTTGTGGTTCAACGTTTTCATCAGCAAGAAGGGATAGATTATACTGAAGTCTATACCCCAGTTGCACGTCTTGAAGAAATTCGCATATTCTTGGCCTTTGCCTCATGGAAAGGGTTCAAGGTGTACCAATTGGATGTTAAATCTGCTTTCCTTTACGGAAAAGTGAAAAGGAGGTGTACGTCGGCCAACCACCGGGGTTCGTTGATCCAGTACACAAAGATAAAGTCTACCTCTTGAATAAATCCTTATAAGGTCTTCATCAAGCCAGGAGAGCTTGGTATGAAACATTATCAAGTCATCTTCTAGACAATGGCTTTATCAGGGGAACAGTAGATTCTACCCTCTTCACAAAGGAAGTCAATGGACATCTAATTATCATACATATATATGTGGATGATATTATATTTGATCGACAAATGACAAGCTGTGTAAAGACTTTGAAGAAGTCATGAAGCGCAAATTTGAAATGAGCGCAATGGGGGAGATGAAGTTCTTTCTAGGACTTCAGGTTGACCAGTTGCCTGATGGTATTTTCATTCATCAGACAAAATATGTTCATGACATATTGGAGAAATTCAATGACAGGAGCTAAACTAGCATCGACCCCGTTAGCTCCAAATCATGGCATTTGTCCAGATCTTACTAGAGAAATAGTTGATGAAACTTTATACCGCTCCATGATCGGATCCTTGATGTATCTTACTGCTTCTCGACCAGATATCATGTATCCAACGTGCCTGTGCTCCCGTTATCAGTCTAATCCAAGAGAGTCACACCTGCTTATCGTTAAACACATAATGAGTTATCTGAAGGTTTTCCAAGCACCGGCTTGTGGTACCCTAGACATGATGATTTTAATCTTGCAGGTTACTCGGATTCTGATTTCGGATGCTGCAAACTGAATACAAAGTCTACAACGGCCGGCTGCCAGTTCTTTAGAACACGTTTGGTAACATGGCAATGCAAGAAACAAACCGCGATCGCTCTCTCTACCTGTGAGGCTGAATACGTTTCGGCTGCCAGTTGTTGTGCTCAGATTCTCTGGATACAGCAGCAGATGAGAGATTTCGGTTTGCAATTTCTTGATACGCCTATATATGTAGATAATCAGCCGCGATCGATATCACTAAAAACTCATGCCAACACTCACGTACTAAACATATCGAGATTCGACACCACTTTATCCGTGATTGCTACGAGAAAAAGTTGGTACGAATTGAGAAAATCCACACTGATGACCAAAAAGCAGATTTTTATACCAAAGCTTTTGATAAAACAAAGTTTAAAAATTTGTTAAAGCTAAATGGTTTAAAAAATATGATCTCAGGGATGTATTTGAGGTTGAGTTTGAGGATGATGACGACTTGATGTGAATTTGTTATCGGTTAAACGTTTTTTTGTACATTCTTTCTTTATAGTTTCTTAAAAAATCCAAAAATATGTTTTTGATTTTAGGGGGAGAATATTTGAGGAAAATACAAAAACATTTAAAACACCAAAAAGAGTTTTGTGTAAAAAGAGTGATTATAGTAAATAAAAAATGATAGTCACAGTATGCTAAAGAATTGTATTGTTTTAAAGTAATTAAGCAAGTCTTACTATGGATATGCCAATAGACTTCACTCGTTTGGTAAATTGCATTTGAGATATAAACCTAAAACACAAACTGATTAACTTGTGGGTTAACATCTCTCGGATATATGGACTTAGTACTCCGAAATTTTGTTTGAGAGAATGCCGGATTCTGCGATACTAGGTCTTTATATTTGATTGATATCTGGGATATTATTCGAGTTATTCTGATTTTGCGGAAGCAATGGCCTAGAACTCATATAATACTTTTGCATTATTCCCCAAAAGCTGCATGAAAAATGATTATGTCTTAAGCAATTATAACATTTGTAGTACAAAAGATTCCTTAATGGATCACCACCTAAAGACGAGCCTTCATCTCTTTGTCTGTACGGTAGTACTAACCTGAGCTCTCAAGGTCTCGCATTCACCCTATATACAGATATCAATTCAATATATTCACCTGTAAAATGACATTCTGGGAATCTCGATACGGGAGTATATTCTGAGATGGGAAACACAGTTGTTTCATGTTTCTAATAATACCTTAACATATCTTGAAACAATTGAGAAACGAGAAGAGGTTTAAATGGACAAATATATTGGCAATCTAGGTAAATTTGTTTAAAAGCTTAAAAGGTGTTTCTAGACTAACGGTACTGATGACTTATATGAATGCTTGAAATGATCCTCTGAAAAACACAAAATTCACAAAAATGTTATTACTCATTAAAAATTTCTTAAAAACTCAAGAAGATTTTCAGTTTTCTTAGCTTGATAGTTTTATGTTTGTTTATCGATGATAAAAACACTGATGGTTGGATTCATAGCAACATCTTGCTGAGGAAAGCTTGAAATCATGGGTTGGGAGCTAATTTTTAGCAACAAAGTTTACTAAAATGTCAAGAAAGTTCATTAATTTGAAACTTTACATGTGGAAATAAATCTGTTTGGTCAAACATGGTCAACCAAGGTCATTAACTTGGACTTGGAAGGCAAATTGGGTAACAGGGTCATTAACTTGGACTTGGTTAGTCAAGTGGATTTTTGAAACATATTATATTATTGAAAAAATAAATGAAAAATACAAAAATAAAATTGAAATTGAAAAGTTTAAGTTTTTTAGTTTTGATTCGTACAAAATTCAAATTTCATGCGGAGAAGTCGGTTTTGTATGAAACAAGAGTTAGCATTTTGTGCGATTCATAATGATTTCGTACGAAACTGGATAACTATAAATACTCTTTGTCTCACACAGAAATGAAGTTTCTGTTCTTTGTGCACTGTTGAGCGACTCAGAGAGAATTTTGTGAGATTCAACTCTAAAAACTTCATTTCTTGGTTCTTGTGTTTGTTATTCACATTGTTGAGGTTGATTTGCACACCTCTTACAATGGGAAAGGTAATTTCGTCAAGATCTCACTATTATAATGTCAAATTTTCATGCGATTCGGACTAACACTTAGATCTAGGGAAATTGGACCGGTAAAACTTAAAATTGACCACAAAATCGTTAAAATCGACTCTAATAACCTGAAAATCAACTATTAATTTGCTAAAAACAACAAGTTTTAGGATTGGATTACACTTGGACAAATTTTGGGACGACGTTGTTTTGGTACGACTGAACTGTTACGCACGAAATAAGATTTCAAAGCAAATTGATTGAGTGTAGAATTTTTGTGCAAAACAAGTGAATCGTATGAAAGTCATGAACTTCAAATTTCAAATTTTGATCAAATGAATGTTTCGTATGAAACATAGGATTTTGTACGAAAAAGAGAGAGAAAGTTTAAAATGTTCAAATTTTTTGATCAAATAAAGTTTCGTGTGAAACATAGGTTTTTGTACGAATCAAGAGAAAGATACTTTCAAAGTTTAATATTTTTTATCAACATAGTATTTCGTACGAAACAAAGGATTATTTGTAAGAATCAGTGAAGAAAATGTTGAATGTTTGAAATTTTTCTAACGGTTGATTGTTATTTTTCTTGTACAGGCCAAGAGATCCGGATTTTCTCCAGTGCATAATATATACTGTATCACAGATGCTAAAATCCCAGAGATAGCAGCGTATAGAAGTATCTTGGATTTTCTTACAAGGATTAGAGTGACGAAAGCGATAACAGAAAGACACACGCCATATCTGTCACTTGTGGAATATTTCTGGAATGCTGCAGAGTATAGTATTGATGACAATGCCATTATATCAGCAGTAAAGATTAACGATGTGGATATTCAAGTGAAGATTACTGAAGAGTTTATTTGGAAAGTGTTGGAGTTTAAGGATAACAAGGATGATCCAACAGGCTTTACTGAACATATGATTAAAGGATGCTTTTACAGGATGGGATATATGGGTTTTGTGAATGCTGCTCCTTTCAAGAAAGGAAATCTAAGTGCGCCGTTCAGATACCTTGCACACGTTATTATTCATTGATTGGGTCACAGGAAGGGTGGTTTTGATGACTTGGTGGATTATCAGATGTGCATGATTACTGCACTAGTGCTGAATCTTCCTTATAACTTTTCAAAAGTTATATTTACTCAGATGATCCAAAACATTCAGAAGGAAAGGTTTTTGCAGTATCCAAGATTTATACAGATGATGTTAGACTATTTACATCCGGACTTGAAGAAATCTCCAGATGATGTACTTAAACTGGAACATATGGATGTTCAATCACTACGAAAGATGAACGTGCATTTGAAGTCTGCTCCCATTGCTAAACCGATGCTTGGTGCTATTATGAATAAAGATTATATTTCACCCGCACCTGGTAAATGGAGGAAGGACGATAGCGGTTACGATGAAGAGGAAGTTAAATCTTTATCATTGTTTGTGGCAAAGAGAAGTTCATGGTTCGTGAAAGACGGTGAAAAGGGTGGAAAAGCTACATACAAAGGGAGAAAGAGAAAAACTGCATCTGCTGCTGAAAGTTCAGGGTTGAGGGATGAACATGAGGTTGAAGAAACCGTTGAAAAGATGGCTGAAGACATAGAACGTCAGGCTTTTGGAGCTGACAAGGAAGCAACTGAAGAAGTACTATCTTCTAGTACTGATTCAGAGGATAGACGAGCGGGAGAGAAGAAAAGAGCAGAGAAATTGGCAAAGAAACATCAAGATGAGCTGAAACGCAAAGCCGAAGAACGAAAGAGAAAGGCAACAGGCGAAGACGACACAACTTACGTTCCGTCTGAATCTGAGCTTGAATCTGCATTTAGAACTCCGGTCAAGAAAAAGCAAAGAAGAATGAAACGATCGGCAGCTCGCATATCTCCTAACGTTGTTCTAACAGATGCTGGAGCTGATCCTATTACCAAGGAAAATGTGGAGGAACCTTCGCAGAATATTCCATCTCCTCTACATCATATGCATCCAGAGCCAGATCAGCAACAAGTTGAACCAGAGATACCTGTTCAACAATCACCAGTTCCTGAACAAGAACCAGAACAACAAATACCAACACCGCAACCATTAGAATCAGAACCTGTTCAACAACCTATGCCTGATCAAGAGCCTGTCCAGCAACCAGTACCACAACAGTCGGCTCAACAAAAGTCTCAACCATCTCATGCTCAACAATCTCGTCCTACATCACAGCCGTTTAATTCACAAGCATTTTTTGACGAGATTAATTTAGACGATCTACCAAGAGGAGATGAGTTTCGGTTTGATGATCCTAGAATTGATGATTTGCAAAAACAAGTGACGATGAACGTTGTGCGCATAGCTGAATTACAAGAGCAGATAAACTTGTTAACTACTGAGAAGTTTGAAATGCTTGAAAGAATTGGAGGTTTAATCGTTGATAAACAGCTACTTGAAGCGATGATGGCGAGTATTATTTATGAAAATGAAAGATTACGTCTGCGAATCTCTGAGTATGAAGAAGAACGGTTGAGAAATAATCGTAGAATGGATGTGTTTGAGAAGATTCTTGAAAAGAAGTTTGGTTTGAGTATATCTGCAGCGATGGATGAAATTGAACGTGCAGAAGCTAGGGAAAGAGTTGCAGAATGAGAACGATTGGCTAAACAACAATCTGATATGTTAGGGAAAGGAAAAGGTAAGATAGTTGAGGATTCTATGACTGAAGAAGCTGTGCCAGAAGCTGAATCTGGACCAGTACAATGTTGGGATATCGTAGTGTATGAAGAACCGAAGAATTTTATTCTGATTGGAAAGCCTATTGATGTAGATATAGCTTTTCTTGATATCTCCCAACGTCATCGAGATTGGTTGATGAAAAAAAGACAGGAAAAGATAGTAAAGAAACAGTTGAAGAAAAAGAAAAGAAGACATAAGCAGAGGATACTGAATATGTTGATGTTAATGATCAAGATTCCAGTAGTTCGGATGATAGTAACGATGATGATAATGTTGGAGGATCGGGTATTCGTGTAATAGGTTCAAATATTAATGAATTAGTTGATCTTTCCGAGTATTTTGATGATTCTGCAAACCAAACTGCTGAAGAGGAAAGGATGAACAAATCTGATGAGACAGTAGATGCTCAGCAGGCAGGAATTTTCATAGAGAATGTTACATCTTCTGTTCCTGTCATGCAAAAAGTCATTTGTATTATATCATGCGCATGATGTTGAGGAAGGAGAGTTTATGCATAGTTATTCGAAAGAAGAGATAGCTGAAATGCTCGGTATTAGCAAAGAAAAGTTCGGTATTGATTTTGAAGACGAACTGAATGAGATTAATGTTTTCAAACCAAATGCTTATGTTTTTGAAGATATAGAGGATGCAAACGTATATGATAACATTGTCGTGGAAAGTGATTCTGATGAAGATGCTAATAATGCCATTCAGGGTACAGAGGATTTCCTAACGTTTATCGATTTATTTACAGCAGAAAGCTCTGAGATGTTACAAAGGAAAGTATCGGAAGCCGTTAAAGAAGGAACAATTCCTGAAAAGATGTCTACAGCTGAGATTATCGAACAAAAGAAGAAATGGTTTCGGGAGAGTTCAGCTGAACGAAAGTTTAAGAGACCCTTAGCATTTTTCACAAGAGATGCTGATATTTCTTTAGGGGATATTTTGAGCCGGGGTTGGATTGAAGAGCTGAATGTTTATGCTATTAAAAGGGAATTTGGGATTCAATACTTCTGATATCTGAGTGATATCAAAACTCTGCCTTATTGGGACATAAAGGAACTTGTGTAAACCAAGATGATAAATCTAAGGATGAAGTTCCATGACCAAAAGCTGTGGAGATTGATCAAGTTTGAGGCTAAGCATGGTTTTGTTCACTGGAAACCGCATTATCCATGTCGTATTGTTAAAGTAGATCCAGTGACAAAAGAGAAAGATATTACTTTGATTATAAAGAAGCCATGGGTGATGAAAAACATGCCGCTGATCAAAATGGAGCAAGATTTTTATGCGATTTTCAATTGGTGGCATTATGATTCAAATACAGGTGAGGCTGTTATATGTGTACACCAGGATAAAGATTAGTGGAAGATTTCAGAAGAATTAACCGAAGCCTTCATAGCACACAAAAGAATATATGGGTTGTGGCAAGGCATTCGAGTACTAGACCCCATATGGCTAGTAAATTGTTCAACGAAAGACATAGAATGTTTATTCTATAGTAAGATTAGTTTTGAAGAAAAGGATCAAGAGCAAGCACTTCAATTTCAAAAGATCGTGAATGTGTGCTTTACGAATGATATTCATTCTGGATCGGACTGGAAAACAACCTGGAGAAAGATTGAGAAGAAGGAGTTAAAGAAAACTAAAGAAAAAGAAGCTCGGATTGCTGAACGTTCAAGAATAGCATCGTTAAGGAGCTTTCAGTTTTTGAAGCGACGTCCTCTGACCGATCAAACGCGTATTGCTTCTGAGGAAAGCCGGTGAAGAGATTTTTTGGGCGTTAAACTCAAATCAAATAGACGTAGGCAACATCCAAGGGGGAGTTTGTTAGTGCATAATGTCTATTGCCTATGTCTAGGATACATCTGTAACGTTTATAAAGTTTACAAGTTAATGTTTAAATGAAAAAATGTAAAGTTTATATGTTTTTACACTGTGATTCGCACGAAACAGAAGCATGTACGAATCATAGATGTTTGTTAGTGCACGCATTTTGGTACGAGTCATGTCGACCTATAAATAGGGAAGTATTGTGTTAGAGCTAGGTACGGATTTATCATTTCATACGGCGTCTGCCAGTTTGTTTACTTGCGTCTATAACTTGAACGTCATTAATAGATCAGAAGCAGTTAAACAGTAAGTACTATCTTGTTTGTCATATCCACCTCTCTAGCAATGAATTCCGCCTCTACTATTTGAACGAGATCAGGTCGATTGCTCATTTCAGGAGCTCGATCCCCGTTCACATCGCATAAGATTTTTAAGTTCTTCCCATGATAACCTCTTCGTAGTATCACTCCTTAAAGTTTTATTTGAGGCTTTCACCAAGTTAATGCTGCATTCAGCAGGAGACTCTTTGTTTACCTAATCGTTTACTCAGGAGTGCATTTACTAGCACTGCTAACCGACTTCGTTGTCTTCATTTAGTGGACATAACCTACTGCACCTCTCGCACCAATGAGGTCTTGCGGCTTACAGTCCGGGAAAGCCTTAGAATTTAAAATCTTGTATGATCGCATCTTCAGGTGTAGCACTGCCACTCGTTCCCAATCTATTGGGATCCGAACCATTTGAACTACCGGTACCACAAGTTTTGTCACTAGTATTGACTAAATTACACTCGTGTCGTGCGATTTCCGCAACCGTATGTCCTTCCATAAGAACTCTAGTTTGGCTTACCCAATAAGTCATGGGTTAACTAACCCCTTTTGGGTGTAGACCTTCCTTTTGGCACCATGTTTCTTCTTAATACCCAAGATTAAAAGAAGCTAGACATATATTTGGATAAATATAGTCTACCATGCGCCTAAGAATAAAGAATGCCATCAGTCATGGAAACCTCAAGATTGCATTGTTCATACATGTTTGAGAAACAATGATAACGTGAATAACAACAATCCAAAATTCATAGTACCTCTTGCGTGTATTGGCCATATGTCTGAGTGGAAAGGAAATAACTCGTTGAGGAGGACAAACCAAACATTCGTCTCCAACCTTATAGCATGTATTCCATACTTTGTGGACTTCGCCACACCAACCCATGTGAGATATTCGTAGATATCCCTTGAGCTCCAGCTGGATTGTTATAATTTCCATAGTATCGAATAAAATGCAATGAGGGTGTTGAAGCATGGCTCGTGCCATACCATCCCTTGGAATAAGACAAATGTCAAGCGACGAAATTTAATGTAATCTCTTTCTAATAAATAAAATGAGGTGCCATAGACACCATGAACCAACCCATGTACAAGAACTCTAGACCGTTGAGGAAATATCCTCCCTGGGTGGTGTTTCTGTATTGTATGGTGTTATAGCAACCACTCTGGTTTGTGTCCCACTAGATAGAAACTCGAACAACTTAACAATTTCGAATGGGTAGTGATCATTAGCTTGAGTTCACAAGGATTCTCATCCACTGCAAGTTATTATTACGTGGGCCCCGTAATAATAAATTGCCTTGCATGGTCACCCTAGTGTTCTACCGTTCAAAGAAATCATTCAGAGAGAGGAGGATATTGTCTGCATACCTTCAATATAGAAGGGACCTTCGTGATGGTCCACATGCTATCGTCCGTTGACATTACTCGCGAAAGGGCATGTCGTTAGACAAAATTAGAAATAGAGAGAATTTGCAACAACAATAACTAGAGGGAGACCTTCACGATGAGTAATTCACCTTCCTTGTCAGGAGAAGAGTGTCGTTATTAATGATTAATATAGGTCACAGGAACCTCGTCCCGCTAATAGAGTTGTCGTCCAAGGCAACCACCTCCGCCTCTTCATCACTACCGATGCCAGACATCTCCGTAGCGGGAAAAGCAACCACCTTATGTGAAATCGATCTTAAGGTCTCACTTAGGAACCACATCCGTCATAAGCTCCGTAATAGACGCGAGGTCGATATTCTCATTGTGCGAGTCAAGGATAATAATAATAACCGTAGTCGAAGGTATTTCATTCTTGGCAAAATATTCCGTACAACACATATATAAATAAATTATATATATAATCACATAAAATCCCATCTAGCCAGGATTTCTATCTTTTGTAACGTGTCCATGACACATAGTCTTATAATGTCATGTGTCTATTATCATTGACAAATCATGTATTGATCCTTTTTCGTTACTTATGGCTGAGCTCGTGTGATAGATCCTCGCGTTATCGTGTCATAATGAAAACCTTTTATCATTTTTGTCATATTTATGAAAATATTTTTGTGATGTTATAAACTTTGTTTTCATGTGGGACCCTTAGTGATTGTAGACCAAACTTAGTAAAAGCTTTTCCGCAGTTTACTACAATCGAAGCAACCAATTGTGTGACTATGAGGTAATCATTGCAACCAATTGTGTAAACAAAGATAAATCACCAATGATGCCATGTATGTTAAGTTGGAACCAAAGTTTATAAGTTCCCTAAACAAGTTACAAGGTTCAGATAAGTTCTCAATGTTATCGATAGTATAGTTTTGGTTACATTACACTTTAAACCAAAAGATTGTTTTCGTCATAAAAGCATGTTGAGGTTTTGACCCCTATATACCCATACGAGGTTGGGATATAAGAGACAAGTCCTCCAAAAAGGCATTCGTTGTCATGTTCATTCCCATTTCCTGTAGTTTTTCACCGGCTCAAATTTTGCGTCCTAACATACATGTAAGTTTGAAAAGCCAACATAAAGTTGGCGAGTTCATGTAGTTATTATTTTTGTATGAGATGTCATGTTTGTAATCCAGTAATGAAATCTTAGTATGTTATTAGCATTCATGGAGTTTAACGATCCATCAGTGTGTAGCTAGCACCCTGACATATGTGTCATAAGTAAGTAACCAAACCGAGACAACTCTTGAGATCAATTAGGATCACAAAAGCACTCCTAAAGGGTTAACAAACCAGGAGTGGGGCGCACCTCAAACTCGATAGATCTATACCTTTTGCACCTTGGTCACTAATTGATTAATGGTTACTCTTGTCATCATCCTACTTACGCACATTGATCGTGTTATCATCTAACCCCATAGCTAACATACCGTTTGTTATGACATGTATTTCCCCTCGATTGTTTTAAAAACAAAACTCTGAAATATTTGAAAGGAGGGACATGAATGCACTGTTTTGTATTCCGTAAGTCGTACTTATTGAATTCGGTTGTCCGTACACGTGTGTAACCTACATGTGTATTAACTTTATTAGACACATAGGTCTCGTTGGACCTCGTACAAGTTCTTCATTTTGAATTCTTGTTGTGTATATATTTATCATATTAGAACAACTTAAATGTTATTATAGTGTTGGTAGTTTGTTTGTTCGATTATTATTTATATACATATATTTCACAAATATATACATATATATATATATATATATCGTCACTCTTCCGTCGTGTGTGAACGAGCCTCGCCTTTCACATGTCCTCGTGCCTTGCATGCGTGTCACTGGGCCTAGCCCATGTCTTTATGTGATTGGCCTAGCCCATGTCTTTATGTGATTGGGCCTGGCCCATGTAATTTATATGTTTGGGCCTAGCCCATGAAATTATATGTTTGGGCCTAGCCCATGAAATTATGTGATTGGGCCTAGCCCATGAAATTATGTGAATGGTCCTAGCCCATGAAATTATGTGATTGAGCCTAGCCCATGTATTTTGTGTTTTTGGGCTTAGCCCATGTTATCATGTGATTTGTGTATTTTGGCCTTGCCCATGTCTTTTATATAATGGGCCTTGCCTAACTTAATTTCAAGAGTCCATAACTTTTATAATCTTGCACTTGGAAATTTTTATGAAGTTTATACTTTAAGTATGTTTATATACTTTTATAAAATAACTAACTAATTTTTATACATCCTAACTTTCCGGATTTTGTCATCGTTAATATATATTCGTTAAGTGTCTAAAATATATTATTTTTAGTCATGTCATGGTTGTCGTTTAATATATATATTTCCGCGTCAAAAATCACCCAAGTGTCGTAGTAGCTCTTCATGTTGGCGATATGTTCTTTGACCGTTGGCGAGATGGTGTATTATATAAATTCGACCATTGTCCGCCTAGTCCGCTTGTCCGATTATTGTTTCAAGAATTGTGTAAAAGTGGATCCGTTCATATTATTTATAATTGGTAATTCTCAAGTATTTGGTATGTTGTATTAGTTGGGTATTTTGTGTTGTATACCCTAGGCTTTCTAGATACATACACATGTATTTTTACACATTAATTCTGGTGACGAAGTATATGCATATATTTTTATTTCCATATATATATATATATATATGTAATAAATACTCATTTTTAACTTGTAAAAGTATATCTAAGTATTTGTTAAATACTTGGAGGGTTAGGGTTTAACCCTTGTCACTAAAACTTCCTTAATGATGGTTTAGGTCACTAATCGCGTTTAGTCCTGTTAATCACCCCGTTAATCATACTTTAATCGTGATTAGATTTTTAGAAAATTTCGCCATAGTTTCTCCTAAACTATGATGTTTTTCCACGTTTCAAAAATGTATTTAAATCATGTTTAAACCCATAATAACAATCAATCATCAATTCAAGTTTACATACCACCTTTGTATGCATCATTTATACACTTTTCATCCTCATTTCCATGGTTTTTGTAAATATATATTTTAACTACCTTACTTAAAAATAATGAGATCTTCTCATATTTATTAGAACATTTAAGACACCATTTTTGTTATATCTTCAAATCAGGATTTCCACTTTAGACCACTTTGTTTACTACACTTTTTTAGGATGATCATAACATAAATCATGGTGTTTATTCTTTATAAAAGCCACATATATGTAATAAATGATTTTTAAGTTGTAGTAATGTTCATGGATCATGAGGTTGATGATCTTGTTTTTAAATGTCACCATGTTTAAATCATAACATTTCCTTGCCCGGGTGATACTTGATCTCACATGCATAATCATCCAACAATTCTACCCAACACCGTTGGCGCATGTTTAGTTCCTTTTGATTGAATACGTGTTGAACACTTTTATGATCTGTGAATATGGTACACTTAGTGCCATACAAATAATGACGCCAGATTTTTAAAGCAAATACCACTGTGCCTAGTTCTAGGTCATGAGTGATATAGTTCTTTTCGTGAATTTTTAACTGACGTAACGCGTACGAGATGACTTTTTCACGTTGCATTAACTCGCAACCCAAGCCTTGATATGATGCATCACAATACACTACAAAGTCATCGGTACCGTCCGGAAGTGAAAATATCGACGCCTTTTGTGACATTTGTGCCTTTTCAATCATTGCACATCACAAAAAATTTTGTATTCAATGAAACCCTGTGTTTTATTTCTGTATTCAATAAAATCTTGTATTTTATTGATGAGAATGCAAAAATGTCAATCGTTGCAAAATTTCGATCATTTTCGTGTTAGTTAAAGCGTTTTACGCATTTTTACGAAACGCGTAACTGTACAACCAAACGAACCGACCTCCACGACATTTTCGGGCATAATCCAAGTTACACTTGTCTTAAAACCTTTATATAACCTAAATATTAGGTTAAAGGGGTTAGAAATGGCAAACAAGTGAAAATACAAGTCCAAGGGCCAAAAATGTCAAAAAATAATAAATATTTTTGCTTCTTCACCAAGTTTGCCACCTATCTCCAATTTTTGACACCTAGCACTCATTTTTCCACACTAAATTTGGTGTTGACACATGTTAGGACACTAATCCACACTTGAGGACACTTGTCATCCACTCCTTAGTCCTAAAATACTAAAAATACCCCATGATTCTTCCATTTTTTTACACCACTTCAAAACATTTCAAAGCAAAGTATGAAGTTCTTCTTTCTTTCCTTCTTGGAGCTTATTTCTAGCCTTTGGAAGCCTTCTATCTTGAGTTCTGAAAGTGTTCTTCAACACGAGTAAGTACTCTTCCTAGTTCTTTCCTTATTTTAGCTATTTTGAGCTAAAAGTCGAACAGTTTGGCTTCCTGGTTGACTTTTGGTTCTGACCATATTTGGTCAATTCAAAGTTCAGTTGAACTTTGCAACATGATTGTAATCACAAAGGTTACAATCCCTAACGATTTCACCTTCTGATTATCACGTTTACTAGTCGAAGTGACGAGTTAAAGTTTTGGTCAAAAATGCGCATGATGTGACCAAACACATAGTTGTGACCATAATTGTATAGGGATCATAGTTGTATAGGGTATAACCTACTGAGGTTATATCTTATGGTCACTTCATTTGGTTAGTGTTATGATAAGTTACTTCTATGTTCTTAAAAAATATGACGAAAATATCCTTTTGCGCATAAATCCATTTTAAACACATGTAACCAAAATTTTCACATATAAACTGATGTTATAACATTTTCAAACATGTTTGGGCATTTAAGACTTATCATAGGACATATTTAACCATCCGATCACGCGTTTATGCTAAGAACGGTTAAAGTAGCATAAACTACCTTAACGAGTCATAATGGGTCAAAAGCACTTAGGATCCTTTCCAAATAGCAATGTTAAGTTTGCTAAACCATATCACATGAGAAACAACACTCGTTTGGTTTATAAGACTTCATTCTATCCGATCTCCCATTTGTAGTCCCGACATGCTAACATATTTATCTGACACATTAGGACACGTTTGAGCTTTGTTTATTCTGTTGATCAAGAACACTTTCGCAATCCCAAGTGAGTACATAGTTCCCCTCTTTTACATTTTCTAAATGTTTTGGGGTGATTCATATGTGCCTATATATATTTTCAAGATTTCAAAACAATATACATGGTTTATATATACAAAATGATTTTTAACGTGAGTACATAGTTCCCCTCTATTACGTTTTAAATGTTTTGGGGTGATTCAAATGTGCTACACTATCTTTTCAAATCTACATATTTTTTAAGGCTTATGTGAGTACATAGTTCCCCTCTTTTACATTTTCTAAATGTTTTGGGGTGATTCATATGTGCCTATAATTATTTTCAAGATTTCAAAACAATATACATGGTTTATATATACAAAATGATTTTTAAAGTGAGTACATAGTTCCCCTCTTTTACGTTTTGCAAATGTTTTGGGGTGAATCATAAGTGCTAAATCATTTTCAAGTTTTTAAAAACAATGTCTATGGTTTATATATAAAACAATACGATTTCAATAATGTGAACAACTTGTTGAAGCGTTATCCATAACACGAATGGCATTCATTAGCTTTGGCCGAGCCTACCAGTAGTATGTTATGGTACCATAGGACTGACAATCCCATTATCGGACTGTTCACTAGATTTGGTGGAAGTTTGGTAATGACAGAAACTGTTTCTGATTAACAAATCATTTGTTGATTTGTTAGTCTAGTTAAAGAGACCCTTTGCTGGTCTATTAAAGATACCCTTTGGTGGTATAGTCAACACAGGTTTGAATGTGTTCATTAAAGATCAATAAAATGTTTTCATAATTAAAAACACGGACAATTTGTTTATGACATGACAATTGGTTTATGACACAGACAATTGATTTATAACGCAGAAGAATTGTTTATAACATGGACAAATGGTTTATAACACGGACAAATGGTTTTGAACAACGTCATGCAATGATTTTCACTTAAAGATATAAACCATACGAAGTTTTCTTTTGAATCAATCTATTACAGGTTTTTTTTACAAAAGAAACGTTTGGTCAAGATTCATGGCTATAAGGTTTTCACAACTCTAACCAACTTGTTTTAGTTGGTTAATTGTATGCAATATCAAAAACTTTTGATACGAGGTTTCCACTTAAAGACTCTTGTAGTCGAACGAGGTGTTGCAATATGTATACAAAGCCACAAATTTGACACCCTCACAAAACCTATGTACTCGCCGCCATTTTTATGCTGACTTTTTTTTATATATGTTTCAGGAGTCAATGTTTGATAATATGATGCATGCTTCACGTAGGAATGGACGCGAGCCTTAGTGACTTAAAACATGAAAGACAATTTATTTATGTGTTGTTTCTGTTTATCCCAAGACAATGTAAACATTTAACTTAATAAAACAAAAGTTTAAATTCCATGAGTTGTGAAACAATAGCTCTGGGACATGACTCCCCGCCGTTTCCACCGTGGTTCGTTGTTTTACGCGGTCAGGGTGTTACAAAAAGATTGGTATCAGAGCTTATGGTTATAAGGAATTAGGTTATTAGTAATGCTTTGACCTAGACTATAACTTTCCTAGGACCCTAACACGAGTTATCTTGCGATTAGATTCTTAAAACAATACCATCACTTATTCTTAGGTGACTACCAAAACAAATACACAAGTTACAAGTTCGTTTTGATAATCAATCATCTATCCAGATGATTTGTTTTGGCTTAAAGCCTTGTATTTTTTCAAAATCCCATCAAAGTTTAGGTTTTATTAATGTGAACACATGCAATCTGGAAGGGTGGATGCCTATACCCTGAGTTTTCTGTCTAAGGCTAGAGTGTTCGTACAAATCCGCATTATCGGACCAGACACCTTTACCTGGGAACTATTGGGGTGAGTGTCCACTTATAGGCTAAAGCATGTCTTCCTGATACAATATAAATACCTATTTACTTTGATTAGTCACCGTGTGTCGTTTGTTTGTTTTTAATTAACGAACGAATGACCACCATCCTTATATTTTGTCGATATTTTTAACATCTCTCTTAATTATCCAATGTTAATCCCACATATTTTCCCTCATGTTTTCTTCTAGAATGCCTCCTCGATGTAATACAACTCAAGATGCCGAAATGGAAGCTATAATTGCTCAGGAAATTGCTGTTGTACTTCCAAACCTAGTGACCCAGATAAACTAAGCTATGAACAGGGGGATCGGCTCCTCCGATGAGCAACTGGTCTGATCTAACTCAACTAGCAGATGCGGAATTCATTGCTAGAGAGGATGAAAAACGAACAAGAGAGATGTACTATTTAACTGCTCTGAATTGTATTGATTGACGTGTAAAGTACACACGTAAGTAAACAAATTAGCAGGGCTTCACCGTACCAACTGAACTAACACTAAGTTTAAACCGAACTTAAAACATGTTGTTTTTAACAAATTGATAGTCGATTTATAGGCTACTGGGCCGATATTAATATTTTTAAGATCAATTTTAAGTTTTACCAGTCCAATCTCCCTAAATCTATGTTTTAAGTCTGTTTGGTCTAAATCGGCATTATAACGGCTAAAACACGAGCAATAGTACCTTTCCCATCAAAAGAGATGTGCGTATCAACCTCCCCAATGTAATGATACACGGTATATGTCAAGAAAATCGAAGTTTAGAACTAGTTCGCACAAAAAGTCTCTCTCAAACGCACAGTAACATAAAGTTTGTTCGTGCGAAGAAGATGGCCTTTTATACTAGTTCAATGTCATTCGTACGAGCCAATGGTTCGTGTGAATGAACACCAAGTGTTGTTCGCACGAGACACGTACGAATCTGTTGTGAAACTTAATAAACTTTTTGATCTTTTTTATTTTTTTTACGAAATTTTAGCTGTTTAATACCCACTCAGTTAACCAAGCCCAAGTTAATGACCCTGGTTATCTGATTTGCCTACCAAGTCCAAGTTAATGACCTTGGTTGACCATGTTTGACCAAAACAAATTTATTTTAAATTGTAAAGTTTCAAATTAATGAACTTTGTTGACGTTCAGGTAAATTTATCGTTTATAGATTAGCTCCCAACCTGTGGTTTTCAGATTCCCTTCAGCAAGATGTCGCCATGACTTCAACCATCCGTGTTTACATCATCGGTAGACTAAAACAAAACTAAAAGGCTAAGGAAACTGAAAATCTTTATGGTTTTTATGATTTTTCCGAAAAGAAATAACATGTAAAGATACATATTTTTGTGAGTTTTGTGTTTAAGAGAATCATATCAAGTGTTTAAACAAATCCACCAGTACTGTTGATCTTGGTATACTCATTAATCTTTTAACTAGATTTACCTAGATTGCCAATATTCTTATCCACTTAAACCTCTTCTCGTTTCTCAACTGTTTCACGATATGTTAGGTAATATTAAGAACATGAAATAACTATGTGTCCCATCTCAGAATATACTCCCGCATCGAGATTCCCAGAATTTCATTTCACAAGTGAATATATCCAATTGATATCTATAAAGGGGTGAATTACGAGACCTTGAGAGCTCAGGTTAGTATTTCCATACAGACAAAAAGATGAAGGCTTGTCTTTAGGTGGTGTTCCTTAAAGGAATATTTTGAACTGCAGATGTCACAAAGTTTATGACATAATCATTTTTTACGCAGCTTTTGTAGGCGAATAATGCGTAAAGTATTATACAAGTTCTAGGCCATTGTTGACGCAAAATCAGAAGAACTCGGATAATACCCTAGATATCGATTAAATATAAAGACCTAGTATCGCAGAATGTGGCATTCTCTCATACGAAATTTCAAAGTACTAAGTCCATACATCCGAGAGATGTTTACCCACAAGTTATTCAATTTTTCATTTAGGTTTATATCTTGAAAACAATTTACTGAACAAGTGAAGCCTATTGGCACATCCTTAATAAGATCTGTTTAATTACTTGTTTAAGCATTCCAATTCTTTAGCATACTGTGAGTGTCATATTGATATAATATGATCTCCCTTTTTCGCAAAAACTCTTTTTGAGTTTTTAAATATTTTTGTACTTTCCCAAAATTTCTCCCCCTAAAATCAAAAACATATTTTTGGATTTTAAGAGCTTTTAAGAAAGAATGTACAGAAAAATTCGTCAAACCGATGAGACTCACTTCAAGTTGTCGTCATCCTTAAACGCAACCTCATGTATATCCCCTGATGTCAGATTTCGTAAACCATTTAATTTTAAAAGATTTTTAAATCTTGAACGATCAAAGGCACCATTTAATTTTAAAAGATTTTTAAATCTTGTACGATCAAAGGCTTTGGTATAAAATCTGTTTTTTGGTCATCAGTGTGGATTTTTCAATTCTAACCAACTTTTTCTCATAACAATCACGGATAAAGTGGTGTCAAATCTCAACATGTTTGGTTCGAGAGTGTTGACATGAGTCTTTAGTGATATCGATCGCAGCCTAGTTATCTATATATATTGGCGTATGAAGAAATTGCAGTCTGAAGTCTCTCATCTGCTGTTGAATCTAGAGAATCTGGGAACAATAGCTGGATGCTGAAACTTATTCAGTCTCACAGGTAGAGAGTGATCGCGGTCTGTTTCTTGCATTGCCACGTAACCAAACGAGTTTCGAAGAACTGACAACCACCCGTCGTAGATTTGGTGTTAAGTTTGCAGCAGCCGAATTCAGAATCCGAGTAACCCACAAGATTGAAGTCGTCATGTCTATGGTACCACAAGCCGGTGCTTGGAAATCCCTTCAAATATCTCATGATACGTTTGACGGCGAGCAAATGTGAATCTTTTGGATTTGACTGATAACGGGTGCACATGCATGTTGGATACATGATATCTGTTTGAGAAGCAGTGAGATACATCAAGGACCCGATCATGGAGTGATAATATGTCTTGTCAACTTCGACTCCATTAAAACTGGACAAATGCGGTGATTAGGAGCTAATGGGGTTGATGTTGGTTAGCTCCTACAATATCAAATTTCTCCAATATGTCATGAACATACTTCGTCTGATTGATGAAGATAGCATCAGGCAACTGATCGACCTGAAGTCCTAAAAAGAACTTCATCTCCCCCATCACGCTCATTTCAAATTTGCGCTTCATGACTTCTTCAAAGTCTTTACACAACTTGTCATTTGTTGATCCAAAGATAATATCATCCACATATATCTGTATGATAATCAAATGCCCATCCACTTCCTTTGTAAAGAGAGTAGAATCTACAGTTCCTCTGATAAAGTCGTTGTCTGTAAGATGTCATGACAGCGTTTCATACCAAGCTCTCGGGAATTGATGTAGACCATATAAGGCTTTGTTCAGAAGTTAGACTTTGTCTTTGTGCATTGGATCGACGAACCCCGGTGGTTGGCTGACATACACTTCCTCTTTGACTTTTCCGTATAAGAAAACAGATTTAACATCTAACTGGTACACCTTGAAACCTTTCAAGGAAGCAAAGGCCAAGAATATGCGGATTGCTTCAAGTCAGGCGACCGGGGCATATACTTCTGTGTAATCTATCCCTTCTTGCTGATGAAAACCTTGTACCACGAGTCGAGCTTTGTTTCAGATTTTATACCTCTGTCATCACGCTTGCACTTGAAGACCCATCTAGTGTTTATCTTTTTGTGATGATCTGGTAGGTCAACAAGCTTCCAGACTCCCAGTTTCTGGAATTGAAACAATTCCTATTGCATTATGTCCACCCAACTCTCTTCTTTCAACACGTCTTTCCAGTTCCCGGGTTCAACCTAAGAAACAAAACAACTATTAGAAAGTCTGGTTTGAAGTGGAGCAATACGAGCATAAAAACAGCTTAGATCCTTGTTGATCTGATTGCGAGTTTGCACTCTCGTTTGTAAGTTGCCAATAACATTCTCTGAAGGATGATATGAAAGCATCCTCGGCATCACTTCACTTGGAACATCTACTTGTCTTTGCAAATTTGTGATGACTTCATCCACAATCGGTACAGACGATGAAGCTTCAATCCTGACGTTTGGTTGATCAGCTTGATTATTCAGGAAGCTTTCAATCTTCTCAGATCCTTCATCGGAACTGGATCATCCATCATCGAAAGTTGGTTCCCGATCAAAGTCAGCATTTGGCTGTTGTTGGGCAGATGATTCGGCAGTGTTGACATTTGGTACAGGAATAGTCTTGAAGAGCAGAGCTCGGACCTACATCAGACGGGTTAGACACAGGAAGTGACGGGGAAATCACTAGTGGTTTGGTAACTTGCTCTTGATTAGATATTTGATGTTGTTGAAAAAGCATAACAAGTTCTTCTTCTGATGGCACATCTGGCAGGTCGAAAGCATTCCACAAACCATCGTAGTTAAACAGCCATGGATCCCCAGGTTTCTGCATTGGCGTAGTATATCTTTGACAATCAACATGTGCGCAAGAATAAAATGGTTCAAACTCGGCAAGAAGACACATTTTTAAGGAGTAGCTTAACCCATGAAGAATCCTTCCAAGGATTTGGCACAAAATTTACCAGCCGGGTCCAATACGGTACACGATGATCCAAAAGGTTCCAGAAATGCAAGGTTGGGCTTCCGCTGATTTAGTAACCCGAAACACGTCTTGTTGTGAGGCTTAACTGTTAACAAATGTTTCAAGGTGTAACACGTTGACATGACTGCTTAACTCCAGAAACTGATTGGCAATTTCGAATCGGCTAGCATAGTTCTGGCAGTCTCGATCAGTGTTATTCTTTCGTTCAGCTACCCCGTTTTGTTGTGGAGTACAAGGAGAGCTGAATTTGTGAAGAATCCCCTTTTCATTGCAGAATTCAAGCATCCTCTTGTTCTTGAACTCTATACCATTGTCACTGCGGATTCTCTTGATTGGCAAGTCATACAGGTTTTCGAGTTTTCTAAAGAGGATCATTAGAGTTTCAGTTGTTTCATCTTTGCTCTCCAGAAAGAAAACCCATGAGAATCTTGAATAATCATCTGTAACGACAAGGCAATATAGATCACCAGAAATGCTTTTGACGTTTACTGGTCCGAAAAGATCCATATGTAACCTCTCTAGTGGTAGCTTGATAGAATTCAATAGCTTTCGTGGGTGTGATTTGTTATGTTGCTTCCCCTTTTTACAGCTCAGACAATCATCGGATAATTGAAAGCTTTTCAGATTAACACCCTCCACTAGGTCGTTATGCACAAGATAATTCATCTTTCGCAGATGAATGTGCCCCATCTTTCTATGCCACAGAATAGACTCTTTCTCGGTAGCTTTAGAAACAAAGCATTGAACTTTCTTCGATGTTGTTGAAGCGACACTGATATTAAGAATCGGAGCTCGCATGAGAATCCATTCCTCTGGAATCTTGAAACTTGGTTTCAAGATCAAGCATTCTTTATATTGAAGTGTCACACCCTCTATAATTCCATCACATCAGAGCTGGGCGTGAACTAAACTGGTATCTTCATTGCACAGCGGAAGTGTTTGAAAATGCTAAGACTTTTTAAGTGAATGCCCGGTAAGTACTCGAATCCACATGGGTTCTCCTACTCCAACCATGCCATAATTTTAAAATATAACCTGAGAAAGAAGATGCGAAAAATCAACATAAATTTGGCGAGTTCATAGTTTGTTCGAAAAGATTTAAAATAAATCTTTTTGATAACCGGTTTAAATATGTTTGAGAATACGACGTTTGAAATAAATCATTTTATAAAAGTATACGAATATACGACGTTTGAAATAAATATAAAAATTTATATTTATTTTATAAAAGTATTAAAAATCTCGACATTTGAATATAAATAATTATATTTATTTTAAATCTTTTCGAACAAACTATGAAGTCGCCAACTTTATTTTGATTTTTCGCATGTTTCTTTCTCAGGTTACAAATTTCAAACCATGGCATGGTTAGAACAGTGGAACCCATGGGGATTCGAGCACTTAGCGGGCGTTCACGTTTTAAGAGTCTTAGCACTCACATTTACTTCCACTGTGCAAAGAAGATATCAGTTCAGTTCACGCCCAACTCTGATGTGATGGATTTATAGGGGGTGTGACATGAAGTGCGTTGTAAATTTCTTATCACAAATCTGCGAAATGTTGAGTAGATTGTTCTCAAGTTCCGCGATGTAGTTCACTTTATCAAACGATACAACTCCATTCGTGAGAATTCCTTCACCGACAATCCTTCCTCCTTGCGTTACTGCAAAACTTACATACCCTCCGCAGATAGCTTTAACGTCGTGTAACAACGCAAGCTCCCTGTCATGTGCCTGGAAACTCCACTATCCATTATCCATTTAGACATTATCGATCATGGGAGTCCCTGCACACATGCGGAAGAAAAACTATTTAAACAAAGAAACCCAAGCCTGCTCGATGTTGGGTGGGTTCGGAATGTCAAATTTCGGACCTACTTTGTTTTTGACTTTTTTTAGGCTCGGTTTTGTGTGGAACAGATGGTTTCGGTTCTACCTTGGACGATTTTACTTTCGCCACCCATGTTTGTGTTTTCAAATTTGCCTTTTTGGCATACAATTTAGAATCCATTTGTCGATATTTAGTTGATGTTTCACCAATTTCAAATTTTGAATGACGTTGAAGAGTTGGTTTAACATTTTTGTAAGATTCATGTGTTCTTTTGAAAATTTGCTTTGGCACAATCATAGGTGCCTTCTGTTTCTCGTCCTTGGTGAACTTTTTAGAATGATAAACATGTTATGGAGATTCTTGTGAGCAATATCTTGCAATGTGCCCAACATTTTGACATTTGTAACACGTCCTACTGTCCTTTCGAACAGAAGATTCCAAAACTTGTTTCCTATTCTCTTTCCTTTCTTGAAATCATCATTTGATTAAGTACCGATGATATCTTTTTCCTTCTCTGTTGTTGTTCCAAAAACAAAATTGATTTTCTTTGTAAAGTTTAGTTTTTGGAACTTATTGTTCATTTTTTCGCTTTTGGAAACCCAACCCTACCCTTTATTCTCAGGATAATCTCTATTTTTCTGATAGTAGGGTCGATTGTCACATTTTGATTTAGAGTAGAATTATATATCGTGTTTATCTAAATCAGCATGACTTACCTCCACAAGCTTGAACAATTTATCAACATGATCCAGATTCACATTCTGGATGAGAAAGTCTTCATCAGAAAATAGTTTATCAGATCCATGCATTTTATAAACAATGACGTTTGGGTCATTGTTTAAACTATCTTCCGATGTTTCAACATAAGATTCGGACTTGTCAGATTCACTTTTTAAAACATTTTCGACCACTGTTTTAACCACCTCATAGTCACTTTCAGATTCAGATGTTGTGTAAGTTACGTCGATGTTTGTAGGCAACTCGTTTGAATGTTCAGTTTTTAGTTTTAGATTGAGTGCCTTTTCCACCCCTGATGGCTTTTTACAAGCATAACTATTCCACATAGGGGGTGGAACACGATCGTAACTCGTACTCTTGTTTTCAACCCTTTCTGATTATTCTTTATTTTCAATTTTTGGTAAAATGTGATCAATGACGTAAGAGCTTGTTGAGTAACTGATTAATAACTTGTTAACCCGTTCAGTTTCGATTCTTACCTTCTCAAGCTCACTCTTTAGCTCAGCGATAGTATTTAAGTGAATATTAATGGCCATTTGCTTGTCCATTACTATCGCTTTGAGCATAGAAAGAGTTCCATCATTTTCTCTGAGTGCTTTTTCATATTGTTTAACAGTTCTGCTCAATTTGTCGTACGCTTCTTTAGTTGATTTAAAATCACTAGACAAATTGTCTGTTAAACTTTTGAGCTCAGTATATCATGTGTCTTTTACAACATTCATTGCATGGCTCAGCATATTTTAAACATGGTTTATCTACTACAGACTCATATTTGGACTCATTTACCTCATTAATGTTTGCTATGCATGCTTTGACAGTTTCATCAGCCAACTTCTCCATCTGTTCATCAACTTTCTGGTCAACAACAGGCGTCTTCTGTTCTTCGCAAGATGATCATTGACATGGTCCAAAGTAACCTGCAAAGTTTTCAACATATCGTTAGGCAGGAGGTGTTTAAATGCACTGTTTAAAAGTTCCTCCTCTTCTGATGATGTGTGATAGTAATAATCATCTTCTGGTGCCTCATCAAAAGCTGCCTCTGATTCTTCTTCAGGTTTTCGATTATCTCAGCAACTAAAGCTAAACTCTCATTCTTGGAAATGTATTTGTTCCAGTTAAAGCCCTCATCTTCTTGAGTTACCATTAGCGCTTTGTCTTTAGTCTTTGGCTGTCTATCTTCGATCTGCACCATGCGAGTTCTTGGTTAGGGACGGTGGTAAATAGCCTTCTTGTAGTAGTCATCGGCAAATGGGTTCTGGTTACCCTGAGCTTCTCTATTTGGGCATTCACGTTTAAAATGACCCTTTTCCCGGCACTTAAAACAAGTAACTTTAGATTTATCAAATCCAAGTTTTCCATCCAAACCCCCCAAGTTCTCTTTCCTCGTAATTTCCATAAAGCGTTGTGTGGATTTATGATGTCCCAATAAGGCAAGGATTTAATGTCGCTCAAATATTTAAAGTATTGGATTCGAAACTCTCTTTTGATCGCATACACGTACAGTTCTTCAATCCAACCCCAGCTTATAATATCCCCTAGAGAGATATTTGCGTCACGTGTAAAGAACGCTAGAGGACGTTTGAACTTCCGCTCGGCTGGTGAACTCTTAAACCACTTCTTCTTCATTTCAGCAATTTCAGCTCTATTCAACTGTTGAGGAATTGTTCCTTGCTTAGCAGCTTCTTTAACGTTACCCTTCAGAATATCTACATTCTCTGCTGCAAACAGTTCAGTAAAAGTTGCGGAGTCATCTGTACTCTGATAAGCAAGATTAGAAACATCGTCATCAGAATCATCCTCCATGACAACTCAATCATAATCGTCAGCCTCTTCAACGTGTTCAAATACATAATCGTTTGGCTCGAAAGCACTAATCTCGTTTAACTCATCTTCGAAATCAAATTCAAATTTTTCTTCATCCACGCCTAACATTTCAGCATTCTTGTCTTTAAAATAGATGTGGATAAATTCTCTCTCCTCAACATCATGCTCAAGATAAAATATCTTTGGTTTCAACACGACAAGAACAATAGATGTATCAATTACCGAGAAGATTCCTTCCTGCTGAGCATCAGAAGGACCTTCAGTTCTGTCCTTATCACCTTCCTCAGTTGTTTGGTTCGCGGAGTCATCAAGATACACAGAATAAGCAATCTCTTCATTTACACCAGACTTTGTTACACGAATACCCTCACCACCTACATTATCATCATCATCACCATTATCCGAATTAGAATCACTAGATCAGATATCATCTAAATCTTCATCCTCTTTCTCAGCATCTTCCTCAAATTCTTCAACCGCTTTCTCAATCTCTTTTTCTAACTTTTTCTTCAGTAGCCATTCGCGGTGTCTCGCGGATAAATCAGACATATCAATATCCACATCCTTTGACTTTCCTATCAGCGCAAACTTGTTTGACACTTGATACAACATGAGATCTGTGATAACTGGCATAGATTCAGCTTCTGGCACAGCTTTGACATTTACGGGATCCTCTACCACTTTCTCTTTACCTTTGCCTTGCTTGTCTAATAGTTCTTTAGCAAGACGTTCTCTTTCAGCAACACGTTCTCTGGCCTCTACGCGTTAAATCTCATCAATCTCCGCAGCTATGTTAACTCCCAGCTTTTTTGTCAGAATTTTCTCAAACATATTCATTCTTCTATCACCTCGGAGACGTTCCTCCTCATTTTTAGCCATACGGAGTCGTAACCTCTCATTCTCTGACACTATGCTGGCGAGCATGGCTTCTAATTGCTGTGTATCTTCATTAAGCACATTAAGTTTCTCCTGTAACTCCGCAATTTTGACCGTGTTTAACAAGACCTGTTTTTGTAGCTCTTCAACACGCGAGTCGTTAAACATGTCTGTAGTAAAGTCTTCACCCCCTGGAATGTCTCCAAAATCAAAGTTGGAATCAAATTGAGACTGGGGCTGCGAAGTATGCGGTGGCGGCTGCGGTGTAGCCTGTCGTGGTGGCGGTTGTGGTTGCGGTTGAGGTTGCTTGCTGTTGCGGCGGAGTAGATTGACGTTGTGATGATTGTGGTGCAGATTGTCTTGGTGGAGATGGTGGAATTTGCGGGATTTTTTCAACAACCTCTTCTTCAATCGACTGCTCTTGCACTGTCTCTTTGGATTTAACAGTATGAGACTCAGAGCTTCTAGCTGCTTGGCACTTGAAACATCGTGTCTTTTTCTTTGCTGGTGTGCGTACAGGAGTATCATCATCTAAACCCGAAGGTATATACGTAGTATCATCCTCACATGCCGCGTTACGCTTTTTCTCTTCAGATTTCCTCTTTTTCTCTGCCAGACTCTTTGCTTCTATCTTTTTGGCTTTTTTTTCTTTCTCCTGCTCTTCAATCTTCTGAATTAGTACTAGAAGATGAAGCTTCTTCAGCCACTGTATCTCCACCAAAAGCTTGTCTTTCAATGTCTGCAGTAATATCTTCAATGTTTTCTTCAATTTCTTGTTCATCTCTTAACCCAGAACTTTCAGCTGCTTACTTTTTCTTTTGAGGTGCAGAAGTAGAAGTAAAAGTTGTAGCTGTCGCTTTTCTCTTTGAACTCTTTTCTTCATCTTTCATGAACTAAGAACTACGCTTAGCAACAAAACCGTCTAGCACATTCAACTCATCACTCTCATCCCCACTGTCTTCTTTCCTCCATTTTCCGAAGCCGGAGCAATGTAATCTTTATCAACAATAGCACCAAAAACTGGCTTGGCATTTTGGAATGTCTGTAAATGTAAATTCATCTTCTTGAGAGTCGAGACATCCATATGTTCAAGCTTTAACACATCGTCCTTTTTCTTCTTTAAGTTCGGGTGCAGGTGATCTAACAGCATCTGTACAAATCGTGGATACTACAGGAACTTTACCCTCTGTATATTCTGCACCATATGTGTAAATATAACCTTTGAAAAGTTATATGGCAGAATCAGAACTAATGCAGTAATCATACACATTTAGTAATCGACCAAATCATCAAACCCTCCTTTGCGATAACTCAACGCATGAACAACAACGTGAGCTATATAAGGAAATGGCGCACTGAGGTTTCCCTTCTTGAAAGGCGCGGCGTTTACAAATCCAGCATAACCCATTTGGTAGAATCAACCCTTCACCATATACTCAGAAAATCCTGTAGGATCGTCTTCATTATCCTTGAAATCCAAAAACGTCTGGATCAAATCTTCCGTGATCTTCACCTGTATATCCTCATCGTCGATCTTCATAGCCGAAACTATTGCGTTCTCTTCAGAATTAAACTCTGCCACGTTCCAAAAATATTCGATATGAGATTCTACTTAGAAAATCTAACACATCATGATAACCAGCAATCTCCGGAATAGAATCATCAAGCAGACAACAGATGTTGTGGAACAGAGAGAAAGACGTTTTCTTGACCTGTACACAAAGAGAATTCAAACCGTTAGAAAAATTTTCAAAACTTTCAACATATAAGATCATTCGTACGAACCATACATCCGTACGAGTCAATAGATAGAAAGGTTTTACAAGTTTGGATCAAGACATCACTCGTACGAATCACTACTTCGTACGGGTGACTAAAGACTTAGTCATTTTTCCAAAAATTTTACCAAACTTGCTTTGTACGAACAATGCTTCGTACGAATCAACAATAAGTAACAAATTATAAAACTCAGCTTATACGAGTGGTCCTTCGTACGAATCTTAAACCGTACCAAATAACACCAAGTTTAAACCAAACTTAAAACATGTTGTTTTTAACAAATTGATAATCGATTTATAGGCTACTAGGGCCGATATTAACGTTTTTAAGATCAATTTTAAGTTTTACCAGTCCAGTCTCCCTAAATCTTTGTTTTAAGTCTGTTTGGTCTAAATTCAGCATTATAACGGCTAAAAAACGAGCTAGTACCTTTCCCATCGAAAGAGGTGTGCGTATCAACCTCCCCAATGTAATGATACACGGTATATGTCAAGAAAATCGAAGTTTAGAACTAGTTCGCACAAAAGTCTCTCTCGGACTCACAGTAACATAAAGTTGGTTCGTGCGAAGAAGATGGCCTTTTATACTAGTTAAGTGTCATTCGTACGAACCAATGGTTCGTGCGAATGAACACCAAATGTTGTCCGTACGAGTTAGTGAGACTCGTACGAATTAGTTCTGAAACTTAGTAAACTTTTTGATCTTTTTGATTTTTTTACGAAATTTTATCTGTTTAATACCCAATCAGTTAACCAAGTCCAAGTTAATGACCTTGGTTATCTGATTTGCCTACCAAGTCCAAGTTAATGACCTTGGTTGACCATGTTTGACCAAAACAGATTTATTTAAATTGTAAAGTTTCAAATTAATAAACTTTGTTGACGTTCAGGTAAATTATCATTTATAGATTAGCTCCCAACCCGTGGTTTCAGATTTCCTTCAGCAAGATGTCGCCATGACTTCAATCCATGTTTACATCATCGGTAGACTAAAACAAAACTAAAAAGCTAAGGAAACTGAAAATCTTTTTGGGTTTTAGGATTTTTTTCGAAAAGAAATAACATGTAAAGATACATATTTTTGTGAGTTTTGTGTTTAAGAGAATCATATCAAGTGTTTAAACAAATCACCAGTACCGTTGATCTTGGTATACTCATTAAGCTTTTAACCAGATTACCTACATTGCCAATATTCTTATCCACTTAAACCTCTTCCCGTTTCTCAACTGCTTCAAGAAATGTTAGGTAATATTAAGAATATGAAATAACTGTGTGTCCCATCTCAGAATATACTCCCTCATCGAGATTACCAGAATTTCATTTCACAGGTGAATATATCCAATTGATATCTGTAAAGGGGTGAATTGTGAGACCTTGAGAGCTCGGGTTAGTATTTCCATAGAGACAAAGAGATGAAGGCTCGTCTTTAGGTGGTGTTCCTTAAATGAATCTTTTGAACTGCAGATGTCACAAAGTTTATGACATAATCATTCTATGCAGCTTTTGTAGGCGAATAATCCATAAAGTATTATACAAATTCTATGTCATTGCTGACGCAAAATCATAAGAACTCGGATAATACCCTAGATATTGATTAAATATAAAGACCTAGTATCGCAGAATCTCGCATTCTCTCAAACAAAATTTCGGAGTACTAAGTCCATATATTCGAGAGATATTTACCCACAAGTTATTCAGTTTTTCATTTAGGTTTATATCTTGAAAACAATTTACTTAACAAGTGAAGCCTATTGGCACATCCTCAGTAAGACCTGTTTAATTACTTGCTTAAACATTCCAATTCTTTAGCATACTGTGACTGTCATATTGATATAATATGATCTCCCTTTTTCACAAAAAACTCTTTTTGACTTTTAAATGTTTTTGTATTTTCCCAAAATTTAGTTGTGGTCCCGTGGTCGGTGGCGGTTCTAGACGGAGGTTTTGGGGATAGTACAGATTCGGCAGAACGAAATAGACATGGAGGCACAAAATCAGAGGAAGCTTTTCAATTCATTCATTCATACCGAAAGAGTGTACATCTTGACTGGCTGGCGGAGTTACTTGAGAGAATCCGCCAGCGTTTCCCCTAAGGGAACTTCCAAAACTTACAAACAATGAACACACAACACCTATTTATAGACATGACAGCTCGTGCGAACCGAGCATGTTGTCACTCGTACGAAGGGTAATTCGTATGAGTGAGATGTTATCACTCGTACGAGTAACAAAGTCACTCGTACGAAGCATATAGTCACTCGTATGAGGCACATGTCACTCGTACGAGTCAGTAATCGTTCGCACTTGGGTCGTGTGTTCATCTCTAATCTATACAATATTCAATACACACTCATTCTAGCCTATTCGCACAGGGTCGGCCATAAAGTGCATCAACAATTTCCCCCTTGGACATCACTATCGAAGCTTGAACTTGAACTTGAAATCTGAGAGCTGTGTTTGAATATTCTGCAACTTCAATCGGGTATCTGTTGACGTTGTAATTCCCCCTTGATTGAAGATCCGAGTTTGCATTATCTACGTTAAGCAACATTCCCCCTGAAATAATTTTCTTCTGAAATTGATCTTCAGGTCGTTGTTTGCAGGGTTCAAGACCACCTCTGACTTGCTTGATCTACAAATTTTCTCGAATAATCACCAACTCAAAATTAAATAATGTAGCTTCTCCATTTCGACGTTAAGCATATCCGCGTTCGGTTTAGCGCACTCCCCTGATTCTCGATCCTCCGATCTTCAAAACCCAAACCGGCAATTGACAGAAACTTCGAAATACCACACCGGAAAACTTCAAACCAATAAATATCCGCAAAAATCTTCTCAATCAACAAATCATCGGAAACAAACTATCTTGTAACACATCGAATCTGAGAAACATTTTTCGGTAATCAGAATCACATTCTTCCTTTTCAGTCAAAATAACAGATATATAGATATCTCCGCTGGAATGGGGCACTGAAACTACAAGACATCCTTGTTTCCTGGCGATTACTGAAAAAACAGTTCATTTGCAATGCAGAGTGAATGATAGGCTGTCGTGTGTGCTTCCACTTCCACATCGGGGATCAGGTGGTTAGCCCTTGAGCATCAATCTGAATCATGATCTGAAAATTTTGAACATTCTTTGATCACACATTCCAAATGTATAGTCTATTTTGTGAATAAACATAAACGTTATCTCATCTCTAATGAATCTTCGATCCTCTGTGTTTCCCAGATAATCTGTAGTCTGAACCCGGATACTGTTGCAGTATCACGAATTCTGACGTCTTGATTTCTTATGGGAATGGAGATATTGTACCAAAACTTTGTGAAATATTTCCCAAAATTGCAGTTTTGATCAAATGCTGACTTAACGTTAAGACTCATTAATAGTCACGACACCAGATGATCAACGTTTTGTGCAGATATCAGTGACTACCCCAAAATCTTCATCCCTTTCTGATTGTATCATCAAATCTATACTTTGAAGCTCTAGACGGTGTCTTCGAACAGGCCGAATTAGACGTTAAAATCTCGAAAAAATTTGTAATCACCAAATTTTTCTGGACACTCGTCTCGTCAATACGATCAAAAAATGCCTTTTTTGTCATTACTTCGTACGAGCTAGACTTCGTACGTGTGGTGCTTTGTACTAGTGGTGCTCCATACGAGTGGAGCTTCGTGCGAGTGACCAATTGTCACTCGTACGAGCAATAGTCTTACTCATACGGATGAAACTGATTATTATTTTCGATCCAGAATCTTCATTTCTTTGAATTTTGACATGATTTTTGCACAGATCTGGTCGAAAATCAGTCTCTAACAATCCTATAGTTTCAGTTTTGCATTATGTCCGTGGATTGTCCGATTATTTGATGTTTTACGTCTAAAACCCCTCATACTTCCAAAATTCATGAGCGTAGGTGATTCATCAACTGTTAGATTGAATGAATCGGTACCGTAGCTCTGATACCAGATGTGGTCCCGTGGTCAGCGGCGGTTCTAGACGGAGGTTTTGGGGATAGTACAGATTCGGTAGAACGAGATAGACATGGAGGCACAAAATCAGCGGGAGCTTTTCAATTCATTCATTCATACCGAAAGAGTATATATCTTGACTGGCTGGCGGAGTTCCTGGAGAGAATCCGCCAGCGCTTCCCCTAAGGGAACTTCCAAAACTTACAAACAATGAACAGACAACACCTATTAATAGACATGACAGCTCGTGCGAACCGAGCATGTTGTCACTCGTACGAATGGTCATTCGTACGGGTGAGATGTTATCACTCGTACGAAGCATATAGTCACTCGTACGAGGCACATGTCACTCGTACGAGCTAGTACTCGTTCGCACTTGAGTCGTGTGTTCGTCTCTAATCTATACAATATTCAATACATACTCTTTCTAGCCTATTCGCATAGTGACGGCCATAAAGTGCATCAACACAAGCAAACAACAACAACAATGCACCCGCACCATGCAACTACAAACAATTTAACTTGGCTAAACCACTCAAGTTTACTGGTACGAAGGAGCTACTGGACTCCTCCAGTGGTTTGAGAGTCTCGAAAGCACATTTCGTCATGTTCAATGCCCGAATGAGCGAAAAGTCGAGTTTGCATTGAGTGTATTCCAGAAAAGAGCACTTACATGGTTGAATGGGAAGAGCTTCGAGCTCTAATGATGAGGGAATTTGCCCACGTCATGAACAACGGGAATTGGAAGATGAATTCCACAATCTTAAACAAGATAATGGAGAGCATCGTGCCTACACTGACCATTACGAAGAATTGAGCTTGTTGGGTCCCGCCATGGTTACCCCGTTGGATAAAGCAATCGAGAGGTACATCGATGGCCTGCCTGACCCCGTTCAGGACATTGTTAAGTAGCAACCCTACCACTATTCGATAGGCTATCAAATTAGCTACTACCCTGACTGAGTCTCAGGTCAAGAAGGGGAAACTGTTTCGCAAGGGCGACAAGAAACAGGCAGCTAAGACCACTCAAGAGAAAACAAAGGAGAATAAACTTGAGTCTTCCAAGAAGTCGAGGAAGCGTAAGGCTTCACAGAACATTTCAGTTGTTGCACAACCCAACCAGAACACTCAAACCAGCCAGCAAACCTCCTGTGAGGAAACCCTATGCTTGTACTACACCGTTGTCCAACCGGTGCAATGGTCACCATCAAGCTCACCTACAGTGTCGCCAATTCACATCATGTGGAAAATTCGCTCACATAGCCAATGTTTGTCGTTCGGCCCCAAAACAAGCTATTCAGAACCATGTTCAACCACAAGCCAACCCTGGTAGACCTACGTTCCCACCTAGTTCTTGCTACAACTAGGCGAGATAGGTCACTTTAGAAACAACTGCCTAAAATTGGTGAACTCGAATGCAAATCCAGCCCGTGGATGTGCATTCAACATCAATGCCAACGAGGCTCATGCTGATAATGAAGTCATTAGTGGTGCGTTCCTTATTAATAATCATCCTGTTTCTATTCTTTTCGATTCGGGTGCTGATAGAAGCTTTATATACTAGCCTTTGAACCTTTGCTTTCGATGCCTAGAACTAAACTAGGAAAACCCTTAACGGTGGAAATAGCTAGTGGTGAACCCCTTGTGCTCGACTATGTCATTCGTAGTTGCCAATTGAAGCTGGATAACCACCTTTTTCCATTAACCTCACACCAATGCAACTCGGGAGTTTTGACATCATCATAGGATGGATTGGTTAACCAAACACCATGCAGAGGTGATCTGTTTTGACAAGGTTGTTCGTATACCTCTTTTGTCTAGAGAAACCTTAGAAGTTCACGGAGAGAAATCCTCTAGTAGCCTAAAACTCATGACCTGTACCCAGGCCAAAAATACCTACGAAAGAATTATGTAGCCTTCTTGGCACATATCGTAGAGGAGCAAGGCAAGGGCAAAACTGTTCAGGGCATCCCCGTTGTTCGGGAATATCCTGAGGTGTTTCCTGAAGAGCTACCTGGTTTACCCCCAATTCGTCAAGTTGATCTTTGTATTGACCTTGTACCTGGTGCCAACCCAATTGCCAAATCTCCTTACCATCTTGAACCGTCTGAAAGGCAAGAGTTATCAAAGCATCTACAAGAACTTTCAGACAAGGGATTCATTCATCCAGCTTTTCACCTTGGGGCGCTCCTGTCCTATTCGTGAAAAAGAAGGATGGATCCTTTTGTATGTGTATCGTTTTTATCATGTGCTTAACAAACTCACATTCAAGAATCGATATCCCCTACCTGGCATTGATGATCTCTTTGATCAGCTACAAGGTGCAACCTGCTTTTCAAAGATTGATCTGCGTTCTGGGTATCATCAACTTCGTGTACTTGAAGATATTCCCAAGACTACTTTTTGCACTCGATACGTCCATTATGAGCTCACTGTCATGCCTTTTGGTTTGACGAATGCTCCTGTCGTCTTCATGAACTTAATGAATAGGGTTTGTAAACCTTATTTAGACAAGTTCATCATTGTTTTCATCGACAAATCCTCATTTACTCTAAGTCTCGAACCAATCACGAACAAGATCTTTATCTAACGATGGCACTCCTGAAGAAAGAACAACTTTACACCAAATTCTCCAATTGTGAATTTTGTCTAAAAGAAGTTCAATTTTTGGGACACATTGTTAACAAACAAGGTATACATGTAGATCCCACCAAAATCAGTGCAATTAGGGATTAGAGTACACCTACTGCTCCTACCGAAGTTCATTCATTTCTTGGTCTTGCTGGATACTATCGACGATTCATCGCGAACTTTTCAAAGATCATGGTTCCCCTCACCACTTTGACTCAAAAGAATAAACCTTTCGAATGGGGACCCAAACAAGAGGAAGCCTTTCAAACACTGAAGAAAAAAACTCTGTGATGCTCCTGTTTTATCTTTACCCGATGGCAACAACGATTTCGTTGTCTATTGTGACGCATCAAACCTAGGCCTTGGTTGTGTTCTCATGCAAAGAGACAAATTCATAGCCTATGCATCAAGACAATTGAAACTCCACGAGAAGAACAACATAACTCATGATCTTGAGTTAGGAACCGTAGTTTTTGCTCTCAAAATTTGGAGACACTACCTTTACGGTACGAATGTGTGGTTTTCACTGACCACAAAAGTCTCCAACACATATTCAATCAAAAGTAGCTAAACATGAGACAACGACACTGGGTCGAACTTCTGAACGACTATAACTGCGAGATTCGCTACCATCCTGGTAAGGCGAATGTTGTGGCTGATGCGCTTAGTCGTAAGGAACATGTCAAACTTCATTGTGTTCAAGTTCAATCTGATATCCAGACACGTATCCTTCAAGCACAACATACATGTGTGACCCAAAGCTTGTTGAAAAACGAGCTGCCATAAAATCTTGAACATCAACTCGAAACAAAAGACAACGGATTACTCTACTACAAGACCCGTTTGTGGATTCCTAGTCAAGACAATCTCCGCACCTTATTGATGGAAGAATCTCATAAGTCTCGTTATTCAATCCATCCTAGTGTAGGCAAAATGTATAAGGATCTCCATACCCAGTATTGGTGGCTGGATATGAAGAAGGACATTGCCTTGTATGTGTCTAAATGCCTAACTTGTCTTAAAGTTAAGGCAGAGCATCAACGCCAATTTGGTTTACTTGAGCAACCAGAAATACCGGTATGGAAGTGGGAGAACATTGTGATGGATCTTATCACTAAACTATCGCACACACCTAGAGTTCATGATGCCATTTGGGTAATCATCGATCATCTAACAAAGTCAACACACTTTTTGGCAATTCGTGAGGATCTATCTGCTGACAAACTCGCCAAGATCTACATTGAAGAGATTGTATCTCGTCATGGTGTTCCTTTGAACATCATATCCGATCGAGATGCTCGATTCTCATCTCACTTTTGGAAGACCATGCAATCTGCCATGGGAACCAAACTCAATCTGAGCACTACCTATCATCCTCAAACGGATGGACAATCTGAAAGGATAATTCAAACACTGGAGGATACGCTTAGAGCATGTGTGATCGACTTTAGTGGTAGTTGGGATTCGCATCTACCATTGATCGAATTCTCATACAACAATAGTTATCACGCCAGCATCAATATGGCACCTTTCGAAGCCCTATACATTCGAAAATGTCGTTCACCTATCTGCTGGAATGAGGTCGGTGAAGAACAGCTCACTGGACCTAAACTCATTCACGACATAACAAACAAAGTAAAGAAAATTCGCGATAACCTTCTGACAGCGAGAAGCCGTCAAAAGAGTTATGCAGACAAACGACACAAGCCCTTGAAATTCCAAGTTGGTGATCACGTCCTTGTCAAGGTTTCCCCTTGGAAAGGTGTGATTAGATTTGGAAAGAAGGAAAACTTGCACCACGATATATTGGACCATTCAAGTTCGTTGAGAGAATCGGAAAGGTGGCCTACCGACTTGAGCTACCTCCTGAATTTGGGAATATTCACCCAACATTACACGTGTCCAATTTTTAAAAGTGTTTAGCCGATAAAACTTCTACATTCCCCTCGACGAAATTCACAATGATGACACTATGCACTTTGTCGAGAAACCTGTGGAGATATTGGACCGGTGAAGTCAAGAAACTCAAGTGTAGACGTATACCGATAGTTAAAGTTCGCTGAGAATCCAAACATGGCCCAAAATTTACTTGGAAATGAGAGGATCAGATAAAAGCAAAATATCCACATCTGTTTTCACAAAGTTTTCTCTAATTAAATTTCGGGACGAAATTTTCAAAAGTAGGGGAGACTGTGACATTTATGCCTTTTCAATCATTGCACAGTTACAAACAATTTCGTATTCAATGAAACCCTGTGTTTTATTTCCAAATATTTTTGTATTCAATAAAATCTTGTATTTTATTGATGGGGATGAAAATGTCAATCGTTGCAAAATTTCAAACATTTTCGTGTTCGTTAAATCGTTTTACGCATTATTGCAAAAGCTTAACCGTACAACCGAACGAACCGACATCCACGACATTTTTTTGGCATAATCCAAGTTATGCATGTCTTAACACCTTTATATAACCAAAATATTTGGTTAAAGAATATTTTTGCTTCTTCACCAAGTTTGTCACCTATCTCCAATTTTTGACACCTAGCACTCATTTTGCCACACTTAATTTGGTGTTGACACATGTTAGGACACTAATCCACACTTGAGACACTTGTCATCACCTCCTTAATCCTAAAATACTATACATACCCCATGATTCTTCCATTTTTTCACACCACTTCAAAACACTTCAAAGCAAAGTGTGAAGTTCTTCTTTCTATCCTTCTTGGAGCTTGTTTCCAGACTTTGGAAGCTTCCTATCTTGAGTTCCGAAAGTGTTCTTCAACACGAGTAAGTACTCTTCCTAGTTCTTTCATTATTTTAGCTATTTTGAGCTAAAAGTCGAACAGTTTGGCTTCCTGATTGACTTTTGGTTCTGACCGTATTTCATCAAGTCAAAGTTCAATTGAACTTTGACACGTGATCGTAATCACGAAGGTTATAATCCCTAACGATTTCACCTACTGATTACCACATTTACTATTCGAAGTGACGAGTCAAAGTTTCGGTCAAAATGTGTATGATGTGCATTTTATGATGAAACTATTTAGTTTTATAAACAAAGTTAGACATATTTTGACATGTCTGACTCATCACTTCTAGTTTAGCGCTTATTTAGGGTCGTAAGTCGAGCGGTCTTGACCACCGCTTTAACTTTCGAATCCGACTAAACACATAGTTGTGACCATAGTTGTAAAGGAATAACCTACTAAGGTTATACCTTATGGTCACGTCGTCTAGTTCGTGTTATGATAAGTTACTTCTATGTTCTTAAAAAAATGATGACCAAAATGCCCTTTTGTGCATAAATCCATTTTAAACACATGTAACCAAATTTTTGGCATATAAACTGATTTTATAACATTTTCAAACATGTTTGGGCATTTAAGACTTATCGTATGATATGTTTAACCATCCGATCACATGTTTACACTAATGACCACTTAAAGCAGCATAAACTACCTTAACAAGTCATAAAGGGTCAAAAGCACTTAGGATCTTTTCCAAATAAGAATGTTAAGTTTGTTAAACCATATCACATGAGTTCCAACACTCGTTTGGTTTATAAGACTTCATTCTATCTGATCTCCTGTTTGTAGTCCTGACACGCTAACATATTTATCTGACACATTAGGACACGTTTGAGCTTTGTTTATTCTGTTGATCAAGAACAATTTCGCAATCCCAAGTGAGTACATAGTTCCCCTCTTTTACATTTTCGAAATGTTTTGGGGTGATTCATATGTGCCAATAATTATTTTCAAGATTTCAAAACAATATACATGGTTTATATATACAAAATGATTTTCAAAGTGAGTACATAGTTCCCCTCTTTTATGTTTTAAATATTTTGGGGTGATTCATATGTGCTAAACTATCTTTTCAAATCTACATATTTACTACGCAAAGCTTATGTGAGTACATAGTTCCCCTCTTTTACATTTTCTAAATGTTTTGGGTGATTCATATGTGCCTATAATTATTTTCAAGATTTCAAAACAATATACATGGTTTATATATACAACGTGATTTCAAAGTGAGTACACAATTCCCCTCTTTTACGTTTTGCAAATGTTTTGGGGTGACTCATAAGTGCTAAATCATTTTCAAGTTTTTAAAAACAATGTCTATGGTTTATATATAAAACAATATGATTTCAATAATGTGAACAACTTATTGAAGCGTTATCTATAAAACGAATGACATTCATTTGGTTTGGCCGAGCCGACCAGTAGTATGTTATGGTACCATAGGACTGACAATCCCATTATCGGACTGTTCACTGGATTTGGTGGAAGTTTGGGTAATGATAGAAACTGTTTCTGATTAACAAATCATTTGTTGATTTGTTAGTCTAGTTAAAGAGACCCTTTGGTGGTATAGTCAACACTGTTTGAATGTGTTCATTAAAGAACGATCAAAAGTTTTCATAATTAAAAACACGGACGATTTGTTTATGACATGGACAATTGGTTTATGACACGGACGATTGATTTATAACACAGACAAATGGTTTATAACATGCACAAATGGTTTATAACACGGAATAATGGTTCTGAACAATGTCACACAATGATTTTCACTTAAAGATATAAACCATACGAAGTTTCTTTTGAATCTATCTATTACAAGTTTTTTTTTACAAAAGAAACGTTTGGTCAAGATTCATGGCTATAAGGTTTTCATAACTCTAACCAACTTGTTTTAGTTGGTTAATTGTATTGCAATATCAAACAATTTTGATACGAGGTTTTCGCTTAACGACTCTTGTAGTCGGACGAGGTGTTGCAATATGTATACAAAGCCACGAATTTGACACCCTCACAAAACCTATGTACTCGCTGGCATTTTTATGCTGGCCCTCTTTTTATATATGTTTCAGGAGTCAATGCTTGATAATATAATGCATGCTTCACGTAGGAATGGACGCGGGCCTTAGTGACTCAAAACATGAAAGACAATTAATTTATGTGTTGTTTCTGTTTATCCCAAGACAATGTAAACATTTAACTTAATAAAACAAAATTTAAATTCCATGAGTTGTGAAACAATAGTTTTGTGAATGACTCCCTGATGTTTCTCCACGGTTCGTTGTTTTATGCGTTCAGGGTGTTACACCTTACATAATTTTCCTTTAATAGTTGAAATGTCGATTCTTGCTTTCTCCCCATTCGAACTTTTTATCCTTTTGTGTAAGCGAGGTTAGCGACTGAGTAACTTTTGAGAAGTTCTCAATGAATCTCCTGTAATATCCCGCTAAACCTAGAAATTGTCGTACTTCTGTGGGGTCTTCGGAGCATTCCAGTTCTTTATGGCTTCTATCTTAGATGGGTCAACGTGTATCCCGTTCTCATTCACCACGTGGCCGAGAAACTGTACTTCGCGAATCCAAAATTCGCATTTCGAGAACTTGGCATATAATTGTTCCTTGTTTAGCAACACCAATATAGTTCTCAAGTGTTGTTCGTGTTCTTCCTCGGTTAACGAATACATTAATAGGTCATCAATAAATACGATCACGAACTTGTCGGGGTATAGTTTACATACTCGATTCATCAAATCCATAATTACGGTAGGCACATTTGTTGAGCCAAAAAGGCATAACTAGGAATTTATAGTGAGCATAGCGAGTCCTAAATGCTTTTTTAGGAATACCTTCCTCTTAGATTCTTAGTTGATGATAACCGGATCTTAATTCACTAGCTCGAGTCTTGTAATTAGTCGTATAAATCGTCAATCCTTGTTAATTGGTGCTAATTCTTAATGGTGAGTTCTTCAACTCTAGATAATTTGTGCACATCCGAAAGCTTCTTCTTCTCGACAAAAGGTACCGGAGCTCCCCATGGCGAGGAACTCGTTCTAATGAATCCTTTGTCTAACAACTTTTGAAGTTGTGTAGACAGTCTTTGCATTTATGATGGAGCTAATCGGTATGGAGGCTTCACTACTAGTGCTGCTCTTGGCACCAAATGAATGCGAAAGTTGGTGTGTTGTTGCGGAGGTAATCTAGACAAGTCTGATGGAAAGACTTCGAGGGAATTTCTTCACAACGTTTATTTCCTCCAATTTTGGCTCCTCATTTTCCTTGTCGACTAAGTGAGCTAGAAAGGCCATGCAACTTGTCTGTAGGCACTTCTGGCCTTCATGCCATTAATGATTCATAAGAGCGTCTCGTGCTTCTCTCCGTGTACTACAAGTGTTTCTTCATCTGGCAGGGGATGCAAATAGTTTTCTCAGGACAACCTACTCCCGCTCGGTTATATGTCAACAAGTCTATGCCAAAAGCTATGCCGTAACAACTCAGATAAACAGGTAAAAGATCAACATTAAGTTCTCGTTCTCCAAGTTCCAAAGTGCATCCTTTTATAACTTCCCCAAACTTGACTAATTTACCGTTGGCAAATCTTATAGAATGAGGGAATGTCTATCTTACTTGACTCTAGGTCAAGTATATTTTGAATTCTATCGAGATAAACTAAAATTGGCATATGTATCAAACAAGATGGATGCGAGATGTTGGTTGATAGGAAACGTGTTGGTGACCTTTAATGATTCCTCACGACTCAGCTAATTCCCCATTAACTAACTTGATAACGTGTCTAATTTACATGACTCTAATACGAGTATATGCTTAACACCTAAAGACACTAGCTAAGCTCGGTGTCGGTGTAGAGTAGAACGTATGCATGACAACATCGGGATCTTGTGGGGTATCCATAGTTTCTGATCACTCACACTTTAATTCACTTGTCTTATTCATTCTTAAGACGTTCATGCTTGAAGTGGCCTTCGTGCCACACTTAACATCCTTGTTATTGGTTGAGTGTTACTAACTTATTGGTTTCTGTTTTGTGTCTTGATTCACCACACTTCTACTCTTGGCACTTTTGCAAATGCCCTCAAGAGGAAATTTTCACTTATCATATTTAGGATTTCAGTAAGTTATCAACATATTTCTTGGTGCTAGCATCAATTATGGCAGCAATTGCCTTTGTTTCTATCATCACGGGAGTTCCTTTTCGTTTGTTACTCACAATTGATCCTGCCTTAAAGGGTGTGTATTTTCGCTTCCCGTTGCTAGTAGATTCCACATGTGTTTCCTTCCTTCTGCGCCTTTTTGATAATATCCCATTCTCACCGCATCCTTGGTGAGACTAACTACGAGAATTACTGTTTGAGTGATGAAGGTAGGGTGGGATGATGTGGTCATGTTTCGGTTCTTAGAGGCTAAACCCCAAATGTAGCACTCAATGCGTTTGATTTCAGGTGTTCCTTAGTATGGAACAACCCTTGAGAGATCATGAAAACGTCGAGTGTAACCAACAACATTGGCTGCAATCATGATCGAGTTCTAGGATCCCGTTTCTACCCTTGGAATTCAGTCAGCGAGCAATACTCTTCCCGCATAAGATTTTTTAGTTCTTCCCATGATAACCTCTGTGACATCCCGGTTTTTCAGGTATCTTAAACGCGCTACTTTACGGTTATTCACTCCTACGCTGATTTAATTCGGAGAATTAAATTACACGCTCGCAATAACTACGCTAACTTTGTGAATCTATAAGGTGAATCACGTGCTATGTGTTATTAGACGGATTGTATCTGAATTACGTGCTATGTGTTATTAGACGGTTGTATCTAAATTACGTGCTATGTGTTATTAGACGTTTGTGATTTAATATTTTATAAACTCCATGTCGCAAATAATATTTTAGTAAATAATATTTTAGTAACTTTTATTTATAAACCGAACCAAGCTTGTGAAACGTTTCGACCAGCGACCAAGCAAACCCAACCCGCCACCCACACCCCCTTGCAACCCACACACCTTGCGGCCCAAGGAATTAACCTAAACTTGAGGCCCAAGCCACTTACCCAAACCGCCCCCTCCCTATTGCGCCCCCCCCCCCCTTCCCCTTGTTATATATACATGCATGTTGTAGCTTTCAAAAAAGGAGAAACCCTAATCCCTAGGAGAATCGACGGCAGCCCCCCCCTCTCACGATCGTAAAACCCCACATCTCCCGGATTGGTTCCAAGCTTGTCCTGGTTCGCTAATCATCAACGTTTCAAGGTTATGGTTTAATTGTTTTGCGATTCACACTAGGGTTTGTGTAATAAAGATCATGATTATGTGTTTGTAGGATTATTAGTATGAAAAAGTGTGGTAATTTATGTTAGTTCGGATGAATGTGCGAATCTTTGCGGTTGTGATGTTATGTTGAATACTAAAATCGTAGGCTGCGTTTTAGCGATAAAGATCATGATAAATCTTTAGGGTTTGCATGAATATTAAAATATATGATGATAATTGACAAGTCAACCTGCTGTTAATCATTATTACTAGGCGTCATGATCGTTTAAACATTTTCTAATGCGATAAAAAGTCTAAAACAGTTTGCTGATTGACATTTACAGCCAACTTCAATTGGCTGTAACCTGATCATTATTTATCGAAAAGTGGATTTTCTGAAGCCTAAATCATGTATTTTTGAAAAAAGCTTCTAATGGCGCCAGATTCATATTTTTCTGAGGTCGTTTGCTATTTTTAAGTGGTCATTTAGTGCAGCAGCTGAAGCTGCGTAAATTCTGCAGAATTTGCTAGTTGTTTATCGAGTCGGTTCTCATAGTCTGTAGGGGGTTAGGTCACGAAATTTTTACAGTAACTGGAGACGGGAATTTCCAGAAATCTCTCACTGTAATTTTGTTAATTGGATGAACGGTGATTTTTGAATAATTTTTCTCGTGGACTGCAGTCAGAAAGCAACGAATCTGACTGCATCCTAGTATATAAATGTTTATAAATAATTGGTAAATATTTAGGGTTTGAAAATTTTACACAGAATTCTACAGTCTAATTGACATCTCCTGTAAAAAAACTGGAATTTTTGGAACTTTGGAACTATTTTATAAAAATCCTCGAAAACAGCCCAGTTATGAGCATACAAACCGAAACATGATAACTTGCGTTAGTGTGTACCAAAGTGTTGTATGAGTTAATCTGTGTTTATGACAAGTTGGTTTGATCATTATTTTGTATGATTATACTTTGCATGCATGATTGTGGTTTCGAATTGGTTATTACGTGTGCTGCACTGTGTGTTAGTTATGCGTAGGATTTTGTATCAGAGTGTTCACACACTAACTTTAAATCTGTTGGCATGTTAGGACGCAATTAGCGGTCCCATCATTTGCTTCTTTTGCGTTATTCTACTCGAGCAATTTAAGGTGAGTTCACGGCCCCTATTTTATCCGGTTAATAAACAATAGGGGGAGAAACATGTATACACTCTAAAACTCTATCTTTTACGTTATGCGAAATTAACGTCGTTAAACTACTCGGTAACTAAGTTAATGTTAATGTACGTTATGGTCAGTAAGTAGCTTTATCACGGAAGTCCTCAACCAACTCTCGGATCGTTAGTATTGGGTTAGATAGCGGGGAAATTATAAGTAGTACTACTGGGCCCGACAAGCCCCACCCGAGCTAGTCGCGCTAGCCGACCGGGAATGGTCAACGGGTGGTTAATTTGGCCTAACTTTCGCCATGGTTAGTGATATACCTGGCAACACTGAGGCAACAACAGTCAGCTTCGATCGCGAACTCTTATGTGACGTAACTTTAGGCTCGCTACCTACATGTTAACATTGAACTTATTTACGAACCAACATTATTATTCCGGGTTAGGAATAATGGAACTATGTCGTTATCCCGGGTTAAGGATAACGGGGAAAATCAAACTTTTAAACCGAACTTGTGAACTTATAAAAACCTGTGAACTCACTCATCTTTAATGTTGACACTTGTTTCTTTATATGTTTCTCAGGACACTAGGTGCACTCACTTGCATTTGATCAAGACATTTTTATCGAGTCTTATTTACGAATAATGTTTGGGATTTTTGGTTTTGGCGTTTGTGTTGGCGCCCGTTACTTTACTTTAATGCTTCCGTAAACTTTGAAACTAAGATATTTTGAAAATGACTATGAACGGTTAAACAAATGTTTTTGGAAAACGTTTAAATAAATCATATAGAGTCGTTCAAAACTGCTAGTGTCTGAGATTCTAGTTTGATCACACGCCTCGCGGTAAAACTCCGCAAGTGGAAATTTAGGGTGTGACAGATTGGTATCAGAGCCTCTAGCTATAGAGAACCAGGTTTGCATTAAAAGTAGACCTAAACTATGGCTGTTACACGACACTAGACTTAGTTGGCACCGAACTGTGATATCCTGTTATGTGTTATGCTACAATTGTTTATGTGATATAAATATACGTATTTTGGTACATACGCAACACGTAACTAACTACACCAACCCAGCAGGCTATGTCATCATCATCATCCGACAAATCTCGACAATCAAGGGCGTCAGGGAAGGCACCCATGGTCGAACCCTCACCACCTCGTGGCGTGGAGACACGCTCAGCTGCTAGGAAAAGACTCGCTCTAGGAGGGGAGTCGTCCTCCCGTCCGACCACTGCTGTACCGGTCGAACCGGTCAACTCTTTAGGAGTGGGGGACGATCTAATTAGAGATGTGTTAAGGAAACAACAGGAACACCTAGAGAGAATGCAGGAGACTATCGAAGCACAGGGATGGATGATACCTCAGCTAACTGGTAAAACTGGAGAGCTCGAGGAAGAGCAATATGAGAATAAGAAAGTTCGAAACATTTTAGCTAAGGGCTTTCGTGCTGAGCGGCTGAGGGCTGACTGGCTCGAAGACAGAGTTCTTGAGTCCAGTTGGAGGATTCAAGAACTGGAGCAGAACCAAGCACCACCTGTCCCAGTAACCGCACCAGCACCGGCGCCTCCAGCGCCGGTAGAGGAAGAAGAGGAGGATCCAGAGGAAGAAGAGGAGGATCCAGAGGAAGACCCAAGGGAGGATCGAGAGGAAGACCCGGAGGAGGATCCGGAGAAAGAAGAGCCGGAACAGGACCCGACTGTTGAAGCTGAAAATGCCGCAGAGGATGACGGCAATGATAGCGACTTGGGAGATGGAGACGTAGAAGACTAACTCGTCTCGCCAATCCCCGTTTTGTTTCCTTTAGTTTGTTTGTTTCCACTTATGTTTGAACTTGAAATTTTATAATTAAACTGAGATGTTTGGTTGGTATTTTGTGAGACATTGCAATTTATTTAACCGAATGTTCCTTTTGATTGTTTAAATTGTCAGGTTGACATAAATTGTGTGATTATTTAAGTGTGGAATATGATAACTATATTGGATATATACTTATCGGTGTGTGTTTGTGTTGTCTTGCGAAGATCTGAAATGGCAACCGGTCGTCGCTGAAACTTCTCAACTGAAGAATTGGCCGCATTAATCCAAGAACACGTGAATGCTGCTCTGGCAGGTGTTCCTAACCCACCAGCAGGTAACCATTATTAAATTTTCATGGGAAAATCTAATAGTTAGGCTAGTAGACTTTCTCGCTGACTACCTATCCTCTGTCTTCAAGAGGGGGTCTTAACCCCTACAAGATGTTCCTGGATGCAAAACCAAGCAAGTTCACGGGTGTTGAAGGACCCATAGGACTGGTCAGTTGGATTGAAAAGTCTGAATCGGTTTTCGAGATGTGCAATTGCCTTGAAGCTAATAAGGTCAAGTATGCTGCCTCAATGTTGGAAGATGGGGCATTGACCTGGTGGAACGCACCAGTCCAGACGCGTGGACATCTTGCGGCGAACGTAACGGCCTGGACCGAATTTAAGGCCCTAATCAAGGAGGAATACTGTCCGCGAGACAGAGTTCAATAGTTGGAACAGGCGTTGTGGAACCACAAGATGGTAGGGTCAGAAATTGAAGCGTACACGGCAAAACATCACGATCTGGTGTTCCTACGTCCCGATTTGGCTAACACCGTCGAAAAACGACTTGAGTTTTATCTTGGGGGTTTGGTCCCTGAGATCCAGGGCATGGTAATGTCTAGCAACCCTACGACGGAGCATCAAGCGATTAGGCTGGCGCATAAACTCACCGATAAGGCGGTGGAGCAAAGGAAGTTGCCACCTAGGGGTGCAACTGAAATCGTCCCCGACAACAAAAGAAAATTTGAAGACGCACCTACTCGACAGTCTTCGTCAGCCCAGCCACAACAAGGAAACCAGAAGCGGTCCAACAATTTCAACAACAATCGGGGTCACAACAATCAGTCTGCTAACAACACCCAGAACTTGAGCGGCTATGCGGGTCGAAAGCCGCAATGTAATCGTTGTAACATCCATCATAACGGCCCTTGCGCCGGAAAGCGCTGCCAACGATGTGGCAAAGTTGGACACGCGAAAAGGATTGAAATCATGTCTCGACAAAATCAGAATCAGCACTAGGGTCAACAGCAAGGTAATAACCGGGGATGCTATCAGTGCGGTAGCACTGCCCATTTCAAGCGAGACTGCCCGCAGCTTCGCAACAACAACAATGGTGGGAACAACAACAACAACCACAATAACAACAACAACAACAATAACAACAATGGCAACAATGGAAATGGTGGCACAGGAGGTGCCAAAGGTCGTGCATTCACGCTGGGCTGTGGAGAGGCCAGAAATGACTCGAATTTGGTCACTGGTAAGTTTCCCCTTAACGATCATTTTGCTACTGTACTTTTTGATACGGGTGCGGATAAGACTTTTATATCTGAGTCTTTTAGGAAGAACCTAAATCTCACGCCTAAACCCCTAGAGACCCCTTACGTCATAGAACTAGCCGATGGTAAATCTGTAGATGTGACCCATTTAGTAACCGGCTGTCAACTTAAACTCACGGGTCACACCTTTACCATTGATCTGATGACAACCACCCTGGGTAGTTTTGACGTGGTAGCCGGAATGGACTGGCTATCCGACGTCCAAGCTGAAGTTCTCTGCTTTGAGAAAGCTATCCGTATTCCGCTCTCTAATGACGAACTCTTGATGGTGCAAGGCGAGAAGGCAGGCGCCGTCACAAACATCATCTCTTACATGCAAGCTCAGAAGTATCTTTGGAGAAAGAACTCCTTCGCTTTGCTCGCACTGGTCACCGAGCAGCCTAAGGACGAGAAGCGGATTGAAGATATCCCCGTCGTCCGTGACTTTCCCGATGTGTTTCCAGAGGAGTTACCTGGTCTTCCACCACATCGACAAGTGGAGTTTGAAATCGAATTGGCGAACCATGCGACTCCTATCGCCAAGGCCCCGTACCGCTTAGCTCCAGCAGAGCTGCAAGAGATGTCTACCCAACTTCAGGAATTGTTGGAAAAAGGATTTATCCGACCCAGTACTTCGCCATGGGGAGCTCCGGTCCTTTTTGTCAAGAAGAAGGACGGGACCTTCCGCATGTGCATCAACTACAGGGAACTCAATAAGGTTACCGTCAAGAACCGATACCCATTACCTCGCATCGACGATCTTTTCGACCAGCTTCAAGGGTCAAGCTGCTACTCCAAGATTGATCTACGGTCTGGTTATCACCAGCTACGCTTCAGGGAGGAGGATATCTCCAAGACGGTATTTCGCACTCGGTATGGCCATTACGAGTTCTTGGTCATGCCCTTCAGTCTCACCAACACCCGCGGTGTTCATGGACCTCATGAACTGCGTGTGTAAGCCGTACCTCAACAAGTTTGTCATCGTGCTCATCGATGATATACTCATCTACTCTAAGGGTGAAGAAGAACATGCTGAGCATCTGCGATTATTGCTGGAACTACTTCAACAGGAGAAACTATATGCCAAGTTTTCGAAGTGTGATTTCTGGATTCGGGAAGTTCAGTTCCTCGGGCATATCGTGAATGAAAAAGGTATACACGTTGATCCCGCAAAGATCGATTCTATCAAGAACTAGGAAGCACCCAGGACACCGACAGAGATCCGCCAATTTTTGTGTTTGCACTTAAGATTTGGAGACACTATCTATATGGAACAAGGTGCACAATTTACACAGATCACAAGAGCCTCAAACATATTTTCGACCAGAAAGAGTTGAACATGCGACAGCGTCGCTGGGTCAAACTCCTGAACGATTATGAATGCGCCATTCGGTATCACCCGGGTAAAGCTAACGTGGTAGCTGATGCCCTCAGTGGGAAGGAGCACTTGAAACCTCGTCGGGTACGAGCACTACAGTTCACAACTCATTCTGGGTTACCCGAACAGATACGCGACGTGCAGCTAGAAGCAGTTAAGGAAGAAAACATCAAGGCCGAATCTGTGGGAAAGATGGAACGCGATTGGGAAGTGAAACCCAATGGTGCCCGGTATTTGATGAATCGTATATGGGTACCTCTCTATGGAGACCTCAGGAAGCTAGTTATGGACGAAGCTCACAAATCCCGATACTCTGTCCATCCTGGTTCGGATAAGATGTATCAAGACCTTAAAGCCGCGTACTGTTGGCCCAACATGAAAGCGGTAATAGCCACCTACGTGAGCAAGTGTTTGACTTGTGCGAAAGTCAAGGTGGAATACCAGAAGCCATCAGGGCTACTTCAACAACCTGAGATCCCAGTGTGGAAATGGGATCAGATCTCGATGGACTTTATCACTAAACTCCCGCGAACTCCGGGTGGTTGCGATACCATCTGGGTAATAGTGGATCGTCTAACTAAGTCTGCACACTTCCTAGCGACCAAAGAAACAGATAAGATGGATAAGTTGACTCGCATCTACATTAAGGAAGTAGTTTCTCGGCACGGAGTGCCAACGTCCATCATTTCAGACAGAGATGCTCGTTTCACGTCCAACTTTTGGCAGTCACTTCAGAACGCGTTGGGTACGCGCTTAGATATGAGCACAGCTTACCACCCTCAGACGGATGGTCAAAGTGAAAGGACCATTCAGACCTTGGAGGACATGCTTAGGGCATGCGTGGTAGACTTCGGGAACAGTTGGGAAATCCATCTGCCTTTAGTGGAATTCTCGTATAACAACAGTTACCATACGAGTATTCATGCAGCACCGTTTGAAGCATTGTACGGTCGCAAATGTAGATCACCGGTTTGTTGGGCAGAAGTCGGTGACAGTCAACTCACAGGTCCTGAGTTGATACTTGAGACTACCGAAAAGATTGTGCAAATCAGAAACCGCATGGCAGCGGCACGAGACCGACAGAAAAGCTACGCTGATCAATGACGCAACTGCTCGAATTTCAAGTAGGTGACCGCGTCCTACTGAAAGTGTCACCCAGGAAGGGCGTAATTCGTTTCAGAAAACGAGGCAAACTAAATCCATGGTACGTAGGCCCATTTGTGATTTTGAAGCGTATCAGGCCCGTAGCTTATCAGTTAGACCTTCCTGCAGAACTCAGTGGAGTTCACAATGATTTTCATATGTCCAATCTGAATAAGTGCCTATCAGATGAGACCCTAGTCATTCCATTGGATGAGATTCAAGTAGATGAGCAACTGCATTTTGTGGAGCAACCTATCGAGATCATGGATCGTGAGATCAAGACTCGAAGGCACAGCGAGATACCGATCGTCAAGGTTCGTTGGAACTCTAAGCGTGGACCGGAGTTCACGTGGGAAAGAGAGAACCAAATGAAAAGCAAATATCCACACCTCTTTGCAACTGAGCAGCACTCTGACATTACCGCCAACTAAATTTCGGGACGAAATTCTTTCAACATGGGGATGATGTGACAGGCTGGGATTTACTTGTACCATTCTAACAAACTGAGCTTTTGTGCGTTGCTTTCTAAACCGCATTTACTCATTTTTCGGGACAAAAATTCTTTCAACATGGGGATAATGTGACATCCCGGTTTTTCAGGTATCTTAAACGCGCTACTTTACGGTTATTCACTCCTACGCTGATTTAATTCGGAGAATTAAATTACACGCTCGCAATAACTAAGCTAACTTTGTGAATCTATAGGGTGAATCATGTGCTATGTGTTATTAGACGGATTGTATCTGAATTATGTGCTATGTGTTATTAGACGGGTTGTATCTAAATTACGTGCTATGTGTTATTAGAACGTTTGTGATTTAATATTTATAAACTCCATGTCGCAAATAATATTTTAGTAACTTTTATTTATAAACCGAACCAAGCTTGTGAAACGTTTCGACTTCGCGACCAAGCAAACCCAACCCGCCACCCACACCCCCTTGCGACCCACACACCTTGCGGCCCAAGGAATTAAACTAAACTTGAGGCCCAAGCCACTTACCCAAACCCCCCTTCCCCTTGTTATATATACATGCATGTTGTAGCTTTCAAAAAAAAGGAGAAACCCTAATCCCTAGGAGAATCGACGGCAGCCCCCCCTCTCACGATCGCAAAACCCCACATCTCCCGGATTGGTTCCAAGCTTGTTCCGGTTCGCTAATCATCATCGTTTCAAGGTTAGGGTTTAATTGTTTTGCGATTCACACTAGGGTTTGTATAATAAAGATCATGATTATGTGTTTGTAGGATTATTAGTATGAAAAAGTGTGGTAATTTATGATTAGTTCGGATGAATGTACGAATCTTTGCGGTTGTGATGTTATATTGAATACTAAAATCGTAGGCTGCGTTTTAGGGTTTGCATGAATATTGAAATATATGATGATAATTGACAAGTCAACCTATTTTTAATCATTATTACTAGGCGTCATGATCGTTTAAACATGTTCTAATGCGATAAAAAGTCGAAAACAGTTTGCTGATTAACATTTACAGCCAACTTCAACTGGCTGTAACCTGATCATTATTTATTGAAAAGTGGATTTTTTTAAGCCTAAAACGTGTATTTCTTAAAAACGCTTCTAATGGCGCCAGATTCATATTTTTCTAAGGTTGTTTGCCAATCTTAAGTGGTCATTTAGTGCAGCAGCTGAAGCTGCGTAAATTCTGCAGAATTTGCTGGTTGTTTATCGAGTCGGATCTCATAGTCTGTAGGGAGTTAGGTCACGATATTTGTACAGTAACTGGAGACAGGAATTTCCGGAAATCTCCCACTGGAATTTTGTTAAATGGATGAACGATGATTTTTAAATAATTTTTCTCGTGGACTGCAGTCAGAAAGCAACGAATCTGACTGCAGCCTAGTATATAAATGTTTATAAATAATTGGTAAAGATTTAGGGTTTGAAAATTTTACACAAAATTCGATAGTCTAATTGACATCTCCTGTAAAACAATTGAAATTTTGGAACGTTGGAACTATTTTATAAAAATCCTCGAAAATAGCCCAGTTATGAGCGTACAAGCCGAAACATGATAACTTGCGTTAGTGTATACCAAAGTGTTGTATGAGTTAATCTATGTTTATGACAGGTTGGTTTGATCATTATTTTGTATGATGATACTTTGCATGCATGATTGTGGTTTCGAATTGGTTTTACGTGTGTCGCACTATGTGTTAGTTATGCGTAGGGTTTTGTATCAGTGTGTTCACACACTAACTTTAAATCGGTTAGCATGTTAGGACGCGATTAGCGATCCCATCATTTGCTTCTTTTGCGTTATTCTAACCGAGCAATTTAAGGTGAGTTCACGACCCTTATTTTATCCGGTTTTGAACAACAGGGGGAGAAACATGTATACGCTCTAAAACTCTATCTTTTACGTTATGCGAAATTAATGTCGTTAAACTACTCGGTAACTAAGTTAATGTTAATGTACATTATGGTCACTAAGTAGCTTTATCACGGAAGTCCTCAACCAACTCTCAGATCGTTAGTATTGGGTTAGATAGCGGGGAAATTATAAGTAGTACTACTTGGCCCGACAAGCCCCACCCGAGCTAGTCGCGCTAGCCGACCGGGAATGGTCAACGGGTGATTAATTTGGCCTAAGTTTCGCCATGGTCAGTTATAGACCTGGCAACACTGAAGCAACAACAGTCAGCTTCGATCGCGAACTCTTATGTGATGTAACTTTAGGCTCGCTACCTACATGTTAATATTGAATTATTTACGAACCAACATTATTATTCCGGGTTAGGAATAATGAAACTATGTCATTATCCTGGGTTAGGGATAACGGGGAAAATCAAACTTTTAAACCGAACTTGTGAACTTATAAAAACTTGTGAACTCACTCATCTTTACTGTTGACACTTGTTTCATTATATGTTTCTCAGGACGCTAGGAGCGCTAGGTGCACTCACTTGCATTTGATCAAGACATTTTTATCGAGTCTTATTTACGAATAATGTTTGGAATTTTTGGTTTTGGCGTTTGTGTTAGCGCCCGTTACTTTACTTTAATGCTTCCGCTAAACTTTGAAACTAAGATATTTTGAAAATGACTATGAACGGTTAAACAAATGTTTTTGGAAAACGTTTAAATAAATCATATAGAGTCGTTCGATACTGCTAGTGTCTGAGATTCTAGTTTGATCACATGCCTCGCGGTATAACTCCGCAAGTGGAAATTGAGGGTGTGACAACCTCTTCGTAGTATCACTCCTTAAAGTTTCTATTTGAGGCTTTCACCAATTTAATGCTGCATTCAGCAGGAGACTCTTTGTTTAGCTAATCGTTTACTCAGGAGTGCATTTACTAGCACTATTAACCGACTTCGTTGTATTTATTTAGCGGACATAACCTACTGCACCTCTTGCACCAAGGAGGTCTTGTGGCTTATAATCCGGGAAAGCCTTAGAATTTAAAATCTTGTATGATCGCATCTTCAGGTGTAACACTGCCACTCGTTCCCGATCTATTGGGATCCGAACCATTTGAACTACCGGTACCACAAGTTTGTCACTAGTGTCGACTAAATTACTCTAATGTCGTGCGATTTTCGCAATCGTATGTCCTTCCATAAGAACTCTAGTTCGGCTTACCCAGTAAGTCATGGATTAACTGACCCCTTTTGGGTGTAGACCTTCCTTTTAGCGCCATGTTTCTTCTTAATACCCAAGATTAAAAGAAGCTAGACATATATTTGGATAAATATAATCTACCAGGCGCCTAAGAATAAAGAATGCCATCAGTCATGGAAACCCCAAGATTGCATTGTTCGTACATGTTAGAAAAAATGATAACGTGAATAACAACAATCTAAAATTCGTAGTACCTCTTGCGTGTATCGGCCATATGTCTAAGTGGAAAGGAAATAACTCGTTGAGGAGGAGAAACTAAACGGTCGTCTCCAACCTTATAGCATGTATTCCATACTTCGTGGACCTCGATCGTCCCAATTAGGAAAAAAAATCCTTCGCCACACCAACCCGTGTGACAAATATGTTGATATCCCTTGAGCTCTATGAGCTCCAGCTAGATTGTTATAATTTCCATAGATATCGAACAAAATGCAATGAGGGTGTTGAAGTATGGCTCGTGCTATACCATCCCTTGGAATAAGACAAAAGTCTAACGACAGAATGTAATCTCTTTCCAATAAATAAGATGAGGTGCCATAGACACCATGGAACCAGCCCATGTACAAAAACTCTAGACCGTTGAGGAAATATCCTCCCTGAGGGCCAACCAGTTTTGTTTGTTTAGAAGGCTAGTCTCAATCGACTCGTGATATAGATCAAATGTTAGATGCAAAAAAAAAACGTCTGGTGTTTTTGTATCGTAGGGTGTTATACCAACCACCCCGGTTAGTGTCCCACTAGATAGAAACTCGAACAACTTAACAATTTCGAATGGGTAGTAATCATTAGCTTGACCCGCAGAGCCCACCAGGATTCTCATCCACTGCAAGTTATTATTACGTGGCCCCCGTAATAATAAATTCCCTTGCATGGTCACCCTAGTGTTCATCCGTTCAAAGATGACGATCACTCAGAGAGAGGACGCTATTGTCTACATACCTTCAACATAGAAGGGACCTTCGTG